>ML788201.1:317432-351617 GCA_009831015.1 Picea engelmannii | reverse complement strand
AAATGCATCCAATCTGTCATCCAATCGGGCTTTGAATGATTCAAGAATTTCTTTCAAGGTTTGAGAAGAAATAGCCATCTGAGCACCCTATGAACTCTTCGGTCCTGCAGCCGTCACGGAAAAACTCAAAAAATAAACCCAAGCAGTTTCGGCAAAAAATCACAGCTTTTTCTGGAAAAACCCTAAAAAACTGTTGAACTTGAAATGCTCATAACTTCACTTCCCGGACTCCGTTTCGGCTGATTTTTTTTTTGAAATTGGGTGAAATTGTGAGAGGAAATCAGATCTGTAATTTGTTTGAGAAAATTCGGCCTCCAACTGCTACAGAAATGAAAACAAATCGCGCCGCCGTCCGCAGAAAAAACCCTGAAAAATTGCAGATTTTAAAACCTCAATATCTTGACCTTCCGGACTCCGTTTCAGACGATTTTTTTTTTTTTAAATTGGGTGTTTTTCTGAGAGGAACTTAGATCTACAAACATTTTCTGCAAATTTTGCAAAGAAATATACTGAAAATGTCTGTAATGTCGCAGCCCTCTTTTTTCTTCTCCAAAAAAAAAACTGCAAAAATAAAAATAGTTGCCCACAACTTCGGCCCTGGAAAGTGCTCTGATACCACTTGTTAAGTGCCTAAACCATATCTACCAATATAATCACCACAAATACTGAATACACAATATATCCACAAAGCAAGATAGAAGAAACCACACAATATTATTACCAAACCCTTGAGGTAGGGAAACACCATACAATGGATCCTATTATGGAAGGGATCCTCTCCTGTTCACTTGCCTCTTCGAGGGGGCATCCTCCAAATGAGCTTCAGCTCCAAATACAATATTTCTTTTCATGTCTCATTACATTGCTTGAGCCCCTTTATATAGTGTTACCATTACCTAAGAACATTCTAGAGGAGGAATCTTCTAGAAGTAGAACCTTCTAAGAAGTCTTGTTACATTTATTATATCTAACTACCATAGTGGGCCTTATTTAATAATAAAGTGGACCTAGTCCACCTTACATTGAATGACCTCCACTATTATCACTATGGGCCCTCTAGGCCCCCCTAATACCTCTCTAGCTACCTTACATTTTCTGGACTGACTCAAGACTCCAAACTTCTTTCCCTATTTCAAAGTTTGCTTGAAATGAAGGCTGGGATTTTTTTTTCTGAAGGTTTGGTCGTTGAGCAGTAGATTCATACTTTGATATAATCTCGTCAATGTAAGTCTTTCTTCCTCCTCTTCCTCTTCCCTTGCCACCTGTAAGGTTAGTATCTTTAGGGTCTCTGTGTCCTCTCATGCAATCTTTGTATCTGAAAAATCATAAGTGCTTTTGAAATCTAAAATTACCTTCCCCGGCAACGGCGCCAAAATGTTGGTCACTATAATTGCTTATTTGATTTAAACAATCAAGTTCTACATAAATTGTCAACCCAGGGAAGTTTGTTATTTCAAAGGTAACCATGCACTATATATTCTCAATTTCAAAAGCAACCTAGAGTTGTAGTAAAGGAAACTATATTAGTCACACTTGCCCTGAATGAACTGAAGTTCTAACTTGAACTACAGAAAAGAAATCTACCTATTGCAGAGCTCAAAGTTAAAGAAATGATTAATTGAAGAATCCTGGATTACATTAAAATAACACAAGATACTGCAACAGAAAAGACCAACTATTCTGTAACCAGAGAACAGGACCCTATTCCCAAAGAAGGAATCTTCAGCACCTATTTTCGATCATCACACTTCATGAACTTATTGCTTAACTGAAATAATGCACACTGAAGGCTATCTAACTCCTAACAGAGAACAGGACCCTAATTCCTTCCCAAAGAAGGAACCTTCAGCACCAGTCTCTGATTAGCACACTCATGGAAATAATTGAAGGCTAACTAATTCTAACAAAGAACAGGACCCTATTTCCTTCCCAAAGCAGGAACCTTCAGCACCAGTCTCTGATTAGCACACTTATGGAAATAATTGAAGGCTAACTAATTCTAACAGAGAACAAGACCCTATTTCCTTCCCAAAGCAGGAACCTTCAGCACCAGTCTCTAATTAGCACACTTATGGAAATAATTGAAGGTTAACTAATTCTAACAGAGAAAAGGACCTTATTTCCTTCCCAAAGCAGGAACCTTCAGCACCAGTCTCTGATTAGCACACTTATGGAAATAATTGAAGGCTAACTAATTCTAACAGAGAACATGACCCTATTTCCTTCCCAAAGCATGAACCTTCAACACCAGTCTCTGATTAGCAAGCCTTCATAAATTCATCACACAAGATTGCTAACTAAAATGATTAACAGTTACTCAAGCATGAACTTCATGAAAACAATGTAACATTCAGTAAAACAGAGTTCTTAACAAGACAGAGTTCATTAGTGTTTCAGCAAAGCAGAATTCATTAGAGTAGTGTTTCAGCAAGACAGAAATCAATCAAGGCATAAACAGAGATCACACTAACACACTATAAAACTAACGGGTGAATCTTGTGAAGAAGGTGGGCCCTCCCTTCTCACAAGATTCCCCTGAAACGAGAAGGCTAGAGAGAAATGATCAGAACAGTCTTTTATTCATCTATCAATATATCATATTACAATCTCAAATGAAGTACATCCCTCTCTGTAAAACCTTCTTAGTACAAAAAAATCGGCGTCTCTTGAATGATGATTTCCTCTTATTTAAAGAGGGAATCCCTTCGATACAATTGATCAAAAATTACAGGTGTATATCTGAGTCCTATTCTTAGTCAGATCGACTTTCTAAACTAGAATACGATATCCTAGTCTCCCGCAACAGAATGATATTACGAGTGCTGAGTGAGGTGTTGTTGTTACAGCTGGAGTAACAGCTCTTTCTTTTTACTGTTGTTGTATGCTATTTCGGCATCGCAAATCGCGGGTTGTTTCAGCCACGAGATTTGCGTTCTAACTGTTTCATCACTTCTCAGGCAAAAACGATGGTTGGTGCTTGGCTCACGGTGCAGCTGTTGTAGTCAATCTGTGTGAGTTGTTGTTGACCGTGGACTATGTAACGGCTTCCTCTGTGTTTCAACATCATTGACCATGGACTGTGTAGCATCTTCTATGTTTCAGCATCGTCGGCCATGGACTGTGTAACAGCTTCCTCTGTGTTTCAGCATCGTTGACCATGGACTGTGTAACAACTCAATTGTTTCAGCATCATCGACCATGGACTGTGTAACAACTTCTGTGTTTCAGCATCGTCGACCATGGACTGTGTAACAACTTCTGTGTTTCAGCATCATCGACCATGGACTATGTAACAGCTTCTGTGTTTCATCATCGTCGACCATGGACTGTGTAACAGCTTCTGTGAGTTGTTGTTTCAACAACAGGCCTCAAATGTTAATCTGCAGTTTGAACTATTTCAGTACTTATACATTTCTAATCAATGGTTAAGTATGAGAGTGATGTAAAATTCTATGCAAAATAGATTAAACGTATAGTAAAGAGAAGAGACGTTGTATACCTTTGGAAAGATAGGATAAAGTGATAATATGAGTTTAAATGTGAGTGAACAAGAGTGTAATGGTGGCAAAAAGTATGGGCAAAAAGGTACATTGTGTGGTCCTAACAGACACTATGAAAGATATTTTCCATATCCACCTGCGACATGTATGTCTTGTCGTGTAGCATACCATGAGACAGAAGATTGTCTGACACTTATGGTAAAGATACAGGACAAGAGGAACCATAATAATCAAAACATTCAATGGATTGTTGTAGAAAATAGAGAAGAGGATGGGAAGAATATCAACATAGTTACTAGAGGTGGAGTAAAGACAGGAGAAAATGTAGAAAAGAAGGATCAGGATCAATACCAATGGGTCAGAAAAATACAGTGCATGAACAGAAGTTTGATGCGCGTAAAGAGAAAGAGATATTCAAAGAGGCTATACATGAGATTTTGAAGGAAAATATTGTGTCTACTTCATGAAAAAAACTAATAGATGAGGTATCATTGTATGACATGCCTCCATTATTTGATCATACCAGCAAAGAGAAGCCTTCAGAGCAAGTAAGTAACTTAAGAAACTTTTTGGGGTCATGCAAACTTGTTGAATGATAAAAATTATTTACAAGTACTGTAGAGTTTGTTAGAAAAGTGTAATTCTAGGGAAGAAGGGGTAAAGACAATGAATCAGGTCCGCAAGAAGATAAGAACAAGTAGGGAATTCAGGTTGAATGCAAACATCGAAGATTTCAATATGGGGGATATTATATTATACCTGGGGTCTGAAGTCAATGTTCTTCCAAAAACTACATGGGAAGCTATGGGGAAACCTAAATTGGGGTATTCACCTATTCATTTGAAGCTATAAAATTAGCATAGAGTGGTGCCAATTGATAGATTGAATGGGATACCGGTAGATCTAGATGGTGTGTGCACCATCGCAGACTTCGAAGTCATTGAAATAGTAGATAATACTTCGCCATATCCAACATTGTTGGGTATGGATTGGGCTTTTGATAACCAGACTATTATTAATTTGAAGACTAGAAATATGTTATTTGAATCGGGGAAGTATAGAGTTATCACACAATTAGATATTTTAGAAGGATGAAGGTATGTGGAAGTTGTGACAGAAAATTTTATTACAGAAGATGTAAATCAGTTGTACAAAACTACCGCCCGTGAAGAGGATTACATCAACCCAACTGCAGATGGAATTATGAGTTCGATGAGTATTAATTCATGTGCTTCAGAATCTGACATAGGAATGGAGAACTAGAAGCAGTGACTACATGAATTATCCACCAAAGGATGCGCCAAAATGACATGCACACTAAGATGGATTGGTTCATAGGTAAGAGAGCATCCTAATTTGTATGGTCTGAATGACTTAGAAGAATTTTTAATGAATTTTGAATCAAAAGTAGTAGAAAATCAAAGAATACTAGTATTAGATATTGATTTGAAAGCTACACCTACCCATTGGTGGGGTACACATCAAGAGAAGATCAACAATTGGTTTCAGTGCAAAATTTTACTACGCATTAGATTTGGCACAGAGAAAGAGAACAGATTTTTGGAGAAATATGATGGATTTGGACAACCCAGAGAACATGTAGATGGGTTCATGGTTCAATGGATATTAGTACCACCGGAATAATGGCCACGCCATTTTATTCACACATTAGAAGGCATTCCAAAGAACTCGTACATGGAACAAGAAAAATGTAGGGAAACTGAAAATTGGGAAGAAATGCAACAGAATTTTGTGGTTACATTTTCTTTCGAACATGAAAGTACAGAGATAGATACAACATTGAAGTTTTCAGAGATAGGATTTTTGAAGAACCTGAAGTGGATATTGTGACAGCATATCAAAAGAAACAGATAGTCATAAAGTTGCTACATTGTTATCATGTCGCAAAATAAGAAGACTCAACAGAAGAAAACTCGTGCAATATCCAGATCCGGGAAGTTGAAGGAGAGAGGGAAGTAGAAGGTCCAAATCTAGATTCAAAATATTATGTTGTACCATTAAAGATAAAGAAAGTAAACATTGGAATTGCAAAAAACCAAAAGATTGCCATCATTGGATACTATTGGGATAATCAGACCGTAGAAAGAATCATAGAGTTATTGTGCGAGTACGGTGACTTGTTTCTAGTGACATTTTCATAGATGAATGGATTAGAAGGAGAAGTAGGATACATGAATATCCCTTTGAAGCCAAAATCTAGACCTACAAAACAGAGACCTTACAGGTTAAATCCAATGTGTAAGAAGAAGGTGAAGGGAAAAATTGACAAGATGTTAGAGGCAGGTGTCATAGAACCTGTGGAAGAATCAGAATGGATCAGTCATGTGGTGGTGCAAGAAAAGAAGGAAGGGGGGATCATGGTTTGTGTATATTTGAGAAAATTGAATGATGTTTTCTTGCATGATCCTTTTCCTACCCCATTTATAGATGAAGTGTTGGAGAATGTAGGAGTTCAATAAGTTTATTCATTTACAAATGGGTTTTCAGGATATCATCAGATCAGGATCGCACCAGAAGATAGACACAAGAAAATATTTTTTATATAATGGGGATCATTTCAGTATATAGTAATGTCATTTGGGTTGAAGAATGCACCTGCAATTTTTTCAAGGGTAGTAGCGGTTGCCTTTAAGGACTTTATTTATAAGTTTTTGGAGGTTTACTTGGATGATTAGACAATCTTAAGTTATTGAAGGATCATTTGGAAGTGTTAATATTGATATTGGAGAGATGAATACATTGTCATATTTCATTGAATATTAAGAAATGCATTTTCAACACACCTTTTGGTATTTTGTTAGGGAATGTGGTGTGTAAACAGGGTCTACTGGTTGATACTACTAAAATTGTTTTCATAGTGAACTTACCACCACCAAAGTCAGTGCACCAGTTGAAGAGTATACTTTGTCATAAAGGTTATTACATGAATTTTATAAGGGGATATGCACATATTACTATGTTGATGGAGAAATTGTTGAATAAGGGTACTAAATATCAATGGAATGACGAGTGCGAGAATATTTTGGATATTCTGAAGAAGAAGATGGTTATTGTGTCAATTTTAATTTTTTCAGACTGGGAAAAAGAATTTCATGTGCATGTGGATGTGGATGCATCTGCAATAGCGTTAGGAGTAGTATTGACACAACCAAGAGAAGGTGATATAGATCACCCTATAGCATTTTCAAGTAGGAAGTTATCAGATTCGGAATAGAAATACAATACTACAGAAAGGGAAGGGCTATCTATGGTGTATGAATTGTAGAAATACAGACATTACTTGTTAGGGAAACATTTCAAGATATTTATAGATCATTATTCTCTTAGATATTTAGTCAATAAGCAAGTGTTCGGGGGGGGGGGGATAATTTGCAGATGGATACTTTTGTTCCAAGAGTTCGAGTTTGAAGTTGTGGTGAATCCTGGAAGATTGAATGCATGACCAAATCGGTTATCTAGGATAACTAATGGAGAAGAACCAAGTAACTTGGAGGACAACTTCTCAAATGCACAATTGTTTTCAGTACAAATAGTTGATGAGTATTTTGTTGACATTATTGAGTTTTTTAGTACAAGATTTGCACCAAAGGAAATTAATATTGCACAAAAGAAAAATATGGTGGTCAGATCTGCAGAAAACCAATTGATTGTAGGTCACTTGTACAAAATTGGTGCAGACAACATTTTGAGGAGTTTTGTCATGGAGCATGAAATGCCTATAATTTTAGAAGAAGCATGTGAAGGGATTGTTGGAGGACACTATGCAGGGAAGGCCACTGTGCAAAAGGTATTATGCATAGGATTATGGTGTGTAATAGTTCACAAGGATTCAAAGGAGTAATTTCAAAACTATGATGTATTTCAAAGAGTTTGAAATCCATCCATGAGGGATGAGATGTCATTGAGACCTCAAGTAACTTTACAAGTGTTTGACAAGTGGGAAGTAGAATTTGTAGGTCCACTTAATCCACCAACAAGAAGATCAGGAGCTAGATATATTATTTCACCGACAGAATACTTGACCAAATGAGTTGAGGTAGCAACAGTAAAGGATTTCAGTATAGACACTACAATGTTCTTTTTATTTGAACATGTAGTTACAAGGTTTGGATGCCCAAGAATATTGATGAATGATTAAGGGACTCACTTTATCAATAGTACTATCCAGGAAATGCTAGAACAATTTGAGATACATCATCAGAAGAGAACTTGATCTGGATTTATGAGAAGAATGAAATAAATAATAGACTAAATACAATAACACGGAGATACGGAGAACAACAACAGATATCTAGTGAACAATAATTTCTATTGAATAAATAAAATAGGTTGAAACTATAAAATTCCAGAACTGAAAACAACTTTCTCGAATGGTGGTAGCTATCTCTAAGAAGAGATGTGGATACTACATTCATTCGTATAAGCATAATGATTACAATGAGGATCCAAAGGAGTTTTTAACATTACTAATGAATGCCAAAACCCTAGACATCAAAAACCTAACCCTAGGATATGGAACGCCAAACGTTATGTGGGCCCCGATGGGTAAGTTGGTACCTCAATTCCCGAGGTCATAACTTTTTCATACGACCTTTGTTTTAGGTGCGTGATAGCCCGTTGGAAAGGTATTTTCGAGAACTACACATTATGTTGTCAAACTGTGACTTCGTCTACAATTTTACTGTGGTAAGTCAAAAAAACATTGTTTAGGGCCCCAAAAGGGCCCTGGAAGTACACAAAGATGTATTGACATGAAAACTTCCATAATAAGCCAGTTGGATTAGGTGGGAGGCCACCAATATCCATATGGAAGCTGTGTAGGGATTCAAACAACCCCAAAAGTGTAGAACCTACAATTACAAAGAATCACAAAAGAACGTGTTGAACTAAAATTATCAAAAGGAGGCAGTTAGAATAGGTGGGTGACCACCAATATCCACCTAGATAAACACTGCTTATAATCCTCAGGAGAATGGAATAGTGGAAGCATTCCACAAGATATTGGAGAATGCCTTGAACAAGATTTGTAATGTAAATAGGGATGATTGGGACTTAAAGGTACCAACAATGTTGTGGGCTTATAGAACTGCATGCAAGAAGCTAACAGGGCAAACACCTTTTAGGTTGTTGTATGGATAGGAAGTAGTAATTCCATTGGATTATTTGATACCACGTATATGCATTGCAGCTATTACAGAAATGATGAAAGAAAGAGGCACAACACATGAAAGATTATCTCAACTCATGGAATTAAAAGAAGACAAAAATATAGTTGGTTTTCCATCAGGAGGTATAGAAAGAAAAGGATAAATCCTGGCATGATAGACAATTAAAAAGAAGAACTTCAAAGTAGGATATCTGGTTCTCTTATATGATAGCAAATACTTGCAGCACCCAGGGAAGTTCAGAATAAATTGGCTAGGGCCATATGAGATAAAGTTTGTCACAGATGGAGGTGTTGTGGAGTTGAAGGACTTAGAAGGAAAAGAAATGCAAGGAATGGTGAATGGTAGTCTACTGAAACTGTATAGGAATAGTCTACCTACCAACCCTCGGTAATTACAGTGCAGAGAATAGAATTGTACATAATATATATAGTAGGAAGAAAAAGGATGAAAAAATTAGAAAATTGAAGAAAGAGACAAAAAAAAGTAGTTATAAGAATAAGTGGTAGACAAATAGTTGAGAATGACAGCATGTAGTGGAGAGTAAATTGGTGCGACAAAATTGAAGAGACTATGCGCAGGAAAAGTAAATAATGTGCGACCGGACGATAAATGACCAAAAAAGTGAAAAAACTGGTGAAAGGAAAAATGAGGCATGAAAAAAACATTTATGATAGTGGAGGAAGCATGCTCGGTAAGATTTGGAGCATTTATGATAGCACTATAGAAGGAAGATTTTTTTCCGACAAGCCACATTGTGAATTCGAGCGAACACAGAGCTAAGGAGTAAGAAGCTAAGAACAAATAGGCAATTTAGAAGGAAGTCAGTGAGATTTGTGAGAAAACCCACACATATTTAAGTAATATGGCACCACCAAAGGTCGAAGGTCGAAGCTCCTAGAAGGACAATGAGGAAAACACGTAGCATCACAAGGTTGCCATAGGAGCCAACAATGGAAGTGAAAAACCCTATGCAACCGGAGGGAGTGGTGGATGTGGATGCCATTCCTTCATCGGTCATCAAACCAGTGAGTCCTATATTGGTGGAGGAGCAGGAGTCAAACCCTAGGATTGGACAAATTTTTATTGACCCACAAAACATGACAGAGGAGAAAAACCCGACGCAGGAACCCAGTGTGAAAACAATCCATCCAACAAATGAGGAAGATGAGGAACAAACGGAGTTCGACAAGTCGAGGGTTCAATATGGCACAAAGAAAGTGCAGCAAGAGAAAACACAAGTAGAAGAGATCATGGAGTAGCAGGATTCTGGCACAGAAGAGGAAGAGGAAGTGAAAATGCACCAGGAGGTAAGGCCCTTGAGGGTGCCAACAAAGGGGAAAGGAAAAAAAAATAGTGCAGAGGTCACCGTGCAAGCAAATAGAGGTAACCCTTGTGTTACCATGCATACGAGCAGGAGTATAGGTTTTACCATATTTGCTAGGATGCGTAGAGGAACTGAATTATGCGAAAAACGATGTAAAATACAGAGACAAATTCCTATAATTTGAGCTACAAGTATACAAGGAGAGAAAATGGGTCAATGTGATAGGAGTATGAACACTAGAACCCAAACAATGTATAACAGGTTTATATAACACAGGCATAATGAACCTTCTAGAGATCCCACATTTTGGAAGGGGTAAGGACATAAATAACTGCGTCAAACAATTACTAGAAGTGATGCACAGAGGAATTATGTGGTTGGATAGGCCAGTCCCAATTGACGTCAAGCTAATTGTAAAAATAACAGGTCTGACCACAAATGGTGAGAAACATGTGTAGTATCTGGATGACAAGACCAAGGAGAAATCCTTGGCAGTGGAAATGAAGCAAATCCATGGAACAGAGAGAGGATCCATGGGAATCATTATAAATAGAATCAGTGAACCAACGACGAGGTTAGCAACAAATATTATGGCATGTAACTTGCTAAGGAAGTGTCACAAAGAAGAGGTGGCACTAGGGGTGATAGCAGCAGTTGTGTAGTGTGGAAAGAGGATTGTACTTAGTTGGATTCCATACTTGTTAAATTTATATCTGGATGATTGCAAAGATGCCCAGGATTTAGGCACATAGTTCCATTATTCTTGGTTACTCATACTTATTGCATTAGAGGGATGGAAACACCCCAAATATAGTATATTCTGTCAGAGAATCGAAAAGCATTGTGCAGCACAATATGAAACATTGTGTCACACAATGGTCACAAAGGAAAGGAAGAAAAACTCTAGCATATTTGCAACATATTTGAAAGAAATACAGGAAAAGGTGGTCGAAACTTGGAGGATCCCACCTGAGGTGATGGAGGAATACAAGAATATATCCAACTTCAAAGCATCAAGGCACAATATGTGGATCCATGAAAAAAGGGATCCAGAGAAAGAGTGGTTGCAGATGAGATATTGTGTCACGGTAGAGGATGTGCAATGGGAAATGAAAGACTTGAAGGAGGAATGGAATGTTCCAGTAGATCCAACAAAATATAAGAAACCATCATAAGCAGGCTCCTTACAGAAGAAGAGTACCCCAGCAAGAAATAAAAGAAAAGAAGCAGGTCACATGAAGTAGACATGGCGGAGCGCAGAAAAAAGAAAACTTAGACAGAAAAAGGCTATCCCCAAGCCTGTCACACAACAGAAGAACCACACAGAGGCCACTAATAGAGAGACACATAGGGAAGATAACATTAATGTGCAAGAGGGACAAGGAGGGGACATACCAGAGACAGATACCCCAATCACAACAGAGGAAACAGAGTCAAGGAAACCTAAGAGAACTATTTTAAAGTCATGAGGAGCATGCAAGAAAATGAAGGTGCATAATGAAGTACCCCAGTATATTATAACAGAATATTATGCAGAATTAGTCATGGAAAAAGTACAGGACCGCACCGTAGAAGCATATGAAGATGAAGGAAAACAAAGAGAGAAGATAACGTAAGAGCTGATAGAATTCAAGCAGGTCTTGGATCAGATACAATTTACCAAGGTGCAGCACAAACGACAAACATAGTAGCAAAAAAAAATGCAAGAATAGGACATGCCATTGCATAATGAGGAAGAAACAGTACAGATAATGACAGTGGAAGGTGAAAATTTTATAATTACTAAAGACATGTTGCAAATAGATGAAAACATGGTGTAGAAATAGGTCAAGGACCTGGAAAAAATGAAATTGGTATTGGCTAAGATACCAACAAAGGCATTATATAGGTTGTAGATGAACATCGCACAAGAATTCCAATAAAGGGAGAGGACAAATGAACAAAACTTAGAGATAGTCAAGGAAGAGAAGGATGTGTTAGATATAGTTCTCAAATAAGTACAGATCTTGCGCAAGGAGGAAACACAAGGCACGGAAAAACTGGAGCAAATACTTGAGGAAGTCTTCCAAACGATCCCAGACAGTGCACTAGCAGGAGAACTCAGCGCAGAAGAAAAGATAAAGAGGATGGCGTAGAAAACGGATGGGTATAAACAAGAGATAGTAGAATTGGTTGGGAAGCTAACACTAACCACCCCTCCAGAAGTTTGATCAGATAGGAAGCAATAGGAAATAGAACAAACATATATTATTTCTAAAAGAAGTAGCAAATCTCTACGAAAGGACCACGCAGATCTAGATGAACCTGACAGAAGATAAAGGGATCTGACAGTTGGATCAGAGAGAAGAAATTTTTAATTTCACAATCCATGATTTAAAGCAGAGACAAAAGACAATGTGTATTTCTTATAAGCTAAAAAGTACGCAGGAGATGAAAAATCTGCAAGTAGATTTGAAGACAATTCAAGGGGAAAGATAGACAAGACAGGCTCAATTGGAGCCCCTACAGGAGCAAGCAAAGAAAATGATAGAAAAGTTAGAAACACAGAAAGGAAGATTGGAACAGGTACACTTAGAGAGTATAAAAGTGTTAGAGGAGCACATAATAATGCAAGTGGTGGAGACCCTGACAAAAAAGAGTGTGAGGACCAAGACACAAGTAGATGCACTTACAAAGAATTTTTGGGCATTGGAGAAATCTGTGCAGGAGTCACACACTACCTAAGTGGATAGGGACGAGCCACAGGTTAGTGTTGGTGGAATTTTAGAACAAGAAATTTTGGGGGAAGGATCAAGATACAACGCAACAAACGAGGAATAATGGACCAAGGAAGAAGCGCATGCCAGGAAATGAGGAGAAATCAATGTGCAAGAAGGAAAAGGAAGCAGCACACCTGGAATAAAGGGAAATCAGCACGACGAAATTGTGGATTAGCACGCAAGGTAGTTAGAAAGTGGAAAAGTTGAGTCCACTTAGAATTAGGGTTTTGAGTCGTGATGTAAGGGTTTTTACCCGCCTTTTTTTGTATAAATAGAGGATGTATGAGGTAGTTAGAGGGATCTTGTCTTATAACTCATTTGTGGAGAACCTATTTTTGGATAAATTTTGAGTCTTGAGTCATAGTGTTAGCTTTGGTTAAGAGATGTGGAGCTTGATTTATATCAGTTTTGGAGAATCACAAAGTATAATTGAGGTCCAGGTCACAAGTTGTGGAGCTTGGTGCGATGTTGGTCAACCTCACCATTAATAAACCTATGATGTAAGGCGTGCAATGCTATTTTGATGAAGAATAATAAGAAGCAAAATATATTTGTGGATGTAGCCCATGGGGTGAACCATGGTAAAACCATGTGTTGCAATGTGTCTGAATGATGTTTTTTGTTGTTTCTGCAATTATGAATGAATGATGAATGGCTATAGTAGTATTTTGTAGTGCGCAGTATTGATAATGAAGAATGGAATAACTATTAGATCTAGATGAATGGTAAAATATGATGCATGTTAAAGTATAAGTATAATAAGCAGAACATCCCCAATCCCTTCCATGATTGCAGACATATGTGTCCTACAGTCACCCATAAGCCATCTCGGGTGAGACTACATTGTGCACTTTGTACGTGGTGTAACCTTTTGGTTTACCATAAGGGTCAATGGTTTCTAGGGTTTTTTTGGTGAACTAAGGTAGAACCTAGGTTAGCCCATACACCCAACAATAGCTTCTCTCATATTTTCACTTCATCTATAAAGTGTGGCATTGCACATGTCTCTTTACACCACTAGATATATATCCCCATGCACACAACATACTTTTTATAGTAGATAATTTGCTCCTTAGGTTCAACCAATTTATAGCATCACCAACCTGTTGGCAGCCAATTCACATTTTTTTGTACTGTCCTTATAAGCTGCCTACACCAGTGTTTTGCAAACCTTAATTTTCATCGCAATTCTCAAATAAAACGACACTTTTATTTTTTGTGCTATTTACACACTTACCTTTCTTCTTGTTTTCATTACTGCAAGCGTGAAAACTTGGTTTTCGAAGTCGCATTAAAATCGTCACTGAATTGACGTTATCATTCTTGTCGATATGCCCATTGCGTTTACATTTTACTTATCAATATACAGTTGGCAAGACCTTTTGATCTGTACTTATTTGACATTCTTTGATTGATTATGAAATTTCATTTTATGAGTGATTGAGTTTGTGATGCATTGGTGATTGCATTTACATGTTATTTGATCAATTCACTTGGCACATTGGTTACATAAAAAATCATTGGTGTTATGATTAAACCCTTGGTATGAATCGTTTCATACAACACTTGGTATTGGTTTCGATTCATTTGTTTGGTTTTAAAACTATGGTATAACTATTGCTCGCGTGAATGGTTAATCCACTTACCATTGATTTCATTGGTTGATTGAATGGCATAATTGTTAACACATATGCATAGTCATTTGAATAGTTATAAACGTCGGTGGTTGTACTGTGGATATGACTGTTGTGCATGGGCCAAAATAGCTCCACCACCTTCGCACGATATGTCATTAATGTCTTTCCCCCTATCCCTGTTTCACCTCTGCTAGTTTCGAGTAAGCTTGTGAGCATTCTGCCCCTGCGTATGTTGTGATTCAAACCCTGGCTCGTTCACATCGCTCACCGTGTGCTCCTGTCTATGGCACCGGTGGTGCGAATAGAGACGAATGGTAGTCAAGCCCTGTTACTGTTCGATAATGCCCGTAAGGATTTAGAGGATAGTGGTTGGCTCACGTTTGTATAGAGGTTCGAGGGTTTCAATTTGTTTGTTGCACAACAATTCGCCCTTACCTTTGATGGGTGTAGGGATAAAGTAGGTGACATTCAGCTTGAGTTGAATGAAGAGTTCATAAGCTCTGCCATAGGATTGACAGCCACGGGCCAGCGATGGTTTAAAAACTCTAAAGTCGACGAGGTGCCATGGCCTTTGCTATTCGTATCATGAAAAGTCACATCCTGTGACAAAGGTATGCCTATTTCCACACTTAAACCCAGGTGGCATGATCTTTTGATAATGGCTAAACAATTTGTGACCTGTGAGGGTCGGTATGGATTGGTTTTTCTTTATCACCTTCGACTGTTAATGAATTTCATGGGTTATCCATTGAACATGCCATTTTACTTCCAGCGTAGTCTTTACAAAATGGCTAAGAGGCTCAAACGTGAGAAGGCTGACAGCAGCTTGTTTCACCATGGCTTGATTAGACTCATCTTCGTTCATCATTTAAACCTTCACGGTGATAATTGGCAAGCTTTTCTCTCTCGAAATGGCTTTGTTGATTCAGATTCTGTCCAAATCGACAAGTCTGTGGTCAGTGAGACTAAGGTCGAGCCACCTGTACCTTTTCATGCCCTTTTACCCTCTCCCAAACCCTCTGTTGGCCCTGACATCGACCTACCCGACATCATAACAGACAAGGTTGAGGCTGTAAAGAAGCCTGTGAGTAAGAAGGTCAAGGGTAACCCTACTGTCAATAGCAAAGGTAAAAAGAATGCTCGATTGATATCGAGACTTGCCCAAAATAAGCCTAAGTCAAACGCTGATCAAAAGCCCATAGTTCTTAGCGAAGACTCTGACTCTGATATCAAGCGCTTCCTAGCTAGTGAGTACCCTTATTACCATGGTCTGTGCTCCAAGCCACCCTATGAATTTGTTTCTAATTTTCCCCCATGCCTAAAGAATAACCCTAACTACCCAGGAATCAAGCTACCTAATGAAACCCTCGGTGATCTGAACAAACCCTCGACTGTCATTTCGAAGCCCGAGCAAACATCATGTAACCAATGTAATGTGTGGCTGGAGTGCTACTACACTGACGTTCCTTTATTACAGTCAAAGATCAAATCATTGGAAAACCAAGTTACAGTGCTGTCACAAGAAAGGGACATGCTTCAAGCTAATGACAAGAAGCAGAAAACCATTGGTTCGATCGTATTTAGGAATGTTGAATCGGCTACAGCCTTCGTCAATTCCAAACTATCATGACCAAGTTATATGTTGATTATCCAGGTATGAATTTCGATATCAATTTCGTTTTATCAATTGCTTGGATTAATATAATGAATTGGTTTTTCAGTTTCGATTAGTTCTGTTTATTATTCGAAATAATTTTGTCATGGTTTGATTATCAAAAATGGTTATGTTGTAGATCGTGTACAGTAGATTAATTTTACTAAAGTCGAATATGGTTATGATTTTGGTATGCGATTTTTTCGTGCCCAACTAGTAGAAGCGATCGATTGGTTTTGACTTGGTGTAGTTTGCTTTAGAAAATTTCTGTTAGTTTGAATTAATGTGATCAATAAAGTTTGCTTTCGCTTGGATTTTGTTTGCATCTGACCTGTACAGGAGATTTTTATGCTAAAATCATAGCACGACTATGTTTTGATTTGGTATGATTTCGTTGTGAATAGATCATATCGGCTCTGATTTAGTTTTTATGGTTTGATTTTGGAACGATTTCGTTGGCTTGAATTGTTATGATCCTTTAAATTTGTTATGTGTCATTATTAATGATTGGTTTAATAAATATGATTTAACCTTTTAAATCAGGAAAATAACTCTGTTTGACTTCGATTTGGCAAAAATGACTCTGTTTTGTATGGAATCGATATTCTCATTTGGCCTGTGTCGAAGATCTATTCGCTAAAATCATGGAAACAGTGTTAATTCATAACGATTCTGCCAGCCTCAAACCGTTTCGATTTGTTCCTATTTGATTTGATTTGCAAGTGATTAACATGATCGTTTATATTTAATACAGTTATATCAATTTGAAAACAATCATGTTGGTTTTGTTTGGATACGACAGTGATCTTGTTGATAGCTGAAGCAACTATTTGTGTTGATTTCAATTGGTTATGAAAACAATTTCATTGCTATCAAGTTATCCAATACAATTTTGTTTACCCAAATTTGTGATAACAAATGGAACAGAGTACATGCATCTCTGTAATCATTCAATTGATCATAGTCATGTTTGCTCTCAAATTAGTATAACAATTTTGATTTGAATAATTCGTTTGTCTTTCAAATAGCAATTAGATATTTGTTTAATAGTTTGAATTTAATTCTTTAAGTGTTGAATTGATTTTAATACGATTATGTGTTCAATTTAGACCAGCTATAGAATCGTAAGATTCTGTAGCTAGTCTTTAAAATTAGATTTTTATCAATTCTATCTACAAAATATCCTCTAATATTGTCTATTATTGTCCTTGTTCATGTACATACGAATTGCAATGGTCAATTTGGGCATGTTGTGACAATATAGGAGATATTTGTGTGATGTAGTTTTTATTTTTAAGTTGTTAGTTTGAGTTTGAGATAGAAACTTGGGATATTTTCTCAGATTTGTGTAAACAGTTTTGATAACTTCCACAGGGATGTTTTACCCTATGTAAGGTCTTTAAATACTTTTCATTTTTGTAATAAACTCATCATCATCCTCACTGTGGGAAAACCAAACTATGGATTTATGATTCATACTGAGATGAAAGTTGATGTCTTGTAACAGCTTTCGCTTTCAATATATCAAACTTTTGTTTCAAGTTTTTGCATATCAATTGGCAATTAATTATCGACTACTTTAGCTATCATAATTCTTTGCATACTGATGTGATTTGATTTATATGTTGCATATATCTGATCTCTCCTATTTTTTAAAATACAACAATTACTTTGTTTCAGTTAACGAATGACAGATTTCTCTTCTTTGTTAATTGAATAATTTTGTATAGATCTTTGCATGCAGATTTACCTAACTGTGAAGATTTGTAAATCATAAGATTGTTGTAATTTTTATGTCTTGTTTGTCCTGTAACTACATCTGAAGAGCACAGCAGCTTCCCATTTACGAGAATATCATGGAGAATCTGGTGCAGTTTTACTCCCACCGAACAACTGAATTGATCATCATACACAGGACAAAACTGAAGTGTTACTTCAGGTCAGTTTGTTATTTAGTATTTAATAGTTAATTAGTTAGTATAATTTAATTAGTTTAGATAGATATATATTAGTTTAGATTTGTAGTTAGAGTTATTAGTTTAGTTGCTTAGTTTAGATAGTTTTCAGTTTATTTCTTTTTCATAAAATTATAAAAATAAAAATAAAAAAACATTAGTTTCGTTGTCTTAGGACAAATTACCAATGAGTTTTGCAGGTTTTCATTTAAATCTGTAATTTGTAAATATTGTACATTTGTGATTAAGATTTAATTCCGTTAGTAGTTAGATGTTTAATTTTGTAGAGTTATTATAGTATTAGATAGTAAATTGTATATATAATAGTTAGATTTGTTTATTTAGTTTGTTTTAATTGTTATTTCTTAGTTAGATTAGTTAGTTTAGAGTTGTTTTCTTTTGTTTTCTTAGGACTTAGATCAGCTAACGGAGTCGCTAAACCCATCAGGGTGGGTTATCCCAAACAGCTTGGTTTATTTAGACAACCCTGGACCGGATCCACTCTTCCAGTTGACGGACGGTCAATTTCGCCCGTCAACAAATGGCGCTAGAAGGAGGGACTGAAATTAATTAATGGCACGAGGCGGTCGTAAGACTCCTCCACCACCTAATCGCTCACCTATAGTGACAAGAATTCATTCGAATGATGATATTCCCCCTCAAACAACAACCACATCAACCGATGATCCACGGGTCACAGTTGAACCAGTAACCCCAAATCCTACATGTGGTGACATACAAGAGATTGTCTATCAATCTCTCATAAGAACTCATAGTGCCTTAGCCCGTTTGAGGCAACCCAACCGTCCGTTGGACCAACCTTTAGATTTCTCTGATATCAGAGAACAACTCAGAGGCACTAACCTCACTGTGAACCCTACAGATCCAACCCTCAATCCTGCTACAGGAGGATCTGGAATACCTCCCTCACCACCTCCATCATCTCCTTCCTCTTCTGGAGGAGATTCCTCTGACGAAGGCAATTCCCCTTCTCAGCCTTCCACACCCACTAAACCAATGGCCAACCAGAACAACCCTGCTAGACCTTGACTTGACCAGGATGTCGTAGTTGTACCTGGAGCTCAGCATCCCTTACCTAAACATCCGTAGAAATGGCTTCCCAAGTTTGACCCTGATTCTAAACAAATCGTCGAAGATCACATTAAAAAGTTTATGTTAGCCATAAGACTCCGCAATGTCGAACATGAAGACGTTGTATATAGGTTGTTCCCCTATACTTTCGAGGGCAATGCATCTACATGGTACTTTGCCCAGCAACCCCATACCATTGTGTCTTGGGAAAATTTTGAGTCATGCTTTTTGGAAAAGTTCGGAGACGGTAATCCTCTGGAAGTCCTAGTCATGGACCTGTCTAACTTAATAATGAACCCAAAAGAGAAAATTAAAGACTTTAATCAAAGATTCTTAACACTTAAAAACTGAATCCCTGTGGATTCCATGCCTACCGAGAATCTTATAATAGCATACTACACTAAAGCTTTGCATCAAAGTATAGCTATTTGGGTTAAACAATCTAAGAAAGCCACGTTGTTAGAAGCCTTTGAAGAGGCCAGCCAGATTGAAAAAGACATACTTAGTCTTAAAGACTCCACTAGCAACGAAACAAAGACTAGTTCTTCTTCCAAAAAGAAGATCGAAATCCTCCCTAGACCTACTCAAAGTAAAACACAACCTAAAAGATTTGATTTAGAAAACTTAACTAAAGTTGTTCAAAAACTGTCAAATCAAGTTATAGATTTTAAAAGGACGACCGAAGAAGCTTCCTCGAGCAAAGGGCCTTACAAACCCCCGTTTCAGAAGCCTTTTCCTACCAACCGACCTAATCCAACCACCGAAGGCCTTAATCTAGAAACTCTGCAATGCGCCCTTCAAACAATTCTAGAAGCCCAAGATAACTTGATGCCTCCTGAGATTCCTAAGGAGGTAGTTGAACAAGAGACATTTCAAGAAGAGGAGTCTTCTCCGAATATTTTTGGACACTTATCGGATAGCATCTTTCAAGCTAACTTCGAGACAGTACATCCCTATAATACCATGAGTAAGACAGCAAACAAACCTTCTGCCGAAAACACTACAACTTCGCCTCCAAAGCAATCTAAATCAGTTGAGACTAAACAGAGTCATGTGAACTCCAACTTAGATTATGATGTAATTGAAGATCTTAAAAAGTTAAGGGCTAACATTTTTGTTTATGAGTTATTGAAATTTTCATTTCTGCTACAAAAAATGTTACAGAATATCTCAGAGAATGGAAAAAATTGTAATTCAAGTGGTAACAAGGTTGTGTAGAACAAAGTTCCTCAGAAGACTTCCACTAAAAACAATATTGATCCTCAAGATAAAAGAAGCCTTCCTGGAAGTAATGTAAATAATGTAGATAAAGTAGCTTTAGAAACTGCGAGTAAAAAGCCACAAGCTACCACCCTTAGTACTCGCAAAAATATACCCCCATTTTTGTTAACTTTCGAAATCTTTAATAGAAACGTGCACAATTGTATGGTAGACTCAGGAGCATCATCCAATGTGATGCCATGGTCTGTTTGCCAGAAGATTAACGCTGAATTTGAACCCTCCACCTTAAAAATCATACAACTTGATCAGACCAATGTTAAAGTTATAGGCGAACTAAAGAATGTGCTTATAAGATTATCATCTAACCCCAAGGTTCATCAAGTTATTGATATTATCGTTGTGGATATTCCAGAAGTGTATGGCCTATTTTTAAGCAAGGACTGGTCAGAGTAGCTACACGGTTATTTCACGACAGATTGGTCTCATCTATGGCTTCTAGACAACGGAAAGCCCAACAAGATCAAAGTAAGTCGTGAACGCTACCTTAAGTTCACAGTCACAGATTTGAGCGATCCCAATGAACTATTTACACCTTCTGCGGATTCACCCGAAGTACAAGGGATGGATACCTTTTTCGGCAATTTCATGGCCGAGGCTTCAGCTATCACCAATCCAGAACAGCAGTCCGAGATTGTAGCATATGTGCAGCCAACAGCTTCTACGCAACGGTCTCATGTACCCGATGGAAATCAAATTTGTTCTCTTTATTTTGATGGGTCAAAGTCCAAAGGAGGAATTGGTGTAGGCTGCATTATTATCAATCTGGAAGGTAACAAAACATTGATTGCATGTAGGTTGGAATTTGAATGTACTAATAACACTGCAGAATATGAGGCTTTACTGTAAGGTCTCAGAAAAGCTTTAGATATGAACATTCAAAACTTGGTTGTCTTTGGCGACTCTGAAATAGTGGTTAGAAGGTAAGAGATTCTATCCACTGTCTGTCTCCACATCTTAAAAGCTACCAATCCGGGGTATGGAATTTAATGAATAAGTTTGTTGCTTTCAATATAAATTATATTCCTAGATTGAATAACTTTGAAGCATATCTATTAGCTAACGTAGCTTCTAAACTCTTTCCTGCAGAAGGCTTGTCCCCAGACGCATTCTCCGTCGAACTGTTGTTCCGGCCATCCGTTCCCGACAACATCATGAACTGGAGAGTCTTTGATGACGATCAATAGATTATTAACTTTCTTCATATGGAAGAAACTTTTCAAGGTGCGGTGATAGATGAACACACACACGATGACAATTTGTGCGATTTCATGGTAATACCAGATCCGAGAACTCTCGAATCTTCATCGGACATGGTAAACTCGATCCCTAAATCTGTAGTTAGATTAGAGAAATTTTACGATCTTCAAGATAAATTTAAAAAGTCGATCAACTGTAAAACCAATAGTTCATCGTTATCTTATGAAAAAGTAAACTTAGGAACTAATGATAATCCGCAGTGCATTAATCTAGGGGTAGGATGCTCTGAACAAGAAAAAGTTGCATTTATTAAATTGTTCAAGGAATTTAAATATGTCTTTTCATGGACGTATGATGACCTTAAAACTTTCGACCCTAACATCATACAGCATGTCATTCCTATGAAGCCCCAAACCTTACCCTTCCAACAAAAATTGAGAAAAATGCACCCTAAGCTTGAACCGACCGTTAAAAAAGAATTGAATAAGCTCCTAAATGCTAAGATATTTTTTCCTGTTAGGCATACTCAATGGGTTTCTAACCTTGTCCCTGTCCGGAAGAAAAGTGGGGAAATCCGACTCTGCATCGATTTCTGAAACCTTAATAGAGCATCTGATAAAGACAACTACCCTGTCCCACCCATGGAACAGATCCTTCAACAGGTATCTGGTTCTGAGAGTCTATCCTTACTGGATGGTTTCTCAGGGTACAACCAAGTCCTGATGTCTCCACCAGACCAACTTAAAACTACCTTCTGTACCCCGTGGGGCACTTACGCTTATCAAAAAATGCCCTTTGGATTGATTAATGTTGGTGCCACTTTCCAGATAGCAATGGACATTGCTTTCCGAGGCCTAATCAATCAGTCTGTCGTAGTTTACTTAGATGATTTTACTGTATTCTCTAAAAACAAAACCGATCATCTAGCTCACTTACGATCCGTTCTACAGCGATGTCGTAAATACGGAATCTCCTTAAATCCTAAAAAATCCATTTTTGCAGTAGAATAGGGTAAACTCTTGGGATTTATTGTGTCAAGTGAAGGGATGATTATCGACCCCGAAAGGACACAAGTCATTGCGAAACTTCCCCCTCCTAGATCCAAAAAATCTATGCAGTATTTCTTAGGCCAGATTAACTTCGTGAGGAGATTCGTCCCTAGTTTCTATGAAATGGTCAGGCCTTTACAGAATTTAATTAAGAAAGACACCCAATATCACTAGGGACCCCTAGAAAATCAAGCTTTTAATGCAATAAATAAGGCCATAATAGACGCTCTGTCTCTCATGAGCCCCGATTTTTCTCAAGACTTTACACTCTACACTTTTGCTTCTGACCATTCCTATGTCGCCGTCTTAACCCAAAAGAATGTCGAGAAGAATGAAGTACCCATTGCCTTTATGAGCTCTGCTTGCAAAGCCGCTAAACTTAATTACCCAGTGGTAGATCGGCAAGCCTATGCTTTTTTCAAAGTAGTCAAGCACTTCTGGTCCTATCTTTTGAAGTCAAGGATGAAAGTTATTGTCCCCTACCCAGTCGTCAGGAACCTGTTAGTGCAGAAGGAACTAGGTGAAAAGAGGGCTAATTGGGTCACCTCCTTGCAGGAGTACGACTTAGAAATCACCCCAGCTCAGATAGTGAGAGGCCAAGGTTTATGAAAGTTAGTCGTTGATTCAGCAGCAGGACAGCCAAAAGAAAGTGATACGTCAAACCTAAGACAACACGATCAAAATGCAATCTATTGCGCACAAAACTCTATCAGTCCTTGGTATGACGATATAAGATTATGTCGTGAGCATGGGTCAGCCCCCCGTCACTTGAAACCCACTAAAAGAAGAGCGTTGAGATTAAAGTCTTCCTCCTTTCATTTGGTTAATGGTATTCTGTTTCATCAAAGTTTTGACGGCATATTGATGCGTTGTCTTGAAAAAGATGAAGCAGAAAAGGTCTTGCTAGAGTTGCATGTAGGAGAAGCTGGTGGTCATTTTGGTGGTGACACCACTGCCCATAAGGTTTTAAGATCCGGTTGTTACTGGCCCATGCTTTTTAGAGATGCCCATGTCTTGTGTCGTAAATGTACCATTTGTCAGAAAGCATCAGGGCGGTTACAAAAACCAGTCTTTCCTTTGCAACCTGTTTCAGTAGACTCTCCTTTTTAGTAGTGGGGCCTCGATATCATAGGTCCAATCAACCCCCCATCCTCACAACAGCACAAGTTTATTGTGACAGCCACAGATTATTTTACCCGATGGTCTGAAGTTGCCACGTTAAGAACTGTCAACACTAGTAATGTAATTGCCTTTCTAAATTCGAATATTATCACTCGTTTTGGTATTCCCAACTGTTTAGTATTCGAAAACGCTTCTTACTTTTCCTCTCTTGAGATGAGAGAGTTCTCTTTGGAAAAAGGAATTAAATTGAAGTATTATGCTAGCTATTACCCCCAAGGCAATGGATTGGCATAATCAACAAATAAGAACTTGATTAAAATCATCAAGAGAACGGTGGCTGAAAATCACAAAAATTGGCACAATGCGTTGTTAAACGTGCTCTGGACCGATAGGGTAATGCCAAAAGTTGTTGTAGGTAAATCCCCCTTTTTTCTCATTTATGGCAGAGAAGCAAGTCTGCCACCACACATTCTTCTTCCTTCACTTCAGTTATCGTACAAAATTCAAGAAGAAGATTGTCCCCCTTTGGAAAACCGAATTAACGCTTTCATGAAACTAGAAGAGGTAAGAGCCCAAGCTAAACGTAAGTTAGATCAGCATAAACTATTGGTTAAAAGATGGTTCAATTCTAATTCTGCTTCTCATAGGAATTTTGAAGTAGGTGACCTTGTCTTGAAATGGGATAAACCGCACGAGGGAAAGGGAGAGCACACAAAATTTCAAAACTTATGGCTTGGACCATTTTTAATTGCTGAAAAGTTGGGTCCCAGCTCTTTTTGATTGCAAAATCTAGAAGGACAGCCTGACACTTATCCGGTGAATGGCCAAGCCCTGAAAAGATACTTTGCTTGATGACAACCCTTGTATATTATGTACATATTTTGCTTTTGTTTTCTTTTGCTTTTGCTTTTTGTTTTTGATTTCTCCTTTGAGTTTATCATCTTGTGTTTTTGGAAATACACATACCTATATACTGAGCTATTCATACAAAGAAAACAGAAAATTCCTTCGTTGAAATAACTACTAAGAAAATTGCATAAACATCAATTGTATACTTCTGAAATTTACATTTGTGATTGGCAAAAGTTTGTCGTTTGAAAGAAGTTAACTGATTTCAATCTCTAACATAGGCTTGTTGGGATCATCCATTATCTCTTTACGGTGTCCCTATTCCTTAAGGGAATGGCTCAGAAGATGTCTCCCTTCCTTAGGAAGTTGTTTTTGTAAATGAAACATCTCTGGATCTTAATAAAGGACACTTCTAAAAAATTCTGTTGAGGTCTGAAAAAAATATGTTAAAATATCATAATTTTCAGCGTCACCCCGCTCAACTATATATCTTTGAAAAACAAAACAAAATAAATCACTAATAGATCTGTGGGAAGTGCTTGTAAACCCGTCGGGATGCTGAACAGGTCTACTGGCAGCGAGTAAATGCATGCATGGCACCAAGACAACTTCGTCGGGGTACTAAACAGGCCCGCTGGCAGCGAAGCAATGTCGGGTATATGAAAATTTGCAAATAAGAAACCTCTTAATGTCCTTTATTCTGATCTAGAACTTCTTGGCAGGATACGGATGTCAGAGTGGGTTAAATGGCAACCCTGTCGAGGCTATGGACGCCTGCTAGCAACAGTGGCTCTGTCAACAGTATTGGAGATTTTATCTTTAATATCTCAACTCGCTTGTCTTAAGACTGCTATCAGTTTTCATCCTTTGAACACTGCTGGAATATTTGGTTAATGATGATGTTTACACGATTTTTTGGTTGTTATTTTTTGAGTTAGAATTTTTCTCATTATCCTAATCTGAATTTGTTCTTTCTGGCAGAGATAACTGCTTCTACCAGTGTGTCGCCATTGTTGGCAGCCAATTCACATTTTTTGGTACTGTCCTTATAAGCTGCCTACACCAGTGTTTTGCAAACCTTAATTTTCATCGCAATTCTAAAGTCGACGAGGTGCCATGGCCTTTGCTATTTGTATCATGAAAAGTCACATTCTGTGACAAAGGTATGCCTATTTCCACACTTAAACCTAGGTGGCATGATCTTTTGATAATGGTTAAACAATTTGTGACCTGTGAGGGTCGGTATGGATTGGTTTTTCTTTATCACCTTCGACTGTTAATGAATTTAATGGGTTATCCACTGAACATGTCATTTTACTTCCAGCGTAGTTTTTACAAAATGGCTAAGAGGTTCAAACGCGAGAAGGCTGATAGTAGCTTGTTTCACCATGGCTTGATTAGACTTATCGTCGTTCATCATTTAAACCTTCACGGCGATAATTGGCAAGATTTTCTCTCTCAAAATGTCTTTGTTGATTCAGATTCTGTCCAAATCGACAACTCTATGGTCAGTGAGACTAAGGTCGAGCCACCCATGCCTTTTCATGCCCTTCTACCCTCTCCCAAACCCTCTGTTGGCCCTGACATCGACCTACCCGACATCATAACAGACAAGGTTGAGGCTGTAAAGAAGCATGTGAGTAAGAAGGTCAAGGGTAACCCTACTGTCAACAGCAAAGGTAAAAAGAATGCTCAATTGATATCGAGACTTGCCTGGAATAAGCCTAAGCCAAACGCTAATCAAAAGCCCATAGTCCTCAGTGAAGACTCTGAATCTGATATCAAGCACTTCCTAGCTAGTGAGTACCCTTATTCCCATGGTTTGTGCTCCGAGCCACCCTATGACATTGTTTCTAATTTGCCCCCATGCCTAAAGAATAACCCTAACTACCCAGGAATCAAGCTACCTAATGAAACCCTCGGTGATCTGAACAAACCCTCGACTTTCGTTTCGAAGCCCAAGCAAACATCATGTAACCAATGTAATGTGTGGCTGGAGCGCTACTACACTAACGTTCCTTTATTACAGTCGAAGATCAAATCATTGGAAAACCAAGTTACAGTGTTGTCACGAGAAAGGGACAGGCTTCAAGCTAATGACAAGAAGCAGAAAACCACTGGTTCGATCGTATTTAGGAATGTCGAATCGGCTACAACCTTCATCAATTCCAAACTATCATGACCAAGTTATCTACTGATTATCCAGGTATGAATTTTGATATCAATTTCGTTTTATCAATTGCTTGGATTAATATAATGAATTGGTTTTTGAGTTTCAAATAGTTTTGTTTATTATTCGAAATAATTTTGTCATGGTTTGATTATGAAAAACGGTTATGTTGTAGATCCTGTACAGTAGATTCATTTTACTAAATTCGAATATGGTTATGATTTTGGTGTGCGATTTTGTCGTGCCCAGCTAGTAGAAGCGATCGATTGGTTTTGACTTGGTGTGGTTTGCTTTAGAAAATTTATGTTAGTTTGAATTAATGTGATCAATGAAGTTTGCTTTCGCTTGGATTTTGTTTGCATCTGACCTGTACAGGAGATTTTTATGCTAAAATCATAGCACGACTATGTTTTGATTTGGTATGATTTCGTTGTGAATGGATCATATCGGCTCTGATTTAGTTTTTATGGTTTGATTTTGGAACGATTTCATTGGCTTGAATTGTTATGATCCTTTAAATGTGTTATGTGTCATTATTAATGATTGGTTTAATAAATATGATGTAATCTTTTAAATCAAGAAAATAACTCTGTTTGACTTCGATTTGGAAAAAATGACTTTGTTTTGTATGGAATCGATATTCTCATTTGGCCTGTGTCGAAGATCTATTCGCTAAAATCATGGAAACAGTGTTAATTCATAACGATTCTTCCAGCCTTAAACCGTTTCGATTCGTTCCTATTTGATTTGACTTGCAAGTGATTAACATGATCGTTTATATTTAATACAGTTATATCAATTTGAAAACGATCTTGTTGGTTTCATTTGGATACGACAATGATATTGTTGATAGCTGAAGAAACTATTTGTGTTGATTTCAATTGGTTATGAAAACAATTTCATTGATGTCGAGTTATCCAATACGATTCTGTTTACCCGAATTTGTGATAACAAATGGGACAGAGTACATGCATCTCTGTAATCATTTGATTGATCATAGTCATGTTTGCTCTCAAATTAGTATAACAATTTTGATTTGTATAATTCGTTTGTCTTTCAAATAGCAATTAGATATTTGTTTAATAGTTTGAATTTAATTCGTTTAGTGTTGAATTGATTTTAATACGATTATGTGTTCAATTTAGACCAGCTACAGAATCGTAAGATTCTGTAGCTAGTCTTTAAAATTAGATTTTTATCAATTCTATCTACAAAATATCCTCTAATATTGTCTATTCTTGTCCTTGTTCAGGTACATACGAATTGCAATGGTCAATTTGGGCATGCTTTGACAATATAGGATATATTTGTGTGACGTAGTTTTTATTTTTAAGTTGTTAGTTTGAGTTAGAGATAGAAACTTAGGATATTTTCCCAGATTTGTGTAAACAGTTTTGATAACTTCCACAGGGATGTTTTACCCTATGTAAGGTCTTTAAATACTTTTCATTTTTGTAATAAACTCATCATCATCCTCACTTTGGGAGAACCAGACTATGGATTTATGATTCAGACTGAGATGAAAGTTGATGTCTTGTAACAGCTTTCGCTTTCAATATATCAAAATTTTGTTTCAAGTTTTTGCATATCAGTTGGCAATTAATTATCGACTACTTTAGCTATCATAATTCTTTGCATACTGATGTGATTTGATTTATATGTTGTCTGTATCTGATCTCTCCTATTTTTTAAAATACAACAATTACTTTGTTTCAGTTAATGAATGACAGATTTCTCTTCTTTGTTAATTGAATCGTTTTGTATAGATCTTTGCATGCAGATTTACCTAACTGTGAAGATTTGTAAATCATAAGATTGTTGTAATTTTTATGTCTTGTTTGTCCTGTAACTACATCTGAAGAGCACAACAGCTTCCCATTTACGAGAAGATCGTGGAGAATCTGGTGCGGGTTTACTCCCACCAAACAGCTGAATTGATCATCATACACAGGACAAAACTGAAGTGTTACTTCAGGTCAGTTTGTTATTTAGTATTTAATAGTTAATTAGTTAGTATAATTTAATTAGTTTAGATAGATATATATTAGTTTAGATTTGTAGTTAGAGTTATTAGTTTAGTTGCTTAGTTTAGATAGTTTTCAGTTTATTTCTTTTTCATAAAATTATAAAAATCAAAAAAAAAAAAAAAATAGTTTCGTTGTCTTAGGACAGATTACCAATGAGTTTTGTAGGTTTTCATTTAAATTTGTAATTTGTAAATATTGTACATTTGTGATTAAAATTTAATTTTGTTAGTAGTTAGATGTTTAATTTCGTAGAGTTATTATAGTATTAGATAGTAAATTGTATATATAATAGTTAGATTTGTTTATTTAGTTTGTTTTAATTGTTATTTCTTAGTTAGATTAGTTAGTTTAGAGTAGTTTTGTTTTGTTTTATTAGGACTTAGATCGGCTAACGGAGCCGCTAAACCCGTCAGGGTGGGTTATCCCAAATGGCTTGGGTTATTTAGACAACCTCGGACCGGATCCACTCTTCCAGTTGACGGACGGTCAATTTCGCTCGTCAACACAACCATAAACCATGACCAATGGGCAGATCCTCCAGACAATTGACACTCAGCTTTTAAAACTAACAATGTTCTCCCTACAACACCACCTTTGGTGGCATCCTAACACTCGCCATTAAGGGGTGTTACTTCCAAATTTTTAAATATTATAGACACACTCTTATATAAGCTTCATGCTACTCCATTATAGATTTTTCTTTTTCATGATGCCACTAGTGCAAATAATGAATCAAAGGGTTTATTTCACCATCTCAAGAATCACGAAAATAATGATATGGCTTCTATACACATGGGACTTCTTAAACATTGTGTAGTTACTTACTCTACACCCTACACCAATACACTATATTCTAGGCACACCTTTAGTTAAGCTTCTCTCATATTTTTCACTTCCTAAATAGACAATAGTTCTTCACATGTTTATGTGCACCAATGGATTTTTCTCTCTACATATGCAACATCATTTTCCAATGCAACACTTCAACATTTCCCCAGAAATGAATACTACATAGCATTACCAATGTGTATATCCACATGATAATAATCACACCAACCACTCAATTTTCCACCATATCACCATTCTCTAGGAAAATACACCTCTTCTCACAGTTCCACACTCAACATTGTTGGCCATGTCTCACAATATTATTTCCACCCCTGGAGCCATTCCTAAATTGGGAGGAAAGTGGGGAAAATTTTAAGCTAAATTGGGAGGAATTGATGTGAAATGTCAGGGCACACAACCTACCTCCTTGAGGGTGCTTTTCCAATTTTCTAGCAGCATGCATGGAAAGTTAGTCGCATATTTTATCCTTCGAGTTGTGTACATATGAATTATTTATCTTGTCTATCTTTCGAGTTGTGCATATTTATTTTATTATTTATTTAAGTTTGTAACATACCCAACCCCCTAAGTAGCATTAAGGAGGTTGAAAATTTAAAAAAAATCCATATTAAACACAACTCTAAGGTTACTACTGAGCTCATAACAAAATTCTACTCATCATGAGATTTCCAATAACTATACTCTTACTCAATTCCAAGCTATGAGCACAAATTTATGGCCCCTTTAAAATTTCCTGAGGGATTTATCTCTCTTGCCATGTCATCATTTGTACATGGTCCCACACATGCTAGGAATTGTACAAATACATGATATCCTTTGTACAGATGTTCCTTGAGCTATGCACTTATCGAGGTAAAATACCCCTTCTGACCTATCGTACCATAGGAAAACCTCCTCCTTATGACATATCACATCTTCGAGAGAGTTCTTATCACACCCCAAACTTCTTTGACATGTGACATGTTGCATTAGGAGAGTGTTGATAGTCAGAAAAATTCTACTAACAACAACAAGTGAGGATCACCCGATGGAAACTCCCAATCAAACTTACTCTCATTTAGAGTAGCAATCTCCACCAATATGTGGGTTCGGTTGCCACCTAAAGAATGAAATCGATTTAATATCGATGAAATAAACCTCATATGTATTAAAATATCTAAATACATAACTAATTGTATTTCCTAAGTTAACTATACTAGTAATAACTATTGGACTCGTATTTTCTTTTCATCCCTTTTTCTCCTGCATCAAAAAAAAATTAGAATATTCATTGATATTCATATTTGACAAAAAATGTTCATGGAAGAAAACAAATTAATATTGGGAACTTTCTTGCCAACTTATTCCTTTTCTTTAGGATTTTTATTTTTATTTTCCTAAAAAATTGAAATAATCACTCCTACATCAATAAAAATAATTATATTTACAATAAATTTCTCTTTTTTTAACAGAAACTGAGATAATTATATTAATAAAAAAAGCAGTTGAAGCACACAGGAAAGAGTTACAAAAATGCAGAATAGTTCATCTGATTGTCCAAGCTTCCTAATACTACTATATTGTCCCTTTTCAAATCATCTTGTAGAGGATTTATACAAAAATTCACAGTAATCCTATACTTATGAGTATATATCCTATAGAATACTCTCAAAATGAAAATTATCCTACAATACATCAAGTAATAGGGGGGTTCACTTGTTGATCATTTTCTTTCTCCATGTATTGATCTTCTGTAGGTTGATTGAGGTCAATTATGGGAGATAGATATGTTGGGGAGGAGCCATTTCTTGAATAAGGAGCAGGTGGAAGAGGAGGATGTTGTAGGTGTTGGTGTTGTAGTTGTTCCACCTGGTTTCTGACTGCATCCAATTCATCATTTTGTTGTCTAGAAATTTATTTGTGTTGAATTAGAATTTTACAAGATTAGATCAACTTCGTAGAAGTAGAGCATTGCTTAATATTGAGCTCATAAACCACTTGTTCCAATTCCTAAAATTATTCCCTTAATGCTTGTAATTATGAACCATGGCGTTCCACCCTGAGAGACGATAGGAGTCTATGAACATAAGTGCAATGGATGGAGTATAATTCCAAGTCTTGTGATTCTAGGGGATGATCCTAACTAATTATAGATATCCCAAAGAAACAAATAAGAAATACATCATACCGGAGAAGAGGTGAATGAGGATGAGATATCATCAGGCTTTGATTCAAGGTATTAGACGCTCCAAATTCTCGTCTGAATTCCCTTCAATCCAAAATTTCCTTTAGTCTCCTACTAGATGCGACCTTTAATGCCCCAAGCATGACTCCTAAACACAAAAATGGAAAGGGATGGATATCGAACAGGGGGGATGACTTCCACCAAACAAGGACCTTCATGACTAGCCTCGGTGAGACCATCTGCATATTTTGATGCAAAATCCTCCAACGCTCCATCAACATTCCATCATCCCTTATGATGGTTTCCTTATGAGCAACCTATAATTTAACCGTGAGAATTTCCCCATTAATTGTACTAGTGCATGAACATTCCCAAAGAAGAAACCTTAGAGAACTGACCCTCGTTGTTTGCACACGAATGAGACTTCATTTGTTGCATCCTTGCTACGTAAATTGAATGCTCCCAACTAAAAAATTATGTGATGTTAGGAGGGATTCCATGCTTGTGGCCAATAAATAACATGTCCGTCATCATCCAACCAAGGAATGGGATGACACTTCAAGTGTCCATTCCTCAAAATATTTCCCAAAGCCAGATGAATGACTTGATTTACGTGTTTATCTGCTAGACCATTACTTGATATTTTTACATGGTAGTAGGAGACCTTAGATATTTCTCCTTATTCTAGTTGAATCTTTTTTATGATGCTAATTACTAACTTGTGAGGGGGGTGAGGTGTTCTTTCACTTCGTATGGTGTTCTTGGATTTGCCTATAATGATGATATTTTGGACATGAAGATATTTTTCCAATTGAATGTCTTTGAGCAGTACATACTTCTCTTCCTGATTGTTTGTCTCCTTCCCAAGCCCCATGCATAATTTAATTCTAATTTTCCTCTGGGATCAAGGATCCTCCCCCCCCCACTCTTGCTGCCCCTATATTTACAATAAATTTCTATTACCACGGGCTTACCTATACATTAATTAAATCAAATGATAAATAAAAATAACACAATTTGTCATAAAAATTAGTAAAACAAAATAACTACGAAAAACAAAAGTGTAATGATTAAAAATTAAAAAGTATTCATGTAACCTTCACTAGTTTCTTCTTTGCATGTTAATTTGATGGATTTCATACAAAAATTACATTGATATTTCTTGTTGCAAATTCGCGATATAATTTTCAGGAAATTTATGCCCCATTTCTTTATATTTTATTGGCTTTTAATATATCAAATTCATCGCCCTTTTTTCTTTCAAATTTTTTAGGCATTTTTACTATCAATCAAGAAAAAATAATTTACTTAAGATGTTCCTAATAATATTATCTTTCCAACGATCCATTTCTTGCTTAATTTGGCCACGGAAAACTCGAGATATGGATTATTGAAATGGACAATCAGGAGTCGTTAATTTTTCCCTTTGATCAATTGTGGATTGTTGATATACAGCCTAATTCTTTATCCCACATGCACTGGCAAAAAATATGTCAATGTGTTTATATTTTTTTTTCTCTCCATGGTTATTTGTGTGTGAAGCCAAGAGAAATATAGAACGTAGAGCAAGTGTTAATGTTTGAAACATATGGATTCACATCCCCATAAATAAAAAATAATATAAATTATAAAAAAAACTAAATGTAGGAATAATCTACATTTAAAATAAAATAAATAAAACAAATAAAATTAAATAACATTAAATTAAAATAAAACAAATAACCAAACCATAGATATGGAAAATATAGGATCCAACATATCCAGAAGATTAGAAAATTTGTAAGAATGAAACATTTGGATCCAGATATATCCCTTGAGGATAAAACCCGGATCGAGATAACACCTCAATCAGGAACACGTTGCTACCATGCAATTGTATCCTATGATGACCCTGCTAAAGTATCGATGACATGGTTGCTAAAAGAAAGAAAGAAAGAAAGAATTTTTAACGTCCACGAGGCTAAAAATAGCCTATGGGACAGATTGTTTTTCCATTTGGTTTTTGTATTCAGCCCTTTTCCTGTGAAGTTTTACAATAATCGCTCCCAGCTTCTCAACAAACTCTTTGCTGAATAGATTATCCCAAGAACTAGCTGCCAGAATACCTGCATAATTTTTCCTGTTGTCTTTGAGGGCCTCACATTCTAAAATGAAATGTTTTTTTGTTTCCACTTTTCTGGACGAGCACAAAATACATACTCTTTCTTCCCACTTTTCTTTTGGTCTTTTCCAGCGCCCTGTTTCACAATGGAGTTGATGAGAATTAGTCCTTAATTGAGCAATAAGAATTTTAGATCTCCAAGAAATATTGGCCCCTATGTACGCCTTTTGCTGATGGTTATGAGTGGGGTTAAACTCTTCAATGTA
>ML788201.1:270258-286067 GCA_009831015.1 Picea engelmannii | reverse complement strand
CATCAACCAATGACATCAATCAAACCAAACCATTTACATCAATGGCATATGATCCAACAATCTCCCAAGTAATCAAACCATTGGCATCAATGACAACATGATCCAACAGATTCGTCAAAACATATTTATATGGTAGTATTTGAGAAGTTGTCCCTTAGGGTTTATAAACTGGTTTTAGCCACTATTGGAAGAAGACAGCCCTACTTGATGAAGAGACATAACCCTAGCACCTTCTCAACTAGTATTTATAAGTGAGGAGGGTGCCTCATTTGATCACTCACTCACTCACACTTCTAATGTGCATATTTCTAAGAAAGCTCCAGTTGCAAGAAGGAGAAGAGAGGGCCATGCTCAGTCCTAGGCTATTCTTGGTGGTTTTGTCTTAAGTCTAGGCATTGTATTGGCAATCTATTATTGAGGAAGTTTTTGTTGGGTTTTCTCCCCCATGAGGGTTTCCCGGGATAAAATATTGTGCACATTGTGATTGTGTTTCTTTTAGTGATCCTACTTATGTTGTTATTCTCTAGTAAATTGAAAAGAACTTAATAACAGCTCCAAATTTAACATGGTATCAGAGCTTGACTGAATACACCACCTTTCATTGGGTATCCAAAAGCGTCATTGTTGTCGTACAAGAAAATTAGGGATTTTTATTGGAAGGGAATTTCTGACTAAAACCCATATAGGGAAGTGTGCCCCACCCTAGCGCATCATTTTGCAACTTGATCACACCTTTTTAGTGTCTAGAGCCTCTGAAAAGTCAAACCCTACTTTTGACTGGCACCAGAAAACTAGGAAACGAGAACCAATACCATAAGTACCAGTCCATATTTGCGCAGGTCAAGTTTCAAGGGGTAAAACTTGAAATTTTTTAAATCAAATAGGTTCAGCCTACTCGCCTCAACCCAGTGCATCTCCTGGTAAGTTTAGATTCACTTTCTGAGCACTTTCATTTTCTGGTCATTTTCTTAAGCTCCATGTCAAGATGTCTACAAGCACCAAGCTTGTTGACAAGTTAGATGGTGTGGAAAACTTATGTTCCTGGAAGTACATAATTGGACTCATTATTGAAGAGAATGACCTTACAAAATTCATAAAATAAAATGTACCGGAACCCGAAGAAGATGAAGCCAAAGAAAATTACAAGAAGGATATGATTAGGTCCAAGAGGATAATGATTAGGTCCAAAAGAAGGATATGATTATGTCCAAAAGAGATGTTTGATTCCCTAACCAAAATGTATGACGGAAAAAACATCAACTGGAAGATGAACTTGAGAACCCAACTCAAGAATACAAAGATGCAGAAAGGAGAAACAGTTCAAGACTATTTCTCTAGGGTTACTCATTTCAAATAATAGTTAGAAGCAATTGGAGACAACTTGGATGAAGACAAACTCATCATGACAACTCTTAATGGTCTCACAAGACCTTGGGATTCCTTCATCCAAACCATCTATGCAAGAAAAGAGAAACTCCACTTTGACAGTCTATGGGAAGAATGTGTTCAAGAAGAAGAAAGAGTAGCCAACCAAGAAGTCGTACTATTAAAGGATGAATAAAAATCCATAGATACTCATGCTAAAGGAGGAAATAAAAGGTCTCATTTCCAAAAGGAGACCTATCTTCATAAATAATCTCACTCCCCAAAGAGATTCACCCATTTCCATAAATAATCTCACCCTCCAAGGAGATTCCAGAAATATCATAAGGGTCGAAGAAAAGAAAAATATTTCTCCTCTTGTCAATGTTATCATTATGATAATATGGGACACATTTCTAAGAATTGTACTCCTCCTAGAAGGGAAGAATACAAGAAGAGAAATAACAAAATATATCATGCCCATGCAGTTGAGGATGATGAGCCACCCACAAAGTTGAGTAAAGAAGAGATTGAAGATTATGTTTTATTTTCCGCCCTCTCAGGATCTATGACACTTGGAGAGGATACTTGTGATAGACAGTGGTGCCTCTAAGTACATGACAGACCAGAGAGACATTCTCTCTATCCTTACAGAAAAGGAGTTTCCCTAGAAAGTTTCACTTGGAGATGATTATCAGTATCATATCAAAGGAATAGGAGATTACACCTACAAACTTGATCCAGGGACTCGGATGAGAATGAAGGATGTACTTTATGTACCACGTCTGAAAAAAAACTTACTTTCAATCTCATCTCTAGATAAGAGAGGTTTCATGGTTTCATTCATAGATGGTGAATTTCTTATGTGGCCTAAAGGAAAAACCATAGAAGATGCAATTGTTATTGGAACAGAAGAAGGTGGTTTTTATAAGTTAAAAGGTCACTCGGATTCAACCTTGACTCACTCCACTGGGAGTCCACATGAAATTTGGTATATAAAACTATCTCACATCAACTACAAATCCTTACCATATGTAAGTAAGGTAGTTACAAGTTTACCATAATTAAAGGTTGATCATGAAGGTGTATGCAAGGGATGTGCACAAGGAAAGAACATAAAGAATCCTTTCCCAAAGAGTGACAGTAAAGCAGAAGGAATATTGGAGGTCATCCACTCAAATGTATGTGGTTCAATGCCATAAACCTCTCTAACTGGGTATTTATACTATGTGCCATTTATTGATGGTTATTATCGCAAGACTGGGGGTTTATTTCTTGAAATCAAAAGATGAAGTACTCGGAAAATTCAAGGAATTTAAAGCCTTGGTAAAAAATCTCTTTGAAAGAAAAATCAAGATACTCAAGTCAGATAATGGAGGAGAATACACCTCAAATGAATTTGGAAGATTTTGTAGAGATGCTAGGATTAAGAAGGAGCTCACCACTCCCTATTATCCTCAACAAAATGGTGTAGCAAAAAGAAAGAATAGAACAATAATGGAAGCAGTGAAGACTATGATCCACGATCAAGATCTTCCAATGCACTTATGGGCTGAAGCAGCAAGAACAAAATTTTATGTCCAAAACAGATTATCCCATAGTGTACATGGATTCAAAACCCCTGAATAAATGTTCTCCGGAAAGAATCTAGAAGTAAGCCATCTCAAAATATTTGGTTGTCCAGTGTTTGTACACATTTTGAAATAAAGAAGAACTAAGTTGGATCCTTCAGGAAATAAGGGAATATTTGTTGGACACTGTCAGGTCTCTAAGGTCTTCAGAATTTACATACCAGGATACCATCATATTGAGATCAGCAGAGATGTAACCTTTGATGAATATGCAACACTCAAAAAATCAAGGAAATGACAGCTTGAAGAAGTATATAAATAAGAACTTGTAGCTCCCACAATTGAAAAACCTGTGAAGGAAGTTACAATTACCCCTGATGATGAGATTCCAAAAAATCATGATATGATAGAATCTCGAGAACTTCCTCAGATGACGATCTCTCACAAGAAAAATCCATCTTGGGAAAGGGAACTTATTCAATATGGAGAGAAGTATGGTGCCCCAAAAGGAACCATGAGACAAAGCAAGAAACCTAAGTCATTCTCCAGTCATTGTTGATAAAGGTTGGTTGTCATTGATGTCAACCCTTGAATAAATCCCTGTAGCACAAGGTTTGGGTAATGGAACCAAGATTGTTTGATGTAAAAATGACGCATTATTGTCTTGTCATGTTTGATAAGAAGTAAAAATGGATGAACTCCAAAGTAGTCCCCTTATGGTGAAATCCCTCATGGGAAGACCCTTTGTGGACTGAGAGAACCCATGCTAATTTGAGGAATAATGAAGATGAAGGACAGTGAATTTGTGAGTGAAACTATCCTAGATAGATAGTGCTTGTCATGCTATTTCTGGTGGTATGTGGAACGTCACATAAAACCTCATGATTAGAGAGTTATGACCATATGAATTTGGAGAACCCTCATGAGTTTTATAGAAGCCCCCAAGAGTCAAAGTGCTTTGCAAAAAGAAATTTTTTTAAATGAAGAAGCCCTAAAATAAGGAAAGTGTAAGGCTACATGAAGATATAAATAAGAGACAAATTTCACTCATAAAACAAACGTGTACATATTGTATATATATTTTCTTGTGTAAAGCTTCTTGTAAATACTTGTGGATACATTTGAAGTGGCAAACGTCTTAGGTAGCACAAAGGGTTGATGAATAAATTCTCAGATTTACAGAAAAATCCATTTTCTGGTGTGTACGCGGGTTGTCTGTGTATAAGGTGTGTATACGCGAGTTGACTGTGTATAGGGTGTGTATACTCGAGATGTCTCTGTATAGGGTGTGTATACGCGAGCTGTCTTTGTATAGGGTGTGTACAGTACTTCAGATCCATGCAGGTTGTCTGTGTATAGGGTGTGTATACGCAGGATGTCTGTGTATAGGGAGCGTATATGTTGATAAAGTCATGGAAAATTGAGAAGATGAAGATGCAGAGGTTCTATATTTTGAGATCAAGCTCCCAGGAAGGTGTAAAGTGCTCAGATACATCAGATCCATCCATTGGTTCAAAAGGTATGTCTTATTTCTATGAATAGTTGGATTTTGATGTATGCATGAGGAATGGCAATGGAGATTTGAGGATTCTCTCTAGAAAGACTAGTGGCTACATGTAATCTTCTGCATAAGTCAGAACTATAGAATTACAGTGTTGGTATGTTCATCATCGATACTTCTTGTGAGGCACATCTTGTATTTCTTGGCATATGGATAAGGGTTTTTATGGTACATGGTTGAGAGCTTGTATTTGTGTAGTAGTTGATGTATTGAGAGATTGAATATCAGAAAGGGTTTGATGACTAAGATCATGTGAGGGATATTATACTTGTTCATGATTACATATACATATATGACACATGACTAGAGAGAGACATACTTTCCTTGAGTAAAGGTTATATATGAGGATGCATGCACAAGGTACAGTTACAGTCTGGATACAGTGACAGGTTACAAAACTATGTGAAAGAAGTTATAGAAGGTCAGAAGTTTTTAAGAAAAGGAAACCCTAGTTTTCAAAAGGCATACACAGGCTGCATAACATTTTGGTAGAGTGCATACACGGCCTGCATAATAGATAAGGCATGTACATACGTTGGTTGCAACACTAGAGGTCGTGTATCTGTTGTAATTTTTGTAGATACATGTTCAGTTCAGGTACAGATTGATTACATGGAAGTTGTATAGATTTGATACAGGTCAATGGTACAGGTTGTTACAATTGTACAACAGTATATCTCACAGTGACATATTGACAGTGGTTCCATCATTCTTCTTATACTTCAGGGCGGTTGGACGGGGCAAGGACAGGTGGTTGTAGACACCTTCTGGTTGTAGCAAGAGAACTTAGGGGGTTGTAGCCTCCTTTTGGTTGTAGCCAGAGAATTGGGGAGTTGGAGCTTCCCTCGGGTTGTAGCCTGAGAAACTAGGGGGTTGGAGCCTCCTTCTAGTTGTAGCTAGAAAACAAAGGAAGTTGGTGCTTCCAATGAATGTATTTTGTCAAGACATATAAGAAAAAGAACTATGTGGTTTTATCCTGATTTGGGTTTCCACGTAAAACACTGGTGTACTGTGTATGTGTGTGATTGTTCATTTCTTATTTCTCATTATTGGATAATAATTCTACATTGATATAACACTTGGATTATTTGTATAAAAAGGACTATAATTACGCTATTATTGATTCACCCCCCCTCTCAGTAATCCAACAATTGGTATCAGAGCAGGTTCCTTCAAAAATTAGTTTAACCACTGAAAGGTAGATCATGGAGAGTACCAACTCGTATAAAAATGGAATACCACACTTTGATGAATAGAAGTATGTTTTTTGGAGCATAAGGATGAAGACATATATACAGGCACATGGGGTTTGAAATTTGGCAATCAATTTTAGATGGATACATAGTACCAGCAGTTTTGTTAGACCTCCAAGAAACTCCTTAGGGTTGTAAACTAAGAATGCTTGGTAACTTAAGAAATTTGATCATCAAGGTATGTGGATCAATGGGATAACTCAAGGGATTTATGAGAAGAACAACTTATCATGCATTTAAATAATCCAGTGCTTTTAGAGACCAATAATCAGACACAATAATTGGAATGGGGTATGAAGAACACTATTCTAGATAACCAAGTACATTAACATGCAGGGTCATACAAGATAGTAAGAGATCCTTCAATTCAGATTCATGAGCTAAATAAGAAGATTACAGTTCTTAAAAGTTGAGCTAAACTGAATCAAAGTACAAAGCAATGTAACACATGAACAAATCTGACATTGGTAGCAAAAGAAGACTGTGATTCATATCAAGATAAGAGTCTTAGTACATAGGCCAAAATGTATCCAAGATTGAACCCCTTAGTTCATCTTTTGTTTTCAGCTTTATAGCTTTTACAACACAGTATATAGATCCTAAATTAATGGATCAGATTTACTAAATACAGAAAGTCAAAACTATATTTACAAAAAATAAGGAAAGATCCTCAAGATGAGGTCAATCCCACATATGATGGTCTTCAGAGGTAGTAGAGTTATGATGCAGTGCAGACTAGCCTCCCAAGGTTGTTTGATGACTCTTCCAAAAGATAGAATTCGAATTTGTTGAGTTGTGCCAAAACCCTAATTTGTTGCCACCAAAATAGGTACCAAAACTGATTTGAACACCTCTTTTTATCTTTATGCATCAAAAATGGACATTGAATATGACTCTATAATTCAACATCTATCCATTAAAAGTGGTTTCAAGTGATTCGGATCTGTAAAACTTCGATCTGGGCATTTTTTCAACAAATCTGGCAGTGACAGGCTTTCGGTGGTTAACACTGGAAAAAACTGGGTGCTTTAACGACTGAAAGCTCTGCTTTCGATGGTTAAGGAACGCAAAATTTAGGCCTGTTAACCACCAAAAGTTGTAACTTTCGAAAAACGGATCTGTGGCGAATTAATTTGCATGAGAATCGCAATGACTCGGATTTTGTGAGATAGATATGAGAAATAATAGCAAACTAAGATTTGATTCCTAAATCAAAGGGATTTCAAATGGAAAATCATCATGGTGATATCTCTTGGAACTTGGTTTTATGAAAGTCACGTGCAACAAAAGAGTTAATCATAATCAAATTGATAATGAATTTTTGTATATGCAAGGTGTTGATTTGTTTGACTTGATGCATTAAGTTTTGACATGTGGACTCAATTTGTTGACTTGGTTGTATGTGATCAATTAGAGGACATGTTGATGAGGATATCCATCCAACTGATTCAATGAGTTAAACACGGCAGTGGAGATCAAATTCATATCCAGCAGAAAAGCTATTATGAAAAATCTTTGACATCTGGGATATCAAGATATGATGCTCTGAAATCAGCTCAGTGAAAGACTGAAGACTTTAATTCTGGCAGCTTGGTGATGCGAAAATTCAACCTTACATATCAATACAAATTCCCTTTGTTCGGGGCTCTTCCTCATGATCCGATGCCTTCCATTAAAACCTGTCAAACATTGATATTGTGGGGGACTTTTTACTACCTTTCCAAGCTCCAAATTTAGATATGAAAGAACCATTGGAAATCTTAGGATATGTAGTTGTCAATCGACTATTTGAGCGTGTGAAACGGGCTTTCCACAGCTGAAAAAAATGATTTTTCCCAAGGCAAGTTATTTCTGGAAAATCTGCACTTTCGGTGGTTAAACTAGACCCGAATTTAGCCTGTTAACTACTGAAAGCTCTGCTTTCGGTGGTTAATGAACACTTTTCAGGCCCGCCTAAACCACTGAAACCTGAGATTCTCTCTTTTTTTTAGAAGACCAAATCCAATGCTTGTTCCATGTTTATTTTCAGAAAGTAGACCATCTAACCCACCTAAAAAAAATTTAGAAACAAATTTTTGGACCTCTTCCTATCACCTAAAATTTGACAAAATGACAGTGCTATTTTAGGAGATAACAAGTTCCACCAACAAATGACAAAGTAGTGAAACTTGGTCAAAATAATTCCAAAGCTACAAATGCACTTTTGAATGATCTTAGTGAAACAATATTCACCAAAGTTGCACATTGTAAATCCGCTAAAAATATTTGGTACAAGCTTCGAAATATTTATGAAAGAGTTACAAAAGTCAAAGAAGCAAAACTTCAAACATACAGAGGTCAGTTCGAACAACTAAAAATGAAGGAAGATGAGAATATTGCAGCCTACTTCTTAAGAGTTGACGAAACAGTGAATGCAATCATAGGATTGGGAGAAGAAATTGAAGAATTTGTAATTGTTAAAAAGGTACTAAGATCTCTTCCTATGATATTCAACCCTAAGATATCAGCACTAGAAGAAAGATTGGATCTGAACTCAATAAGCATGGATGAACTGCATGGAATCTTCACAGCATATGAAATGAGAACTGAACAGGAAAATCCAGATGTAAAAGAAGCAACCTTCAAAGCATCCAAAAGATCAAAGAAAAAGAAAAAGGAACAAGAAGAATATAGCAGCAGCAGTGACATCTCAGAAGATGGTGAAAAAGTGGTCAACTTCGTCAAAAGACTGAACAAGGGAACCAATGGTAGGTATAGAGGTAATCTTCTTTTAATTTGTTTTAATTGTGATGGTATTAGTCATTTTGCTAACAAATGTCTTCATAAGAAAAAGAGAAATAATGAAGGTTACTCAAAAGGAAAACACACATATAAAGGCAAAAGAACTATAAAGAAAGATTTCAAGAAAATCTTATGCATCAAAGAAGACATCTCATCATCAAATGAATATGAAATCAGTGACAGTGAGACAAGAAGATTTCTATTCATGGCAGTAAAAGATTCTGACAAAGAAGACTCTGAATAATAATATGAAGAAGCCGAAGAAGAATATGAAGAAGCCGAAAAAGGATATGAAGAAGTCGAAGATGAAATTGAAGAGGAAGAAGTTAACTATTGAGAAGAATTAATGTGTGCCATAGAAGTTATCAGAAGAGAAAAGAAGAAAAACAACAAACAACAAATAGAACTAGACAAGAAAAAGGACACTCGAGAACTAGAACAAATGATCACAAGATTGAAGGTTCAAATAGAAGAATCACTCAAAGAAAAACTAGAATAAAAGGACAAGATCATTGGAAACTTGGAAGTAGAGATTGTCACACTAAGGATATTCAAAAGAAAAATATGCAGAATAGCTCAAAAGTTCTGGATGACATCATCAGTAGTCAAAAATATCATCTTGACAAGTCTGGACTTGGATACAATTAGACATTAAAGGGATCAAGATCCAAAACAACAAAGAAAGAAACAAATCCAAAAATCTATGCAGAAACAATCAAAGGGGATAGGAAGATTATAGGGACACTCCTCTACCGAGAAGATTCAGATTTCAGAATCAACAACAGACAAATAGGCCTCAAGAAGAAGAAGGATTCATAAGAGAACCTTCTTTCATAAGATCTTCAACTCCCAGGTATCAAACTATATTTTTGGTTTATGTTATGCATGTAATAATTTTGGACATAAAGTTGTGAATTGCAGAGCTAACAACAGGAACAATAACAACTTTGAGAGTCATACACAAAGGGGTTACTCAAGAAGACCTAGTGAAACACAAAGAAGAAGTTACAACAAGTTTGAATCTTTGAGCACTAAAGTGGAATGTTACAAATGTAACCATTTTGGACACGTGGCCAAATATTGCAGAATGGCAGTCCCTCCTAAAGAACCTCAACAGAATAACAACAGTGACAGACAAGAACCTCAGAAAACAACATGGATAAGAAAGAAAGATCGGTGTAGCAATGAAGAATGCACAGTAGCTCTACAAGCTAAGAACAAGAAACACGGTTGGTATGTTGGTAATGGGTGTTCAAAACACATGACAGGTGATAAAGACAAATTTCTTACATTGTGAAAGGAAAGAAATGGATCAATCTCATTAGGAAATGATAATTTAGCCAAAATCATTGGAGAATGAACAATCCGAATTGGGAACAAAATGTTCTACTAGTAGAAGATATGAAACATAATATTCTAAGTGTGAGTCAAATGTGTTACCAAGGTCATAAAGTTACTTTCGATTCACAAAAGTGTGAGATAAGAAGAGAAGGTTCAGGGAAATTGGTTGGTACAACTGCAAGAACTTCAAACAACATATATGTGTTAAGTGAAATTGGAAATGAAAAGTGTTGTCTAGGAAAGGAAGATGAAATCTGGCTATGGCACAGAAGAATGGGTCACATGCATTTTGATAACCTTGTCAAAGTCAGCAAAAGAGAAGAAGCCAGAGAAATGCCCCAAATCACGAAACCAACCAACACTTTATGCAAGCATTGTCAACAAGGAAAACAAAAAAAGACAAGGTTCAAATCAAAGGAATATTCAATAACAAGACCACTGGAAATTATGCATACTAATCTAGTTGGACCAACTGCAACAAAGGGATTAAAAGGTGAGAGATATTGTATGTTATTAGTTGATGATTATACAAGAATGACTGAAGTTTTCTTTCTCAAGAACAAGTCAAAAGCTTTTGAAAACTTCAAGATCTACAAGGAAATGGTTGAAAATGAGATGGATTCAAGAATCAAATGCTTGAGATCTGATAATGGAGGAGAGTTCACTTCAAAGGAATTTATGGACTACTGCAGCAGTCATGGAATAAAAAGGCAATTATTCGTTGTTAGGACACCTCAACATAATGGAGTTGTTGAAAGAAAGAACGAGACAGTACAAGAAATGGCTTGAACAATGCTAATGGATTCCAAATTGACATATACATTTTGGACACAAGAAGTGCATACAACAGTTCACATTCAAAATAGAGTAATGCTCAGAAACAACACTGATAAAACTCCCTACGAGCTATTGAAAGGAAGACCAACAAATGTGAAGCACTTCAGAGTTTTTGGAAGCAAATGCTACATCAAAAGAGAAGATGGAAGAATGGGAAAGTTTGACACTCATGTGGACAAAGGAGTACTTGTTGGTTACTCAAGTACAAGGAAAGTATACAAGTGTTACAATATAAGATTGAACAAAGCTGTGGAAAGAATCAACGTAACAATTGATGAAACAGGCATACCAAAATCAAAGGAAGAAGAAAACAAATCAATGGAACAAATTTTCTAAGAAGAAGATGAAGTAGAAGAGGAAGATGAAGAGAATCCAATAGAAATAGAAGAGCAAGTTCAGCAAGTATCTCCAAAGACACCTAGAAAACGAGTATAGAAGAATCATCCTTTAGATCAGATTATTGGAAACAAAGATGCAGGAGTTGAGACTAGAAGAAAAATCCATTCACCAGAACAAACACACCTAGCACTCTTATCTAAAATTGAACCAAATTGTTTTGAAGAAGCCAACAAGGATGAATTTTGGAATAAAGCCATGAATGAATAATTGGATCAAATAGAGAAAAATGACACTTGGGAATTGATTCCAAGACCAAAGAATAAGAATTTGATCGACACAAAATGGGTTCTCAGGAATAAATTAAATGAAGATGGACAAGTTACAAGGAACAAATTTAGATTGGTATGTAAAATATATGCATAGATTGAAGGAATCGACTTTGAAGAGACATTTTCCCCAGTTGCCAGAATGGAAGAAATCCAGTTGCTTTTATCCTATGCATGCTCCAAAAATGTTAAAGTATATCAAATGGACGTAAAATCAGATTTTTTGAATGGGGAACTTGAAGAAGAAGTCTACATTGAACAACCATAAGGATTTCAGTTGTCAGACAACACAGATTATGTGTGTAAATTAAAGAAGGCCTTGTATGGTCTAAAACAGGCTCCTAGAGCATGGTACTCTAGATTGGATAAGTATCTACAGCAGGCAGGGTTCAGAAAAGGAAGTGCAGACAACAACCTCTACATCAAGGTAAGTCAAGGTAATATTTTATTCATTGAAGTTTATGTTGATGATATTATTTTTGGTAGTCATGATGACAGGTTAAGCCAGAAATTTGCAAAAGATATGCAGAATGAATTTGAAATGTCGTTACTTGGAGAAATATCCTTCTTTTTGGGACTTTAGATACGTCAAAGAAACCAAGGAATCTTTATTTCTCAAACCAAGTATATCAGAGAAATGCTAAAGAGGTTCGGAATGGAAGATTGTAAACCAGTTATCACTCTCATGCAAACCAGTTGCAAGTTGAGAAAAGATGATGATTCGAAGTCTACAAATCATAGGCAATACAGGTCAATGATTGGAAGCCTACTATATGTGATAGCATCCAGACCAGATGTAATGCAGGTATTTGGATAGGTGGAACGATTTCAAGCAGCACCAAAGGAGTCACATGTGTTAGCAGTGAAGAGGATTTTTAGATATCTCAAAGGAACAAAAGAGTTTGGATTATGGTATCCAAAAGGAAAGGATCTATTACTTATAGCCTACATAAATGCAGATTGGGTAGGTTGTATTGATGACCGACGAAGCACCAGTGGAGCAGTTTTCTACTTGAGTGAGTGTTTAGTTTCATGGCTAAGCAAGAAACAATCATCATTATCTCTATCTACAGCCAAGGCAGAGTATATTGCATAAGCATCATGTTGTACACGGGTTCTTTGGATGAAACAAACTATGATAGATATACAGGTTGAGTATGATGATCCCATTCCAATCTATTGTGATAATACAAGTGCCATCAGTATCTCGAAGAACCCGGTGATGCACTCCAAGATGAAGCACATTCCAATCAAGTACCACTTTCTACGGGAGCAGGTTGCAGAAAAGAATATCAAAGTTGAGTATGTGGGCACAAAAGAACAAGTGGCAGACATCTTCACAAAAACACTTCCACAGAAATCCTTTGAATATCTTCTCCAGAGACTTGGAGTTATTTATACTCCAAAATGAATTCTTTTTGAATGCTTATCTTATATATCTTAGATTTACACGAGGAAGCACCATAGAATGACAGTTCAGTCAGGGGGAGTAACCCCGTATGGAAAGATACCTTTTCCATTGATGACAAAGGGGGAGAGATTTATCATATGCAGAGGACAGAAGCAGAGGACAGAGGCATGGTTCCAGGGGGAGCATATTTATTAGATACAGAGGACAGAGGCATGGTTCCAAGGGGAGAAGATTTATCAGATACAGAGGACAGAGGCATGGTTCCAGGGGGAGCATGAGTGATATGATTTCAGTATTGCATCAGAGTGTTTTCATCAATGCCAAAGGGGGAGATTGTTGATTAAGGCTAGTTTTCATTGATGTCAACCCTTGAATAAATCCTTGTAGCACAAGGTTTGGGTAATGGACCAAAGATTGTTTGATGTAAATATGACTCATTATTTTCTTGTCATGGTTGATAAGAAGTAAAAATGGATGAACTCCAAAGTGGTCCCCTTATGGTGAAATCCCTCATGGGAAGACCCTTTGCGGAGTGAGAGAACCCATGCTTATTTGAGCAATAATGAAGATGAAGGACAGTGAATTTGTGAGTGAAACTATCCTAGATGGATAGTGTTTGTCATGTTGTTTCTTATGGTATGTGAAACGTCACATAACTCCTCACGGTTAGAGAGTTATGACCATATGAATTTGGAGAACCCTCATGAGTCTTATAGAAGCCCTCAAGAGTCAAAGTTCTTTGCAAAAAGAAATTATTTTAAATGAAGAAGCCCTAAAATAAGGAAAGTGTAAGGCTACATGAACATATAAATAAGAGACAAAGTTCACTCATAAAACACACTTGTACATATTGTATATATATTTTCTTGTGTAAATATTCTTGTAAATACTTTTGGATACATCTGAAGTGGTGAACGTCTGAAGTAGCATGAAGGGTTGATGGAAAAATTCTCAGATTTACAGAAAACTCTGTTTTCTAGTGTGTACGTGGGTTGTCTGTGTATAGGGTGTGTATACGTGATCTGTCTATGTATAGTGTGCGTACAGTACATCAGATTCATGTGGGATGTTTGTGTATAGGGTGTGTATACGTGGGTTCTCTGTGTATAGGGAGCGTACATGTTGATAAAGTCATGGAAACTTGAGAAGATGAAGTTGCAGAGGTTCTAGATTCTGAGATCAAGCTCCCAGGAAGGTCTAAAGTGCTCAGATACATCAGAGACATCCATTGGTTCAAAAGGTATGTCTTATTTCTATGAATAGTTGGATTTGGATGTATGCATGAGGAATAGCAATGGATATTTGAGGATTCTCTCTAGAAAGACTAGTGGCTACATGTGATCTTCTTCATAAGTTAGATCTTCAGAATTACAATGTTGGTATGTTCATCATTGATACTTCTTGTGAGGCACATCTTGTATTTCTTGGCATATGGATAAGGGTTTTTATGGTACATGGTTGAGAGCTTGTATTTGTGTAGTAGTTGATGTATTGAGAGACTGAATATCAGAAAGGGTTTGATGACTAAGATCATGTGAGGGATATTATACTTGTTCATGATTACACATACCTATATGACACATGACTAGAGAGAGACATATTTTCCTTGAGTAAAGGTTATATATGAGGATGCATGCATAGGGTACAGTTATAGTCTGGATACAGTGACAAGTTACAGACCTATGTGAAAGAAGTTACATAAGGTCAGAAGTTTTCAAGAAAAGGAAACCCTAGTTTTTAGAAGGCATATGCAGGTTGCATAACATTTTGGTAGCGTACATACGTGGGCTACATAATAGATAGGGCACGTACATACGTGGGTTTCATAACAGATAGGGCACGTACATATGCGGGATGCAACACTACAGGTCGTGTATCTATTGTAACTTTTGTAGATACATGTTCAGTTCAGGTACAAATTGATTACATGGTAGTTGTACAGATTGGATATAGGTCAGTGGTACAGGTTGTTACAGTTGTACAACAGTATATCTCACAGTGACAGATTGACAGTGGTTCCATCATTCTACTTATACTTCAGGGTGGTTGGACAGGGAAAGGACAAGTGGTTGTAGCCACCTTCTGGTTGTAGCCGAAGAACTTAGGGGGTTGTAGCCTCCTTCTGGTTGTAGCCAGAGAATTGGGGATTTGGATCTTCCCTTGGGTTGTAGACTAAGAAACTAGGGGGTTGGAGCCTTCTTCCAGTTGCAGCTGGAAAACAAAGGAAGTTGGTGCTTCCAATGAATGTAATTCTTCAAGACATATAAGAAAAACCATTATGTGGTTTTCTCCCGATTTGGTTTTCCACATAAAACACTGGTGTACTGTGTATGTGTGTGATTGTTCATTTCTTATTGCTCATTATTGGATAATAATTCTACATTGATATAACACTTGGATTATTTGTAGAAAAAGGATTATAATTAAGATATTACTGATTCACCCCCCCCCCCTCTCAGTGATCTAATAGTTATATGGCCCTGATGTGTGATCTCATAGAAAAGGAACCTGCTTTCTTTGAAGAATCCATTCAAAAGAAAGAATGGGTGGATGCCATGATAGAAGAATACCAATCCATTATAAAGAATGATGTATGGGAATTAGTTCCCAAACCAAAGAACAAATACTTGGTATCTTCCAAATGGATACACAATATAAAACATGTTGCATATGGAAGTATTGAGAAAGATAAAGAAATATTTGTAGATCGTGGATTTTCTCAAAAGGGAGGCATTGATTATGAAGAGACATTTTCTCATGTATCCAGATACACTTCTATCAGAACAATCATAGCTCTTGCAGCCAAGATGAATTGGAAGTTACACCAAATGGATGTGAAAACAACCTTCTTAAATGGTGTTATTAAAGAAGAAGTATATATATAACTGTTTGCACTCTTTTCGTCGATGTGTGAGCAAAAAGTGAGTGCTTACATGCCTAGTTGGGCTCTGCTAGTCATGACAGCTGTATGTAAAGAGGTTAGAAAGAAAACAATAGAGCTATTAACAAGAATTAAATAAAAAAACT
>ML788201.1:198011-254040 GCA_009831015.1 Picea engelmannii | reverse complement strand
AAAGGGGCTCTTTAGGGCACCCTTAGGTCTTTGACCAGCCTCCCCCCGTAGATTGAGCTCGGATTTGATGTCAAATCGAATTGGGAGCCGATCCAATAGTGGTTGGGAGGCCGACCAGCTTCATAAATGCATCGTTTGGCAGGTGCGCGGGTTTTATACTCCACAGCCGCGCATATGCGCCCAATGTACGGAGATGTAGCGCGCATGCGCGCATTTTCCATGGGTGCGATGCGCTTTTTAATTTTTTAGCCAATTTTGTATAGTTTTGGCCCTTTTGTTGTGTTGTGGAGTTAATCCTTGTGCCATGAATGACTGTTTTTCTGTGCTGATGATGCGGAGTTCTTGTCGCCCTGTGCGGACGAAATTTCAGTGATAACAATAACAACCACAAGGGTTTTAAGTTGAATATAGAAATACTCATGGTTGCAGGTTAAAGAAGGCTCTGTATGGATTGAAGTAAGCTCCTAGCTCTTGGTATGGAAGTATTGATAGTTTCCTGACGATCTTGGGCTTTACCAAGAGTAAAGTTGATTCTAACCTTTACTTAAAGGTTATGAATGATGATTTAGTAATATGTATACTATATGTGGATGACTTATTCTTAACATGATAAGAAAATCTCATCACAGATTGTAAGAAGAAGCTCATTGCAGAATTTGAGATTAAAGACCTAGGCCAGATGCATTATTTCTTAGGTCTTGAAGATTGGCAGAGTTCAGAGAAGCTCTTCCTTAAACAAGGGAAGTATGCAGTTGAAATATTGAAGAGGTTTGACATGTTGAAATTTAAATCCATGAACACACCCCTGGAAACAAAATTGAAGCTCCTGGTTGATACTTCATCAGAATTGGTTGATGCTACTCTACATAGATAGATCATTGGTTCGTTGATGTATCTAATGAATACCATGCCAGATATATGATTTTTTGTGAACAAATTGAGTCAGTATATGGTATATCACAGACGTGTTCACCTTGTAGCTTCAAAACATGTGATGAGATACCTTAAGGGTACGTTGGATTATGGTCTCTATTATATTGGAGATCATGACTTCATATAGTTTGGTTATACTGATTCAGATTGGGTTGGAAGTGCTTTTGATAGAAAGAGCACTGCAGGATGTTGTTTCAGTCTAGGTTTGGCCATTACTTCATGGAAAAGTAGGAAGCAATCCAGTTTTTCTCTTAGCACGGTAGAAGCGGAATACTGCTCCGCCAATTGTGAATCCATATGGATTCAGAATTTGTTGACAGGTCTATTCAATCTGGAGAAGGAATCCACCGTGATTCTATGTGATAACCAGATTTGCATAAAGATGACGAAGAACCCAGTGTTCCATGATAAGTCGAAACACATAGAAATCTAGTATCACTACATTCATGATATGGTGTAGAGGGGAGTTGTAAAGCTCCAATATATTGGCATAAATGAGCATGTTTCATATGTGTTGACCAAACCTTTGTCTCATGTAAAGTTTGAATACTTTCGATACAAGCTTGGTATAGTCCAAAATGACCTCCCTCGAAAGGGGGAGTGATGATGATGATACTATGGTATCCTTACCAACAACGGGTAGCTCCGTTAGGATTTTATATCCTAGGGGATTGATCATCCCTGGATAGATCCCAAAGGTCCGATAAGGACAGTCTGTCAGATTACTTGTGCATGTATATTCCATTTGTGGTCAATAGTGGTAGCTTCGTTAGTATTTTATATCTTAGGGAATATTTTGATTCCTAGGTAGATCTCAAAGGTCTGGTAAGGATGGTCTATCAGAGTACCACATGGCCGCTCCATTAGGATTTTATATCCTAGGGAATCTTATGATTCCTGGGTAGATCCTGAAGGTCTGATAAGGACCGTCTATGAGAGTACTACAAAATGTTGTTTTTGTACCTGCCTCATTCTATTTCCATATGAAGATGATGTTGTTGTATCATCCTTGTGCTATTGTTGATGATGTTGTATCATCCTCGTGTTGTTGTTGATATTGTGTCATCCTTGTGTTGTTGATGATGATGTTGTGCCAGCTTCGTAGTGTTGCTAATATTGTACTAGCTTCATGCTATTGATGTTGATGTTTCAGATTCATGTTGATGATGATGATGATGATGAAGCTCGAGTTCCATGCTATGAATGATGATGATATTGTTGGACACACCAGCCACACTAAGAGGGGGGGTGAATTAGTGTGTGGGATTTTACAACTTTTTCTCACTTCAAGTTAGCAACCATTTAAAAAAATAATATTACGCATCATCATTGTAAGATTGCATGTAACCATTCACCAATGACATCCATCAATAATAAAGAGAAATCATTCCATAATCACAATTGAACACAAGAGACACCATATGTATGTGTAAGCTTTTGTATTATGTTTTACATGTGACTACAATCACAGGGGTTTTATCAGCACCAACTAAAGTAAGGAGCACCAACTCCAAGGAGAGCACCAACTCTCAAGAAATACTTGGCTTGCTGTAAGACTCAGCTTGCCGATAGAATGCAATCTATCCAACTAGAATTGATAAATTAGTACAACCAACAAAAATACAATTCAACCAATTATAGAATTTAATCCAGCTCATAATCAGAGATCTACAACAAATTTTCATCACAATAATTTTCCCATACAATCAACCAAACACTTCATCAACCTCCCTTCATTCAGGATGCCATGCAATCAACAAGTTACCTCAAATTGTAAGATTCACCACAAGATAAATTTTATGTTTCTCATTCTGAAATTTCTATATGAGGTACTCCTACATGTATTGTCATACCTCTACAAATTTCATGGTCCACAAAGCCACAGAAAACAATTTATAGCAGAAATACCAAGCTGACTTGTTTGAAACATATTTTTCAGGATTATTCAGGAACCCTAACTTCCACAAGGCATATGTCCGAAAATAATTCAATTCAATGGCTGAAATTTTAACCATAGATACTATGATATTTTTTGTCCATCCCCTCCAAATTTCATGGTCTGAAACTTCCCATAACAGAAGTTATAGCAAATATGGCAGACCCTCATGAATTATGTTGTATTCTAGAGAACTCACTTGTACGGCATGCCCCGCATTGAATATTTGTTGTATGGATATAAAAATGGTACAAAACATACTACAGACTATAATATAACCAATACATTTGGTCTTACTAAATTCGGATCTTGTAGGAAGACGCTATGATGTTTTTACCCGAAACACTTGTTTTAGACTAGTTTCAGGACTAGCCACAAACCCTATTTTCCATAGAGTGTAACTCTCAAAATACAATGACCCACAAGCTAAAAAAAAATTATCACAGTTACTTGGATATGTTTTCTCAATGGCCTCCATATTTCACTGTATGAATCATTGTAGAATAACAATTATTGAGAAAATGGTGAGATGGCATGTAAATAACATACCTTAGAAAGCATCATCAAAATACTTTATCATCCATTGAAGTTCAGCCTTCTTTACTTCACCTTCCCTCTGAAATTTTCCTTAGATATTCTTTGGTTATCTCAGTCACTTATAGATATTCAATATTCTCAATGGATACTAATGGGATACCCTTTCTCTCTTATTTATACTCTCCAAGTAGCTTCCTCTAGAAGTATCCACTTAACCACTTTGTCCACTTAGCCACTTTGTCCACTGAACCACTTTGTCCACTTAGCCAATTTTTCCACTTAACCCATTTCGTCCACTTAGCCACTTTGTCCACTTATCCACTTTGTCAACTTAACCACTTTATCCACAAATAATAAACTATCTAATTCTAGTTGCAACTAATTTATTTTTAATTGTTTTCTTGTTGCAACCACTTAACCCATGACTAACCACTTTGACTAGTCAACTTCTTCTATAAGATTCTAGAATAATTTGACTTCTTTGACCTTCTAGAGGCTTCCAGATAACTCATGAAGGTTCTCCAACTACACTTAACCACTTTTTCCACTTAGCCACATTGTCCACTTAACCACTTTGTCCACTTAGCCAATTTTTCCACTTAACCCACTTTTTCCACTTAGCCACTTTTTCCACTTAACCACTTTTTCCACTTAGCCACTTTGTCCACAAATAGTAAACTCTCCAATTCTATTTTCAACTAACTTATTTTTAATTGTTTTCTTGTTGCAACCACTTAACCCATGACTAACCACTTTGACTGGTCAACTTCTTCGAGCTTCTTGAATAATTTGACTTCTTTGACCTTCTAGAGGCTTCTAGATAACTCATGTGGGTTCTCCAACTTCACATGGCCATAAATCTCTAACCGTGAGGAGTTATCTGGCATTCCACATATCACCAGAAATGGCATGACATATACTATCCATATGGAATAGTTTCTCTTACAAATTCACTGATATTCATTACAGTATTCCTTAATCAAACTTGAGTTCCCTAGCCATAGTGTTGGGCTACCTAACCATTTGGACTTCACAAGGCATCTTCCCGTGAGGGATTTCACCATAAGGGGACCACTTTGAAAAATTTATCCAATAGTGTCTTCCCGTGAGGGCTTTCACCATAAGGGGACCACTTTGGAGTTTATCCATTTGGTTATTCCTATCAACCATGATAAGATAATAATGACCAACCTTTACATCATCTCGTCTATACATCAATCCATGATAATACATCACTATGACACCACTTTACATCTTTGACATCAAATACATCTATGACAACATAGGTTGTCAATAAATACATCAATGGTACTATGAAAAAGACATCAACTCTTTGACATCAATTATTTGACATGAATGACAACATAATTCAACAATCACCCCCTTTGGCATTGATGGAAATACCAACATTGATGTCAACACCAATTATTGATGGAAACATGTAGACATGGCATTGATATTCATCAATAGTCATCTTAATAACATCAATGTGAATATCTCTCCCCCTTTGACATCAATGGAAAAGGGTAGTTCTCTCCCTGGGGCTGCTCCCCCTGCCTAAACTCTCCTTAGGGTTGTTCCCCTTGTCTGGATTCCTTTGATCTTCCTCTGAATAATATCTCCCCTTTTGAACAAGGAATATCACTCTGATGTAATGTTGAATATGTATCTCTCATGCTCCCCCTGTGACCATCGTTCCCATTGGAAACATGCCTCTATTCTCTCTCTCCAAGCATCTATGTCTCTATCCTGCATCTGATGAATCTCTCCTCCTGAAATCATGGTAAGAAGAATGAATCCCCTTGTGGGTATGTCTCCCCCTATCTTCTCTGCAATATGAACAATATGCTACCAATATAATCTACTTCTACTGAAAATGCTACTGCTCAACCAAAACATAGATCAACTGCTCAAGAATTATTTTATCTTCCTATGATGATCCTTGGACTTGTCCATGCATCAAAATCATGCCATACTATACATCATGAAAAAAAAGATATGTCAACAATGAATAGAGAATCATGAACAAAACATTAACCATGTACATCATGTGCCAACCATGCACAACACCCATGTATATCAACCATGTACATTAATACCATACAATAAACCATAAGATATCATCAATGGAGTGTATCAACCATATCTCAAGAACATGTGCCAATTGTGTACCGACCATATGCCTCTACCAACATGCCAACCATGTGCCTCAAACAAGTGTCATATCACTCATGATATGCCTCTATCATGAACCAAGTGCCACAACCATGTATCTCAACCATTAATATATCAACCAAGCATCATAACAAGTGTCTCAAATATATCATCCCATATATCATGTACAAAATTAAGTGTATCAACCATGCACCAAACCTCAACAAGATGAACTACAATCAAGATGTGTTTCCATACATGTATGACATATCAACCATAAACCATGTGCCAATCATATTGCTAGCAAGTTCCTCTAACAATGTACCAAATTTGTACCAATCATGCATCAACTATAGATCAAGCTATGACTCATCAATGATGTACAACATCATCAACTCAATAACTACATGTCCCAATATGTAGCTCAACCACATGCCAAATACATGCACCACGACATCCAACAAATATGCCTCTAACAATACATCATAAGATATATTAATGGAGCTCACATATGTACCAGCCATGTACCATGACAGATCTACCACTCACTACAACAAGTACTAAGCATCCAATAATACCCCTAAACATGTACTAAGAGTATCCCTCAATAGATCAATGATATGTCTCTAGCTAGCATCACATCAACATGAATTGTACCATAAACAACATGCCATATCATCACTGACATAACTAGCATTGTTTCTCAATAGTAAATGTCTCAATACACACTCTAGGGTTAGTACTATTCACCCAAGATAGACTTTCAACACTCAACCATATGTCATCACCATACATACATCACATACACATGCCAACATATAATCATGAAAACCTTCAATAAACCATGTCAGACCATGCAAAACAAAGTTATACCATCAAATCATGATGCAACTCATAGCCTTGTTTTCCAAGGCTTTTACCACAGGTACGCGGCTTGTTCTACAGACAGCTCATGTATGTATGTGACCTTTCTATAGGTCACCTAGCGTATGTAAGTGACTTATCCCACGAGATCCTGCGTATGCTTCAGAAAAAATCAATCTTGATTTTTCCCCATGGCTATCATTCTATTTTGGTTGTTTAGTCTTCTTCATCCACTTCTGAAGGTGTCCCAGCTTCTTAGAACTTGAGCTCTGAGCTTCCATCTTTTAAAAAATTTCTTCCTTCCTAGCTTCATGTGTTCTTCTTTTCATTCTATATGAAGCACTCATTATGGATTGTCTTCTTGTGTTCCAACAATCCTGGGATTTGTGGCCAAACCCACTACAGTTGTAGCATCTCATGTTGTGACAATGAGCAGCAATGTGTCCCACTTGATTACATATCCAACACCTTATGGTGTTATGAAACCTTCCATTATATTTCATTACATAATTTTTTCAATCCAAAGCTTTGTGACCATATTCATTACATGAGTAGAAGTGACCATGTGTTGGCACAGGGGGAGACCCAGGGTTCAACGCTTAAGAGCGCACCAACAAATCCCTCAATACCGGCCCTTTCGGCAACACCTGCGAAGCAGATGAAGTCTCACCTGAGGTAGAGGCACGGGTGGTTGCAGGACTCAGATGTCTGTAACCTTAGCTGGGACACAGATCTGTGATTATACTACTTACAACACACTTAGCATAAATCAACCATTAATATCCAACCCTTACACTACTTTGCAGACAGCACAGAGCATCGCAATATTCACTTAGGTCTACATTATTTCAGCACTTAGCAACAGTAAACACATCAGATCCTGCAGATCAACACTAAGCACTCGCATACATGTCAAATCTACCAGTCATATATATATCTAATAAGCACAGAGCATAAGTGGATATATCAAAGCACATAGCATAAGAAAAAACACATTGACTCAAAGCACAGAGCATAACACATAGATTTACATGGTTCACCCCCACCCTGGGGCTAAGTCCCCAAGATCTTCTTCTTTATTATTGTCTTCAATCTGTTACAAGCACAAAGCCTCCAAAACCCTTCTTCGCATAGGACAGAAGATATGTGCATCTCGCTAGATCCTTCTTCCTTGTGTTATAACACTTAGCTTTCTATAGCAACCTCACAGTAACTTTCACTTAGCCTTGCAAGCCTTACACAGTTCGCACAGAGGACTTATTCAACATCACATAGATGCACTACCAATTGCACTAAGAAATCACATCTACTACTTATTACATTGCATATCCTTCTATTTATACATTACAAAAGTGGGCCTAAGCGTGGGTAAACCCACGAGCCGACATCCCTTTCCCATTACATTAACCCAAAACACTGAAAGGGACCAAAAGTGGAATGAGATCCTATGATCTCTGCTTCGCCTGGAGCTCCATCTTTGACAGGCTGTCGAAGTCCAAAAATGGTCAAATATGACCAAGTGTTCCTCAAAAAATGGTCAAGGGCCAACAGGCCCCCAACACTCACCTGTGACTCGTCCCGAGTCACTCTGGTCTGATCAATTATGCCTTGAATGCCTCAAGCTTGGCTAGAGCTACTTCGACCTGCTGCAGTGCAACAGCCTCTTGCTCAGTGAACTCCTGGATCATTGTGTCATTTATTGGCCCTTCCAGGAATTGTTCTGTGGTGATGACAACCTGTTCAAGCCCAACTCCCTGGATTTCAACTTCATTGAATAGTTGGCATGCCTTTTATTGGATTGGTTGAAGTCGTTGGGAGACTTCCATCACTTTACTTTGTAGCGTGTGTACCTATTGTTGGGCGGTGCGTTGTTCTGGAAATATCTTTATTCTTTTGACTGGGGTCAAGGCCTTCAGTTGTGCATGTAGCGTATCTGCGTGCTTCTTTGCTTCTTGGAGTTGTTCCTCCAATGCCTGCAACTCTAGATTCTCTGTGAGGTTCTCATAAGTTTAGGCGCTTCTAGTGCTCAGCTACTTGCATTCCAAGGCAAAGGTTTTTAATCGACCAATTGCGCTACGGGTAGTTGCCTCTATTAGATCTCTTATTTCTTGAGGAGTCTTAGGCACGGTACGAAGTTTCAGATCTGTGATGCACTGCTGAAGTTCTTGGATTACTTCTTCAAGTTGTGACACCTATTGTGGAACACGTTCTTCAATCTTCACTTCTATGACCATCACAGAGTGAAGTTCTTTTTGAACCCTTTCCTGTACTTCAAGTTTCTCTGCTAGCAATTGGTCCTTGCTCTGCTGTAACTGTGTTTTTTCCTCATCCCACTTCGCTTGTAGGGAAATATTTTCTCGTTATGCCTTACTCTATTGTTCTACAAGTGTGATCTGTACTTGTGTCAAAGCCTGGGTCGCTTGCGTTGCGTCTTCTTGAGCTTGTCGAAGGTGAGCTTCAACTTTATTGGCAATCTGGTGTAACTGGGTGGGATCAACCCCTATTCCTGTTGTTCAAATTATCAAGGGCGCAGTAGAAACTGCTTGGCTAGACTGGAGTGCCTGTTTCACTTCTTGAAGTTCACCCTTGATTCGGCTGAATGCCTCCTCCTACTTCACTTCTTTTTTTTCTGCGATCTCTAGTGAAGCATCATTCAGCGCAGCGATTAAAAAGTCGAAGTCGTCCGGTGTGAGGGTAATATTAAACGTATTCTAGGTGGCTTTATTTTTCTTTTGAGATGAGGGCTTTGGTGGGGTAATATTCCTTTTCTTAGAGGGATCCTCCTCCTCCCTAGGCAGAGCAACCTCGCCTTTGTTTTTCTCAACTTCTGTGCCACCTAGTTCTTCACCATCACAACCCTGAGCAGGTGAGATTGAAGTAGTCTTCGTGGATGTGCTAGGTACATCTTGAACTTCATCATCCTTCTTAGTCTTGCTTGGTCCAAGTGTATCTAGCATAGCTTCAGGGCTATCCACGTCGGACATTTCTACGAGGTCTGCTGCAAAAAGGAGGTTTGTCGACCATTCCTTGGTAATCTGCTCCAAGTCTTCTTCTGTCAACTTGTAGTACAACTGGAGATGTTGTTTTTGCTCATCAGCACGCTGTGATATAGGTGAAGTGGCGGTCCGTGCTGAATTTTATCAAAGGTCTAAACCTATGAAGTGTGTTTGGGGTGAGGCACAGTGTAGACTGGATTGCATTCTTCAATTGGTTGTAATAGGCGTGGAAGACAGCATTGGACTTCCACTGCTTGTTCATGTCACTGGAGTACCACAGTGTACAGAACTTCACGGCCAGTGGTTCAAAGGGTTCTATCTTCGAAAAAGTGGCACCTTCTAGCAGCTCCCAGGCGATGAAAGCGATTAGTATGAGCAACCAACTAAAGTGGAACTCATGCCCTTGGTCTTGCGCTTCTCTGCAATCAAGCTCTAGCTAGTTTACAAGGTACTGCACCTAGTTCATCTGTAGTCCCTCGGTGCACTTCCCTATGAGGTAAAATATGAATCCAGTCACTTGTTTTGGTCTACTCTTGTGAACTAGCTTGACCATGATCAGCTGACAGGCAAGGCGCACTGCAACACTCTAGATAGAGGCTACCTTGTAGCCTTGTGTGCCTTTCTCAACATCGCCATAAGTTTCTTTTACCCTCTAGACTAGTGCTCAGTCTGAGGTCTTTCCAGGGTAAAAATCCTATGGGTCAGGGCCTTGCATACTAAGTTCTGTGATTCGATTGATCAAGGTCGGATCCACAGTGATATGACAGTCCAACCATAAGTATCCTTCGTGGTAGTAGGACAGCAGCAACTTGACGCATGTGTTGACTTCCTGGTGTCTGCCAAAGTGTGGGATCTTCATTACATTAAGCAGTGTGGATTGCGCGAGGTTCTGGGTCCATGAATATGAGACAATCTTAGAATTCTTTCCTTTTCTCCTGGTTAAGTACTTATGCAGGGCTAATATGTTGTAAACTTTACGATCTCCAAGCTTAAAATCACTAAATTTCTGTGCTGCGAGCTTATCCTGGACAACACGAACTGCGTGCACCCCTTTTGGAAGGTACGCGGTGATAAAAGTGTACTCGAAGTCTCGAGGTACACTGTCACGGTTGATGGCACCACTTAGAGGTGGTAAGTAAGTAGGTAGAATGCGTGGGATAAGCTTGGCATTTGCGATGTCATCCATGTGCTTGGTTTGTTTCTCATCGGTCGGTTGGGATGGACTAGTGTAAGTAGTGGAAGGGGAGGCCTGGAGTCCTATCATTGATGATGCTTAGACTCCTAAAGATAATCCTTGCTCCAACATGAATCTCTGAGTCATTAAGTCAATCAAAACTTCTTCAACTACTTTCTCAGCAGTGTTGAGCTCGTCCAACATACAAGCTTGGTTCAACTAGCTCATGTGTGAAATGAATTTAGAGACTATAGTGAATGGTATGGGGAAAAGGCAATGATCACAGGGTGAAGTAATCTCAAGTTTCATGCTCAAATTCGCACTTAGAAAAAAGTATTCTCAGTTCATGGCACGACAGACTAAGTAGGGAAACTTAGCAACGGTTTGCTTGCAACAGGTATGAGGTTGCATTAACTTATGTTCTGTCTATTATGGCATAGTCTAACGGTCTAGTGGCGAGCCATAAATTATTTCCGACCTGTTCGGAGTGGCATTCGAACGGTTATATTGGCTTCCAATGGCTATATTACTTCACCTCGGCGAAGTGGCATATGTCATTGTTCTGATATCTCGATGAAGCTCCAATTCTGCAAAGTGTCTTGCTACGAGGTACCCTCTGGGATCTTCTGTAATTTTTCAATCTTAGCCTTCTTCTTACTTAGATTTCTAGCCTTATTTCCAGTGAGCTTTGTCTCGGTGATTCTCTTCTCATTTTGATTCTTATTTTCCTTGGACATAGTCACTTCGTGTTGGTGAGATTCTCTCCTAGTGTTTAGGTATATCACTTCTTCTTTGTCTGGGGTAGAAATTTCAGCCTTTTGTGTAGCTTTGGCCTCAACATCTGGGCTTCTAGTGTCAGATGGCTTCGATTTGTTCTCCTATTCTTCTATCAACTGTGCGATCCTTTTAGTCATGAAATATTTTAACTCTTGTCTCTGTTGTACTAAAACCTCTTCTTATTCCCTCTTTCTAGATTGATCTCTTTCAATCCAAGGTTTTTCGAGTAGCATAGTAAACGGGGTGTTGTCCTCAATGAATTTGATAATCTCAAAATCTTCTTTTGTCGAAGTTCCATTGACTGTCATAGGTATCTGAGCGAGTTTTCCACATAGCATCATCAGTTTTCCTCTGAATAGTCCTATTCCTCCCAATGAAGGAATCATGGCAGGCTTCCCTATAGCTTCCCAAGTTCTTTCTGGTATAATTTCCATTTGTGTTTCTTCATCAAGAATACAGTCAATGTCGAAGTCCCTTATTCTTGCTTTGACTTGCTCATTTTCTTTGAAGATCTCTGGTAATCAGACATCTTTATGTTCCTTCAGGGTTTCTTTCATCTATATTAATACTTTCTCTGATTCTTGTTGGGTTTCTTCCTTTTCTGGATCTTCCTTATGGTCTTCTTGATTTATATTTATCCTTTCAAGCTTAGTGATCATCCTAGGGAAATCCAATACCTCATGGTCCCTAGCTTTGCAACAGAGACAACTAAGTCTTCTAACAGGGCATTCCTTAGCTAGATGTCCTGTCTTTCTGCAACTATAACATAGGATTAATCCTCACTTTCTTTTGAATTATCCCTAGCCTCTTCTGTACTACGCACTAGAATCGTGATAGATAACCTGTAGAAAATTCTTTCTAGGATCCTGCATCCATTTGCTAGTCCAGACATTCTTTCTATGCATAGGCATAACATATCTATCATTATACTTATCAGATCTATTCATATCTAACTTTCTTTCATCTATTAATGCCCTAGTTTTTAAGCTAGGACAGAATCTATCAAACATACCTAGATCCATGCTCTAGAAACAAAAAATATCACTTATCTTACTTCTATAGAGCACAAAGATTCCAGATCTAAGAACTTTTGACTGTTCTTACCTTTATTAGAGCACAAAGATTACAGATCTTACCTCTTTTCTGTAGATCTGACCTCTTTCTTTCAGAAATTTCCACTTTTACGTTTCTTAGAGCACAGAGCGTTCAGATATCGCTTCTTTTCTTCAGCTCTGATCTTCCTTTCTTCAAATCTGACCTTATTCCTAGCACAAAGCTTCACAGGTCAAGTAAAAAGGTTATGCACTAGGGCAACAAATCTACGCACAGAGCTTTCGTTTTCACAAAGTTTCTTCTTCCTCAGTTCCCAGCATTCACAATTTCAGGTCCCGGCAACGGAACCATTTGTTGGCACAGGGGCAGACCCAGGGTTCAACGCTCAAGAGCGCACCAACAAAGACCTAACTACCAGCCCTTTAGGCAACACCTACGAAGCAGATGAAGTCTCACCCGAGGTAGAGGAAGGGGTGATTGCAGGACTCAGATGTCTAAAACCTTAGTTGGGACACAGATCTATGATTATACTACTTACAATGCACTTAGCATCAATCAACCATTAATATCCAACCCTTACTCTACTTCGCATACATTATAGAGCATCGCAATATTCACTTAGGTCTACAGTATTTCAACACTTAGCAACAGTAAACACATCAAATCCTGCAAATCAGCACTAAGCACTCTTATACATGTTATATCTACCAGTCATATATATATCTAAGAAGCACAAAGCATAAGTGGATATATCAAAGCACATAGCATAAGAAAAAACACATTGAATCAAAGAACAGAGCATAACACACAGATTTATGTGGTTCACACCCACCCTAGGGCTACGTCCACAAGATCTTCTTCTTTATTATCATCTTCAATCTGTTACAAGCACAAAGCCCTCAAAACCCTTCTTCGCATAGGACAGAAGATCTATGTAGCTCGTTATATCCTTCTTCCCTGTGTTACAACACTTAGCTTTCTATAGCAACCTCACAATAACTTGCACTTAGCCTTGCAAGACTTACACAGTTCGCACAGAGAACTTATTCAACATCACATAGATGCACTACCAATTGCACTAAGCAATCACATCTACTACTTCTTACATTGCCTATCCTTCTATGTATACATTACAAAAGTGGGCCTAAGCATGGGTAAACCCATGGGATGACATCTCTTTCCCATTACATTAACCCAAAACCCTAAAAGGGCCCAAAAGTGGACCAATATCCTGTGATCTCTACTTCGCCTGGAGCTCCATATTTAACAGGCTGTCGAAGTCCAAAAATGGTCAAATATGACCAAGTGTTCCTCAAAACTTGGTCAAGGGCCAACACCATGAAAAACATTTCCATACCTTTTCTTTGGCATCCATATTGAAGGTGTCTCTCTTTTGAATTTTCTTTGAGGTGTAAAGATGGATTCTTGATGTCTTCCTTGCTTTGTTCTTTTGAAATTTTCCTTGATTTGTGTAGATGGTTGACTTGCAACATTATTTCCACCTTTTGAGAATGAAGGACTTACCTCATGCTTCTTAGAAGCACTAGCTTCAAGATGTATAGATTCCTTGTTGTATCCAAGACCTGATTTATCATTTGGAGATCTTTGGCTATCTAGGATGTCATCTAATATTGTTGAGATTTTCATGAACTTGATGTGAGTGTTTGACTTCTCTACTTTCTTTATAAGATCAAAAAATTTAGCTTCCAACTTATGGCATGACTCTTCCTTTTCATTTACTTAATTATTCAATAGTTCCTCTATTCTTTTGGCTTCTTCAATTTTGGTCTTAAGATTGACATTAACTTCAAGACTTTTTCTAAGCTCATCGTCTACCTTCTTCTTTTATTCTATTTCATTCTTTAGTATTTTGATCTCTTCTTCTTTTTCTTCTAATTGAGTCTTTTTTATTTCTTCTTGTTCTTTGAGCATTTGCTTTAGTGCCATGTTATATCTTGGGTACTTTTCTAAGAATTCCTTGGTGTATTTTACAAGATACTCAAAAGCAATTAAGTAATGTCCTATTTCACTGCTAACATCATCTAACTCAGATAAAACTTCATCTTTAAGCTTCAACAAATATTCCTCTTCATATATAGGATAACTGTCATCTGATTCTATACAAACTACTTCTATATTTTCTTCTTCACTTGTAGAGAAACATTCAACATCATCACACTTAGAATTATTGCAATCAGAGGATTTTGGAGATTTTTTACCTTCATTTTTCTTGATGGAATTGCCTTTAGTGTCTTCATTTTTTCCTTGATATGTATTCTCTAGCTTCATCCATAGATCCTTGGCTGAAGTACATTGTCCCATGTTTTCTTTGACAGAACTTGAGATTCCATTGAAAATGGTTTTGAGAGTCAATGCATCATTCTTCTTTTCTTCCTTTTGAGATGCAAACTTTGACTTATTCTTCAAGGGAATTGATCCACCAATAGTTTCTTTCCAAACACCTACTCATTTTTCTTTCAAATACCCTTTCATTTATATTCTCCATGATGAATATTTGTTCTCATCAAATATTGGAACTTCATCAACCATTTCTATATCCATGGATCTTCTCCGATCTTGTTAAGGATTATAGTGAAGGCCTGCTCTGATACCAATTGTTGGACACGCCAACCCCACTAAGAGGGGGGGTGAATTAGTGTGTGGGATTTTACAACTTTTTCTCACTTCAAGTTAGAAACCATTTCAAAACATAATATTACACATCATCATTGTAAGATTGCATGTAGCCATTCACCAATGGCATCCATCAATAATAAAGAGCAATCAATCCATAAGCACAATTGAACACAAGAGAAACCATATGTATGTGTAAGATTTTCTATTATCTTTTACATGTGACTACAATCACATGGGTTTTATCAGCGCCAACTAAAGTAAGGAGCACCAATTCCAAGGAGAGAACCAACTCTCAAGCAAGACTCGGCTTGTCGCAAGACTCATATTGCTGATAGAATGCAATCTATTCAACTAGAATTGATATAGTAGTAAAAACAACAAAAATACAAGTCAACCAGTTATAGAATTTGATCCAGCTCATAATCAAATATCTACAACAAATGTTCATCACAAGAATCTTCCCATACAATCAACCTCCCTTCATTCACAATGCCATGCAATCAACAAGTTACCTCAACTTGTAAGATTCACCACAAGCTAATTTTTTTGTTTCTGATTCTGAAATTTATATATGAGGTACTCCTACATGTATTATCATGCCTCTACAAATTTCATAGTCTGCAAAGCCATAGAAAAGAAGTTATAGCAAAAATACCAAGCCGACTTTTTTGAAACATATTTTTAGTATTATTTAGGAACCCTAACTTCCACAGAGAATATCTCCGAAAATATTTTGATTCAATGGCTGAAATTTTAACCATAGATACTATGATCTCTTTTGTCCATACCCTCCAAATTTCATGTTCTGAAACTTCTGAGAACATAAGTTATAAAAAAATATGGCGGACCCTCCTAAATTATGTCCTATTCTATAGATCTCACTTGTACGACATGCCCCGCATTGAATACTTGTTGTATGGATCTGAAAATGGTACACAACATATTTCATATTGTAATATAACCAACACATTTGATCTTACTGAATTTGGATCTTTTAGGAAGATGTTATGAAGGTTTTACCCAAAACACCTGTTTTAGACTAGTTTCAGGACTAGCCACAAACCCTATTTTCCACATAGTGTAACTCCCAAAATACAATGACCCACAAGGTGAAATTTCTATCACAGTTACTTGGATATGTTTTCTCAATGGCCTACATATTTCTCTGTCTGAATCATTATAGAATAAAATTTGTTGCGAAAATGGTGAGATGACCTGTAAATAACATACCTTAGAAAGCATCATCAAAAGACTTTATCCTCCCTTGAATTTCAGCCTTCTTTACTTCGCCTTCCCTATGAAATTAGTCTTATATCTCCTTTGTTTACCTCATTCACTTGTAGATATTTAATATGATCAATGGATACTAATGGGAGACCCTTTCTCCCTTATTTATACTCTCCAAGTAGCTTCCTCTAGAAGTATCCACTTAACCACTTTGTCCACTTAACAACTTTGTCCACTTAGACAATTTTTCCACTTAACCCACTTAACCCACTTTTTCCACTTTAGCCACTTTGTTCACTTAACCACTTTGACAACAAATATTAAACTCTCCAATTCTAGTTGCAACTAATTTATATTTAATTATTTTCTTGTTGCAACCACTTAACCCATGACTAACCACTTTGACTGGTCAACTTATTTAGGGAGATTCTAGAATAATTTGACTTCTTTGACCTTCTAGAGGCTTCTAGATAACTCATGAGGGTTCTCCAACTTCACATGGCCATAAATCTCTAATTGTGAGGAGTTATGTGGCATTGCACATATCACCATAAATGGCATGACATATACTATCCATATGGAATAGTTTCTCCTGCAAACTCACTAATATTCATTACATTATTCCTTAATCAAACTTGAGTTCCCTAACTACACTATTGGGATACCTAACTAGTTGGACTCCACAAAGTGTCTTCCCGTGAGGGATTTCACCATAAGGGGACCACTTTGAGAACTTTATCCAAGAGCATCTTCCCGTGAGGGCTTTCACCATAAGGGGACCACTTTGGAGTTTATTCCTTTGGTTATTCCTATCAACCATGAGAAGATAATAATGACCAACCTTTACATCATCTCGTCTATACATCAATCCATGAAAATACATCACTATGATACCACTTTACATCTTTGACATCAATTACATCTATGAAAACATAGGCCATCAATACATCAATGATACTATGACAAAGGCATCAACTCTTTGACATCAATCATTTGACATCAATGACAACATAATGCAATAGATATTGATGATTAGAAAAACTTCCTATGATTTATAGATGTGGCACTTAGTGTTCCAGATGTTGATGATGATGTTTCCCTCTCTTTCTCATGATGATGTTGTATTGGGTTATTTCAGTAGAATACCCTTCTCATTAAGGGGGAGTTTTGAAATTTTGTAACTTTGAAGAATATTCTAATTATAATTGAGTTATTATCTTATAGATCAAATCCCTTTTTGTGGATTGATCATGTCGGGTCTTGTATAAGACAAAATTCCCTTTTGTGGATTGGTCAAACCGTATTTATATGGCGGTATTTGAGAAGTTGGCCCCTAGGGTTTATAAAGTGGTTTAACCACTATTTGAAGAAGTTAGCCCTACTTGATGAAGAGACATAACCCTAGAGCCTCCAATACTAGTATTTATAAGTGAGGAGGGCGCCTCATTTGATCACTCACTCACTCACACTTCTAGTGTGCATATTTTGAAGGAAGTTGCAGTTGCAAGAATGAGAAGAGAAGTGCATGCTCAATCCTAGGTTATTCTTGGTGGTTTTGTCTTAAGCCTTGGCATTGTATTGGCAATCTATTATTGAGGAAGTTTTTGTTGGGTTTTCTCCCCTGTGAGGGTTTACCAGAATAAAATATTGTGTACATTTTTATTGTTTTTATTTTAGTGATCCTACTTATGTTTTTATTCTCTAGTAAATTGAAAAGAACTTAATAACAACACTAAACTTAACAAAAGGGTGATCTTCTTAAGGTGGTGCAAGAATATCACCTCTATAGTAAAATGTTGGGATCCTTTAGGAGAAATTTCCTTGCCCTCATTCTAAAGAAACAGCTGGCCTCATCCTATGAGGACTTTAGGACAATATCTTGTTGTAATATGATCTATAAATTGATATCCAAGATCATTGCTAATATACTTAAGCCCTTGTTGAGTGATATAATATTAGAGGAGCAATTTGGTTTTTTGTTTAAAAGGAAAATCCATGATGCACTATCACTGGCACATGAAGCATGCTGATGCAGACCCCCTACCTCAGTAGGGTCCATGACCTCCCAGTCACTAGATCGTTCTACCTCCATGAGCCGAAATGGCTCTCTGGTTCCCTGTTGGAACCTCTTGAACAAATCCACAGGTCCCTTTTTGTCCCTGCGCAAGCCTTGGCTAAATCTACACGAACGCCCCACCTTTTGGCACCCTTCTCTGTTATGAACCAACACCCAATTTGGCATTGGCACCTTTCTCTATTAGCCCCTTCCTCTCTCGTGACCCTCGGCTATGACTCAAGGTTCTATGCTATGTGACTTTTGCATTTCAGGAATTCTGTATACGATCTCTCCCCAGTTCCTTGTCCTATGAAATGTCGAACCCCGAAATGGGGCCTAGCTCCACAGCTAGCTCCTCCCCTATCTCCGGCGTGTGACCCTTCCTTCATGCAACCATGACTCTATGAACATGGCCTACACCCCAAAGGTTATTTCTCATTTCATGATTTCGTGGGTGTGGGTGCAATGTAAACCCAACACTTCTGGTCTGTCTTTGACCAAAGGAAGGCTATAAGTTTCACCGTCTTCTTGTTTAGTTTTCTACTGTTTTATAACAACCAATAGTTCAAATACTTTCAAGCTGATTTGTTACGGTTATGTTCTTAATTTGGGTTCTCTAGCATGTCATTTTTGTCATAAAAATTAGTACATGCAACTCAAATAAACATAGCACACCTAATACATTTTTTATTGTTGATTATGAACAGATCTAAGAACTAATATCATGCATTTGTAGACACAGGTATTTTTGGTCAACATGACCCTCGACAAAACCCCCCCGAGGAAAACTAATTTGAGATCTATGTGTATATATGAAGAAATCAAATGAAGGGTTACAGTAAACACAATATAATATAGAACCTAATACAATAGAAACTCCAACAGAGAAGATATACAGACTCAAATCCACCAAATGCACCCCAAAATGGTGCGCCCCTCATGCAAACTGCCAGAACCACTGAATCTGCTCCAACTGCCAACTGTGATGTCAGATCTGAAAACCCCTCCATGGGAATGAAGCTCCAGTAGATTTCCTCACTTTGCAAATGACCTCACTACAATCTGATGGAGATATCCTACCAAGAATGAATCAACCTGCCAAGCTAATGCGCCCCTCTCTGAAGTAGAATATCTCCAGTAAATAAAGAGCAAGTTGCTCCAATCCTCCCACAAGGAATGCTAGCGCCCTCCCTCAATAATCCTCATGCAACTGATCTCATCTCCATAGCTCAAGTGCTCCTCTCACAAAAAGCAAAACTCTCCATGAAGAATGTGCCCTCCTTAGGCCCTTTGCGCCCTCTTAGACCTCAATTAGGAAACCTAGAAATGAATGGTGGAGATTCAATCTAATCAATGGTTGAGATATCCCCATGCATCCCTAAATCATAAACCCACTTTTGGGTTAAGTTTCTTAAGTCCACTTATGTCTCCAAATTCACCCCTTTGTGAATTAATAATCACTTTATGCCAAAAGTGACCAAATTTCACTTTAACCAAAGTCAAAGTGAAAATAGAAAAAATTACAAGGTACAAAGTGTCATGTCCTTCCCTCATGTTCTAAGGAGGTCAAAAGCACATGGGGAACACCTCCCAAGGTACAAATCTCAACACTCCCTCTTACCGAGGAAGGTGTGTCTCACCAAGCCCATCTTGTCTCTGAAGAAGACATGCTTGCCCCGTGGCAAGGCCTTGGTGAGAATATCTACTACCTAATAATTTGTAGATATATACTGCAATTGAACTGCCCCTCTCTAAACCCAGTCACGAATTAAGTGGTACCTGATCTCAATATGCTTCGACCGGTCATGAAACACTGGATTCTCAGAGAGTTTTATGCAACTCTGATTATCACAGTGAATGACAGTCGGAGACATCTCCTGACCGAATAAACCAACCAACATCTTGCGAAGCCAAATGGCCTCACAATTGGCCTGACTAGATGCCATGTACTCTACCTCAGCCAAACTCAAAGCAACTGACTTCTATTTCCGGTTGAACCAGGAAGCAAGTCCTGACCCCAAACTGAAGCAGCACCCTGAGGTTCTTTTCCTATCAACAGCACATCCTGCCCAGTCTGAATCTGTGTAGCCAACCAAACTGACTCCATCTCCCCTGACATAGTCTAGGCCAAAGTCCATTGTCCCAACAACATATCTCAAGATGTGTTTTGCCCCAACCATGTGAACACTCCTCAGCTCAACCATGTACTAGCTGAGTGTGTTCACGACAAAACATATATCTGGTCTGGTGTTAACCAGATACATAAGTGAACCGATCAATTGCCTGTATGTTGTGGCATCCACCAACTGGCTATCTGAAGCACTGAGCTTCTTCCAGTTAGTGATCATACATGTAGACATATGTATGCAGTCCTCCATCTGAAATCTACTCAGAATATTTGTTGCATACTTCCCCTACTTGAGAAATATGTGACCCTCCTCCTGCCATACCTCCATACCCAGAAAGTAGTGCATCAATCCGATATCACTCATCTCAAACTCTAATGCAAGTCCCATATTGCACTTAGCTATGAGATCCTCGGCTCCAGTAATGAATAGATCATCCACATACAAAATGAGAATGAGTGTGTCCTCACCCCTAATGATGAAATAGAGGTTTGGATCAGCATCGCTCTTCTCGAAGCCCATCTGAAGCAAATAAGTATCAATCCATGAATACCAAGCTCGGGGAGATTGCTTCAGTCCATATAGTGCCTTTCTCAGAAGGCACACATGAGTCTCCCTGTCACTCACCTCAAAACCCTATGGCTGCTCTATGTACACCTCCTCCTCAATAAACCCATTCAGAAATGTGGTTTTCACATCCATCTGATGAATGCGCCAACCCAACTCTGTTGCTATGGAAATGATAGTCCTGATAGAAGTGTATCTCGCAACTGGTGTGAAAGTCTCATCATAGTCAACTCCCTCAATCTGTGAGAAGCCTCGTTCCACAAAACGGGCCTTGTGTTTCTCCACGCTACCATCTGCAGCAATCTTGGTCTTGTACAACCACCTAGAAGTCACAACTGACTTCCCCACTGGCCTTGGAACCACATTCTACACATCATTGTGCAAAATGGAGTCATACTCCTCGACCATGGCCTCTCTCCAGACCTGATGATCCACTGCCTGCACAAAAGTATGTGGCTCAGTATCCCTGATACTCGTCACAAGTGTTAAGTATGCTCCCAATATGACTAGTGGCCTCCTCTCTCTAATCTGGCTCTTGGGCTCCCCTACATTCTCCTTGGCCTCCTTCAAGATCTCCTAAAACCATCTAGGTCTCATCTTCCATGAAGTGGTCAACGGAGAAATAAGGTCTCTCTGCCCAAGAGTAATGGCCTCAAGACTTGCCTCAACACCCTGCGATCCTGCAGTCTGTACTCCCTCTGAAGTTTGTGCCCCATTTGACTGAACATGCTCTGACTATGACCCTGAAGTTATGCATGGTGACCCTGTCACCCCTGATACTGGTGTACCTGACTGTTGAGGTTGTGCTCCCTCTGAGACTACAACTAGAAACTCTGCATCATCCTCAACTCCAACTCTCAACTCAAGAGATCTCGCAAAAGCCCTATCCTCCCCAAAATCCCTATCCTCCCCAAATCTAACATCTCTGCTCACCACTACTTTGCTAAGTGGTGGAATGTAGATGTGATAGGATTTTGACACATATGAGTATCCAACTAGGATCCCCTGTTGGGTTGTGGGGTCTAGCTTTGTCCTCCTCTCTAAGGAGACATGAGAGAAAGTCGAGCATCCAAAGATCCTGATATGCTCGACATCGGGCCTCCTAACAGTGAAGGCCTCCTCATGAGTCATCTTCCCCAAAATCCTATGGGGGCTCTTGTTCTGCAGATAAACTGCAGTAGCACATGCCTCTGCCCACAAATACAAAGGAAAACTTTGATCATGCAACATGGATCTCGCTGCACTGGTAATGGCCCGGTTCTTCCTCTCGGAAACCCCATTCTGCTGGGGGTTGTAAGGTACAGTCATATGTCTCCTGATGCCATGTTGTGCACAAAAGTCTACAAACTGTCTCGAGGAATACTCTCCCTCGTTATCTGACCGTAAGACTTTGATCCCCTTTCCCGACTGGTTCTCCACAAGAGATTTGAACTCTTGGAACCGTGTGAATACCTCACTCTTGGCCTTCAGGAAATAGATCCAAGTCTTCCTTGAGTAGTCATCAATAAATGTGAGATAATACTCACAACCACTCAAGGACTTCCGAGTCAAGGGCCCACACACATGCATGTGTACTGAATCCAGTATCCCAGCTGACCTGTTGTCACTCTTGGGGAATGATGCCTTGGCGAACTTGCTAAGAGCACACCCTCTACAAACATCCTGATGCTCTATGATGATCTGTGGCACTCTGGTCACAACCTCTCTCAGCCCTCCAAGAGCCCCATGATGTAGGTGGGCCATCCTACGATGCCATAACTCACACAACTATTTGTTGATGTCGCTACTAGCCACCAATGTAAGAAGTGGCTGAAAAAGTAATCTATACAAATCCCCATCTCTCACTCCAATCACCTATCCTAAGTCTAGTGAACACCCCCGAGGATGAATCAGTACCTCGGTGCCTCTGAATGTAACCTCGAGACCTCTATCCTGGAGGGTGGAAATTGAAATCAAGTTCTTCTACATCCCAGGGATGAAAAGAACATTAGTAAACGATATAGGTGGCAATTTCTCTCTCCTAAAAGCAACTGTCCCAATCCCAGCAAATGTGACTACTCTGTCATCTCTGAGAGAAATATCTATCCTGACCTCAGTGCCTCTAAGATCAGAAAAATGCTCTCGAACTCCAATCATGTGGCTCGATGCCCTGCTATCAATATACCAGATACATGGTGATGAATCAACCAAACTGCAACATATATAAAAAGCACACTCTCTCTGAAACTGAGTCTGAAAGTATGCCTCCTCTACTGTAGTCGTTGTACCACCCTTCTTCTTCTTCCTGTTCGGACACTGTCTAGCATAGTGCTCGAACTTCTTACAAACAAAGCACTTCACTTTGCTCATATCTCTACCCTGACCACTGTTGCTTTCTTCTCCTCCACTCCTTTATGGTTGGCCCCCAGTCTTGGGACCTTGACGACCACCTCGGTCGGCCTTCTTCTTGTCCTTTTCCCAAAGAGAAAGATCCTCCTCACCCTGACCAGTCTGTTGTTGTTGTTGCTGCCTCTATCCAGAAACCTTTGATGCTAATATGATCTCCTCCTAGACAACATCGTCCCACATCCTCTCCCATGCAGGAAACACCTCTCTAGAAACTATGCCACGTACAAATGAACCCCACGATTTGGTGAAGCTATTTAAAGTTTGTCTCACCAAAGAGTTGGGTTCAACAACCTCGTCGATGGCTCCAAGCTTGTCTCTGATATGAGTGTATCTACCAAGGAATGAAGTCACCGACTCATCCTTGAGCATGCAAATGCCCCTGAGTCGATCATGAAGAACCATCTTCTGGTTCTCATTTGAGATCTCATATAGTTTTCATAAAGATGCCCACATCTCATATGCATGAGCCTTCCCCGTCAAATGGGGTATAATGTGATCCCGGACTGCATCAGAAATAGTCCTCTTCACCTTGTTGTTCCTTTTCCTGAACTCTACCACCAATATGGGAGCACTGACAGGAATGGGTGGAAAAACCACCTCGACTATATCCCATAGCTCGAGGTCCTCCAAGACGAAGATCATCCTCGCCTTCCAAGACGACCAATTGCTAGTCCTAGCTAGCCTATCCTCAACTCGCATCTGAGATGTTGATATCACTGCCAATCTGCCAATCCCCAACTGATTCTCACTCTACCAAGGATAACACTATCTCATCCTATCCCCATAGGTGTGAAAAGAGACAATGTAATATGACCTCACTCCCAACAAAATGGGTGTGAAAAGAGGTCACAAAAATCAGCCTCACTCCTACTGCATAGGTGTGAAAAGAGACTGATCTCAAGGTGTCCAAACTGCCCAAAAATCCTCTGAAAAATTCTGCCCTCTAACAACCACTGAATGAGTCAATGGCTGTCCTCAAAATCTGCCAGAAAGAAGTATATGGGAGCCACTCAATATGTTGTCCCAACTGTCCAAAAAATCAGCCACCGAAGCTCTGATAACATGTGAAAATTCTAGGTCCTATCAAATTTCCTTCTTGGTCTGTATTTGACCAAAGGAAGGCTCTAAGTTTCATTGTCTTCTTGTTTAGTTTTCTATTGTTTTATAACAGCCAACAGTTCAAATACTTTCAATCTGATTTTTTACGGTTATGTTCTCAATTTGGGTGCTCTAGCATGTCATTTTTGTCATAAAAATTAGTACATGAAACTCAAATAAACATAACACACCTAATACATTTTTTACTGTTGATTATGAACAGATCTAAGAAATAATATCATGCATTTGTAGACACAAGTATTTTTGGTCAACATGACCCTGGACAACCCCCCCCCCCGGGGGAAAACCAATTTGAGATCTATGTGTATATATGAAGAAAGAAAATGAAGGGTTACAGTAAACACAATACAAGATAGAACCTGATACAATAGAAACTCCAACAAAGAAGATATACAGGCTCAAATCCACCAAATGCACCCCAGAATGGTGTGCCCCTCATGCAAACTACCAGAACCACTAAATTTGCTCCAACTGCCAACTTTGATGTCAGATCTGAAAACCCCTCCATGGGAATGAAGCTCCAGTAGATGTCCTCACTCTGCAACTAACCTCACTACAATCTGATGGCTAGATATCCTACCAGGAATGAATCATCCTGCAAAGCTAATGCACCCCTCTCTGAAGTAGAATAGCTCCAGTAAATAAATGAAGCAAGTTGCTCCAAGCCTCCCACAAGGAATGCTAGAGGCATCCCTCAAGAATCCTCATGCAACTAATCTCATATCCATATCTCAAATGCTCCTCTCACAACAAGCAAAACTCTCCATGAAGAATGCACCCTCCTTAGACCCTTTGCGCCCTCTTAGACCTCAATTAGGAAACCTAGAAATGAATGGTGGAGATTCAATCTAATCAATCGTTGAGATCTTCCCATGCATCCCTAAATCATAAACCCACTTTTGGGTTAAGTTTCCTAAGTCCACTTATGTCTCCAAATTCACCCCTTTGTGAATTAATAATCACTTTATGCCAAAAGTGACCAAATTTCACTTTAACCAAAGTCAAAGTGAAAATAGAAAAAAGTACAAGGTACAAAGTGTCATGTCCTTCCCTCATGTGCTAAGGAGGTCAAAATCACATGGGTAACACCTCCCAAGGTACAAATCTCAACAATTGGAATGCATCCAATCCTTCCTCCTCGAAAACTTGGTATCTGAATTCCCAAAATCCTGAAAAGAGCCTAGTGAGCAGTAGCTCTTTTCGTGGTCCTCTCCATATGACCACTCTCCATAACCCTGGGCTCAACTCCTTTGAGCGCTTAGGGTTTTGCGATTCAGGGAATTGCGATGTAGTGTCTCTCCTCCTTGCCTTATCAAATCCCTGAAACACGAATCCTGGTCCTTATATAGGCCAGATCCAACAGCCTTACTTCCTCCTCACTTCAATGGTCATGATTGTTTCGCAGTTTCACGATTCAAGACTCCACGTCTCACGACTCCTTCTCCATTAAACCCCCGGATCCCGAAATGTCAATCCACGGACTAGTGCCTCCTTTCGCTTCTCATCATGCGACCTTTCTCCCATGACCTAGGGATAAGTCCCAAGGTGTTTTGGGACTTCACGACTTATGAAGTTGAAGGCCTTTGTTCCCTAATATTTCAGTTGTCGAAACCCCAAAGTTCCTCCTTGGATGCTCAATGGTCCAAATCTTCCCCTGGATCAACAATGTTTACCCTTTCGCGATTTCTCATATGAGAGTCGAAATATTCTCCTTCTCGTTTTCCCGATCCATGAAACACCGAAATCCCCCTTTGAGAGGTCAATGGTCCAGATTCCTCTTGAACCAATGACCATGATCCAACTGCATCGACGACCCACCACCTTTCGGGGGTTTCCCCGAAACCTTGACCGCTCGCCAAGTGTCCTCCTTGATGAACGACCCTGATGTTTTCGCAAACTCTCCTTTTGCGAGATTTCACCGATCTTCACCCTTGTTCTCCTACTGATGAAAACGTTGATGGCCTCTGGATCTCTACCACGTGTCCTCCAGATCTGATGGCTCATAAACCTCTATGACCAACAGCCTATATCCCTTCGTGAAATCTCCTTTCGCGACTTTGGGGAACGAATGTCAAGACTCTTCCCTCGTATCTCCCAGTAACGAAATGCCGAAACACCTCCATCGCATGAGCGCTAAGACTCGCAATGATCTCATAGATTGAGCGGCTATCGGCCCTCTGCATGAGATCTAACGGTCCAAACTCCGTACGATCAATGGTCCATATCTCATCCTGATTGACGGTCAGGGTCTAATCGCAAACCTCCCTTTCGTGATTCTTGGCATGAGAGTCGAAAAACTATCCTCTTTCGTCTCCCGGTACACAAAATTCTGAAAACTTAAACCATGTGCACCTTACCTTAAGATCAACGGATGTTGATCCATGCCTCTAGATCTGACGGATCAGATTTGAACATCTCCTATGTGCTCTCCTCCTATCTGAACACTGATCTAATGGTCCAGATCTCGTCTTCCCAGCTGATCTAACGGCAGCTTTTTCTCCTCCTTCCTAATCTTCCCTTGCTCTCTAACTTAGGATATTTTCTAAGTGTCGAAGGTTTCGACCTTCAACTCTTCCTCTTGCGAACCCAGTTCCTTTGGGTCTCTTCTGCATTATAGAAACACTTCCCCTCCTAAGCTTTGTCAATTCAAAAACCTCGAAATATTTTCTCTACCTTCTGCTCCTTTCTGATATTTCTCTGTGCACAAAGGCATTGTTCCTCTTGAACTTAATAACTTGAGACAAGTTCACACTCGCACACTCCTGGTTCTGTTGAGGTTTTGAATAACTCAATTCAAAATATTTCTTGTAGATAAATGCTTCACACCCTCTTGGCGTTCTTCTATTTGATGCACGCCTTGCAGAGCCTACAGAGTGTTCAGCAACTCTGTAAGTGTCTCTCCTCGACACTTCTCCTCCCTGAACTCAAAATAGAGTCCCTCCTGTGCACTCTATGCACATTCTCTATTCCCTCCTGGCAAAGCTTTATAGAACCTTCAGTAGTTATGTTTTCCCTGAACTCGAGACATAGTTCTTCCTGTGCACTCCTTGAACTTTTGTTGATGAAGGTTCAACGCTATCCCTCTTCATCTTTCCAGAGGCTACCTCACCCATGTCAATGCACACCTTGTGTACTATGTGCACTCCTTGCACTTGAAAACTCAAAGACGAGAAGAAATTGAAACCTCTAAAATGCTTCACCAGTTACGCATTTAAAACATTTGATGCATAAAAACATATAACCTCATAAATACATAGTGTGCAGGAAAAATGCTTTTTCTATTAATCTATGTGTATCTATACAAATGTTTTACAAGGCTGGACTGTAACCAGTCTCAGCTCTATCAAGTTCTCTCGAAACTTATAAGACCTCCTAAGGCCTCTCTACCCAGACTTCTCTAACCAAGATCTCCTCCTCCTCTAACTCCCTACTCTGAGTCCTAACATTCCCTACAAAATGAGGGCTGCCATGAGCTTATTCTCATCATTGTCTCTGAGCTATCTCTATCACAGAGAAGCTCCATACCTCTACGACTTCATTCCATAAATGAATTTCCATCCTTGACTACGACCTGGACCTTCTACAGTCAACCATTTAAGGAAACCCTAACCACTACCAGTACAAAGGCGTGGTCTAGCATTTATCATCCTTACAACCATTTATTACATTTCAAATTTTACAATTGAGAGGGTTGTGCCTCTCCCTTTCTCCATTAATGTGCGTTGAATGAGTTGGTTGGATAGTGCGTTGTTGACAGGGAGAGATGCTCTTGCATCATACTCCTCTACTGGAAAAATCATGAGCTCCTGCTCATGAGCTCCCCTTCTCTAGTATTGAAATCCACCTGGATCCCAAATTCTTCCTTGGAGTTGTCTTCTTGCTCCTCTCCAACTATGTTGTTGCTTTTTCTTCTTCCTTGTTGCTAAGGCAGGCTCTCCTCTACTCAGCTTCTCCTCGCTAACTGATTCTTGTGCTGACCTCAATATCATCCTTCTTTTATTCTCAAGTACCTCTTCCAGATGCTCCAGTGGTTGGCTCTCCTCATGCAATCTTCTCGACTGCATTTACTCCTCCTTACAAGTGGGCAGATCTGTCTGATCTCCCCTGCTATTTTTATCTCCCTTTCTAGAACTAAGCAGCCACTCTGCTGTAGATTCTAATTTTTCAATCTTACCATTGAGCTTCTGCTCAGCTCCTTCCCCTGACAGTTATGTTGCTGCCATTTCTCCTGCTGGCATACTTCCAGCTTCTTACAGCTTCTCCCCAGGCTGGTATGTTCATCTACCTTCTTCCAAATTGTCTTTTTGGATGTGAAATATTTTCACCATTACCCTTCTCTCTAGGGCTTCCAATTCTTGACAAAAATCAGCAAACTTTGTGTTGTCTTCTCCCTTCTTTTCTTCTTCTGCTTTTGCAGCTTCCAGTACTACAGTTGTCTCCTATTCAGCTTCCTGACTGAAAATTTTGAGCCATTCTTCTGAATTCCATTCTTCTTGTCCTTGGGAAAACATCAATGTATGCTCCATGTTCTCCTCTTTGACAGTGTCTTCTGGCTGTCCTTCATCTGTTTCTTCATCTGCAACACATTCTCCGGCCCCAACTGGGTTGCTTGGTAGGAACACTTCAATTCCCCCAATGATCAAAATGCATTTCTGGCCCTCTCCTATTAGCACTCATTGCTGATTCGAACTCTCCTCTAAGTTCATGAGACTTTCACATAGCCTCATCTCTTTACCCTTGCCCACTTGGAATCCTGGGAATTTTTTTTTGCTCACCTGGAAGTCTATGAGACCGACTGGTCCCTTCTCATTGCCCACCTAGCAATTTGAACTTTTCTCACTGCCCCTATGGTAGTATGCAAGACCTTCTAATGATCCCTTTCCATTGCCCTCCTGGCAACTTGAAAGTCCATGTTTTCCCACCTGGCAGTATATGAGATCAACTGACCTCATCTCATTGCCCACCTGGCAATTTGAAATTCCAGTGTTGCCCTCCTGGTAGTCTATGATATCATCCACTGATCTCCTTCCATTGCCCACCTGGAAATTTCAAAGTTCACTTCTACCCTCCTGGAAGTTTATGAGATCTGAAATTGATCTCCCTTCCTCATCATCGAGGGTTTCTCCAATTTTTGGCTCACATATGCAAACCAGTTCTTCTTCTGTGTCACTGAGGTTTTCAACATAACTTAGCCACTTCTTCAACTCTTTTTGTTGTTTTCTGGCTAGAAATTTTCGAACAGGCCATTTGACTTTCCTATTCAGAGGCCATTCGTGCCTCCAGTGTACCTTTGCCTCCTATTTCATCCTCAATGTTAGTTGTTCCATTCTCGCTCTTATCTCAGCAAGTTCCTCATCAATTTCTTCTTTTATTTTATGTTGGTGGTCTCCCCTTCCACCATGCTCATGGCCTTCAGTAGCCACCTCCATCTTCCACCTGCCCTCCTGCCAAGCCTATGGATCACTCTACGTCCGAGAGCATCTCCATCTCCTATTACAGCTCATCGTGTTGTCTATTGATTGTTGCACACATGAAAACAATCACCACAGAGCATCAACACGCTGTCTTCCTCTTCTCTTCCATCTGAAATCTACAAATGGAATTTCTCACTCTGATACCACCTGATGGTGCGTATCAGAGAGTTTTCTTTATCCACTCTACCTCCATCTGCCTGAAATCTACAGACAGGAAGTGTCTCTGATACGACCTGATGGTGTGTATCAGAGTATATTCTTTCTAACTTCACCTCCCTCTACCTGCAGCCTACAGATAGAAAGTGGCTCTGATACCACCTGATGCAGAACCCCTACCTCAGTAGGGTCCACGACCTCTCGGTCACTGGATCATTATACCTCCACGAGCTAAAATGGCTCTCTGGTTCCCTGTTGGAACCTCTTGAACAAATCCATGGGTCCCTTTTTGTCCCTACACAGGCCTTGGCTAAACCTGCGTGCACGCCCCACCTTTTGGCACCCTTATCTTTTATGAACCAACACCCAGTTTAACGTTGGCACCTTTCTCTATTAGACCCTTATTCTCTTGTGACCCTGGGTTGTGACCCAAGATTCTAGGCTACACGCCTTTCATGTTTCAATAATTTTGTATACGAGCTCTCCCCGACTCCTTGTCCTCTGAAATGTTGAACCCCGAAATGGGGCCTATCTCCACAACTAGCTCCTCCCCTATCTCTGGCGTGTGACCCTTCCTTCATGCGACCACGATGCTATGAGAATGGCCTACACCCCAAATTTTATTTCACATTTCACGATTTCATGGGTGTGGGTGCAATGTAAACCCAACACTCCAATCCCCGAAACCCTGAATCCTGATCCTTCTCCAGACCAGATCTAATGGTCCTACATCCTCCTCGATCAACAGCCACGATCATTTTGTGGTTTTGTGAGTCGGGACTTCACTTCTCACGACTCCTCCTTCCTTCGATCTCCTAGATCTCGAAATGTCGAAAAGGGCTTAATCGGACTCTGACTCTTCCCTTCGACTTTCGTCCACGTGACCCTGTCCTATGACCTAGGGCCAACCATTTAGGTGCATTGCATTTTGTGATATTGGAACGCATCCAATACTTCCTCCTCAAAAACCTGGTATCCGAATTCTCAAAATCTCGAAAAGAGCCTAGTGAGAACTATCTCTTTTTGTGGTCCTCCCCATATGACCACTCTCCATAACCCTAGGCTCAACTCCTTTGAGCACTTCTGGTTTTTTGATTTGGGGAATCGCGATGCAATGTCTCTCTTCCTTGCCTTATCAAATCCCCAAAACACAAATCCTGATCCTTATATAGGCCAGATCCAATAGCCATGCTTCCTCCTCACTTCAACGGTCGTGATTGTTTCGTGAGTTGGGACTCCATGTCTCACGACTCCTCCATTGAACCCTTGGATCCTGAAATTTCAATCCACGGACTAGCGCCTCCCTTCTCTTCTCATCATGCGACCTTTCTTTGGTGACCTGGGGATAATAATTCAAAGGCCTCTATTCCCTGATCTTCCAGTTGTCGAAACCTCAAAGTTCCTCCTTGGATGCTCAACGGTCCAGATCTTCCCCTGGATCAACGGTGCTGACCATTTCACGATTTCTTGTACGAGAGTTGAAAGATTCTCCCTCTCATTTTCCTGGTCCATGAAACACTGAAATCCCTCCTTGAGAGATCAATGGTCTAGAGTCCTCTTGAACCAACAACCATGATCCAACTAGATCGACGGCCCATAACCTTTCAGGGGTTTCCCTGAAACCTTAACCGCTCGCCAAGTGTCCTCCTTGATGAACGACCCTGATGTTTTCACAAACTCTCCTTTCGCGATATTTCACCTGTATTCACCCTTGTTCTCCTAGTGATGAAAATGTCAATGGCCTTCATATATCTACCACACGTCCTCCATATCCGACGGCCCATAAACCTTTATGACCAACGGTCTATATCCCTTCATGAAATCTCCTTTCGTGACTTTGGGGAATGAGTGTCGAGACTCTTCCCTCGGATCTCCCGGTAACGAAATGCCAAAACACCTCCTTGGCACGAGCGCTAAGACTCGCATTGATATCGTAGATCATGTAGTTGTCAGCCCTCTACACGAGATCTGACGGTCCAGACTTCAAACGATCAACAGTCCATATCTCATCCTGATTGACGGTTAGGGTCTAATCGCAAACCTCCCTTTCGTGATTCTTGGCATGAGAGCCGAAAGGCTCTCCTCTTTCGTCTCCTGGTATGAAAAATGCCGAAAACTTAAACCATGTGCACCTTACCTCAAGACCAATGGATGTTGATCCATGTCTCCAAATCTGACGGCTCAGATTTGAACATCTCCTATGTGTTCTCCTCCTATCTAAACATGGATCTAATGGTCCAGATCTCATCTTCCCAGCTGATCTAACAGCAATTGTTTCTCCTCCTTCCTAAGATTCCCTTGCTCTCTAACTTAATATATTTTCTAAGTGTCGAAGGTTTCTACCTTCGACTCTTCCTCTTACGAACCCGATTCCTTTGGGTCTCTTCTGCGTTATAGAAACGCCTCCCCTCTTGAGCTTTGTCAACTCAGAAACCTTGAAAGTTTTTCTCTGCCTTTTTATCCTTTCTGATATTTCTCTATGCGCAAAGGCATTGTTCCTCCTAAACTTAAGAACTTGATACAAGTTCACACTCGCACACTCCTGGTGTTGTTGAGGTTTCGAATAACTCAATTCGAAGTATTTCTTGCAGAGAAATTCTTCATTCCCTCCTGGCATTCTTCTGCTCAATGCACGCCTTACAGAGCCTATAGAGTGTTCAACAAATATGTAAGTGTCTCTCCTCAACACTTCTCCTCCCTGAACTCGAAATAGAATCCCTCTTGTGCACTCTATGCACACGCTCGATGCCCTCCTGGCAGAGCTTTACAAAACCTTTAGTAGTTTTGTTTTCCCTGAACTCGAGACAGAGCTCTTCCTGTGCACTCCTTGCACTTCTGCTGATGAAGGTTCAATTCTATCCCTCTTGAGCTTTCCTGAGGTTACTTCACCCCTATCAATGCACACCTTGCAGACTATGTGCACTCCTTGCACTCGGAAACTCAAAGGCAAGAAGAAATTGAAACCTCTAAAATGCTTCACCAGTTAAGCATTTAAAACATTTGATGCATAAAAACATATAACCTCATAAACACATAGTATGCAGGAAAAACTGCTTTTCTATTAATCTTTGTGTATCTATACAGATGTTTTACAAGGCTAGACTGTAACCAGTCTTAGCTCTATCAAGTTCTCTCAGAAATTCTAAGACCTCCTAAGGCCTCTCTACCCAAACCTCTCTAACCAATATCTCCTCCTCCTCTAACTCCCTACTCTGAGTCCTAACATTCCCTACAAAACAAGGGATCCCATGAGCTTATCCTCATCACCGTCTCTAAGATATCGCTATCAAAGAGCGGCTCCATACCTCTACAACTTCCTTCCATAAATGAATGTCCAGGTCTGACTACGACTTGGACCTGCTACAGGTAACCATTTAAGGAAACCCTAACCATTACCTGTACAAAGGCATGATCTAGCATTTATCATCCTTACAACCATTTATTATATTTCAAATTTTAAAATTAAGAGGGTTGCGCCTCTCCCTTTCTCCATTAATGTGCGTTGAATGTGTTGGCTGGCTAGTGCATTGTTGACGTGGAGAGATACTCCTGCATCACATACACTCCATAAATACACTAAATATCTCTTCTATTGCATTGTAAATTGATCTCTCCAAAGCATATGATAAATTATGTTGGTTTTCCATATGTCTAGCTTTAATTCAAATGGGAATGAACCTTCATTTGGTAAACTTGATCATGAGCTACATTTCATCGACCTCTTTTCCAGTGTTAATTAATGGATCCCCTTCTAATATTTTTCATCCATCAAGAGTCCTTCTTCAAGGGTGTGTTTTATCTCCATTTCTTTTCCTTATTGTTGCAGAGGGGTTGAGTAAGCTCATCAAAAATGAAAAAAATAGTGGGGCACTCAAAGGACTACAAATCTCTAAGATAGTTTATTTAACCCATCTCCTTTTGTTGATGATGTTATGATTTTTGGTGAAATATCTCAGAAGGAATTCAAAGTTTTAAGAGACATTCTAAATATGTGTTGTCAAGTTATAGGAATGGAGATAAATTGAGAAAAATCCTCAATGAGAGTTCACAGATTGAGCGAATATTTTAAAAATATGTTAATATTTGTCCTCTCATATGAGCATATTAAAATAGAAGTTAGTTTAAAATATTTGGGTTTTTATTTAAAGAAAAATTCATATTCTTTCATGGATTGGTTGTGGCCTGTCAAGAAAATTTAGGCTCAAATTTGAATGTGGGTAAACAAATGGTTATTTAAAGGGGGGTGATTGGTCCTTATAAAATATATGCTAAGTAACATTCTGGTGTTCTGGACATCAATAGAAAAAATCCCAAGAGAGATTCTAACTCAAGTTAGAAAATTTTGTTTTCAATTCTTGTAGTCCAAAAAAAAAGGAGGTCGATGGTATTCCCCTAGTAAGGTGGAAAAAATTGGCGATGCAAAAAGAGTTGTGAGCATGGGGGATAAAAAATATTTTCTAGTTTAGCAAGGATTTGGCTAAAAAAATCCTATGGAGACTAATACACAATCAAATGTTGTGGGGAAAATTCATTTGTGACAGAGTCAAAATTCCTGAAGCTACAAAGCTCAAAGTCCATATGGACCGTAGATCCAGAGGAGGGTGTGTGGCAGTCGATCAGAGAGTTCGGGAGGGAAGAATTTCAGAAGATTTGCGTGCAGAAAAGTGAAAACTTCACGAAGTCACGAAGAGTGGAGTAGATCTGGACTGTTAGATCTAGAAAGACACGCGGCGAAGATCTATGTACTCCGGGAGAAGATCACTCCAAAGGAAATCGAGAGTAGTGAAGCCAAAACTATCGAAGTAAATCATAACCATTTATTTGAGAGGGACACGCACTAGTAGATCATGGAGTCTAGAAGTAAGTACTCCAGAGAAAATCAAAGGAGAGGAGGAAGTGGAGCATTGACCAGAAGTCGTCTGAATATCCCAAGGTAAAGGAATCATCCTATTCGTCCATTGTTGGAACACGTGGTGAGTGGAGATTTACTCCAGGGAAAAGTCACTCCAAAGGAAAGTGGAGAGTGAATACACGAGAACTCCCAAAGGTCGGAGCATCAGAGTTCATCAGAGTTGTCCATTAGCACAAGACGCGTGGCAGGAGATATGTTACTTCAAATGATTGATACTCCAGGAAAAAGAATGTGGAGGATCATTGATGATAAGTCGTCTAGAGCAGAGTAAAGGGATGAAACTCAGTCATCGATCAAGAAGAGAATGTGGTGCTTGATCTGTAACTCCGGGTAAATGTCATTCCAGAGAAAAGGGGTGTTTCGAACACTCGGAACTCCCAAAGTCGGAGTCCTAAAGTAAATCTCAGTCATTGGCTGTGAAAGGAGTGTGGGATGTAGATCTGGTCTGAGGGTCTGTTCGCAAGTTCGGAGTTCGGCAGATTTGGAGTCAGGTGTGTCAAAATCACCCAAAGCCCGAAGTTACGAAGTGCGGGGGGAACGAAGATTTAATCCCACGGTTTTCAATAGGGTCACGTGGAGGATTCTTTGAGTACTTAGAAACTCCCTAAAGGGGGATTTCGCACCCAAGAAGTAATACTTTGACCTACGGAGAAAATAGAATAGGTTCAATGTGAACCTGTGAGATGATTCAGCTCCCAAAGTCGATCGATCCTAGACCTAGAGGTCACGCAACCTCAAGGGAGAGTAGGGGGTATTTATCAAGTGGTATCAGAGCCAATATTTTTTCTGCAAATCGTAGGATAAGGCGAGAAGGTGAAAGAAGATACTATGATACCATCGAGTGGTATCAGAGCCTGATTTTTGTTTGCAGACAGCAGACAAAGGAGACAAAGAATAAAGTTTAATACCATCCAGTGGTATTAAAGCGTGACTTTTCTTGAAGACAACAAACAAAGATGAAGGAGTTATGTTTGATAGAATCAAGCTAGAAAAGAGGGAACCAAAGCAATGAAATCATGCCACCTAGAAGGTACAGATCGAATCCAGAAATGGAAGAAGAAATGAGGCGACTCATAATGATATTGAATGCCATGGAAACAACACAGAGGAGAGCACCATATGTTGGTAACATCGGTGAAGTTGAAAGTGAAGAGGTAGAAGAAGAAGGAGTTGCAGAAGGATAACCTGCGGAAAAAAGACTGTTAAGACCTATTTCGAGAATAGGAGCCAGAGAAAAAGTAGAATTCTCAATCTATGAAGGAAATTTGGAAGTCGAATAATTGTTAGATTGGGTATGTGCGATGGACAAATACTTGGATTATGAAAAAATTGAAGAAGAAAAGAAAGGGAAGCATGCAATAACCAAGTTGAAAGGTCATGCAGTTATGGTGGGATGAACTACAAGTTGATCATAGATGCAGAGGTAAGCATAAAATCAAAAGTTGGGATAAAATGGTAGCTAAGTTGAAAGAGAAATTTATCCCTAAATACTATCAGATAAATATGTTCAGAAAGTTACAGAACCTGAGACAAAAAAGTTTTTCGGTGAAAGCATACACTAAATAATTCTATAGACTGAATATCAGGGATGGACAGAGAGAAAATGATGATGAGAAAACAGTCAAGTATATAAATGGGTTGAGAGATGAAATACAAGAAGAGATCAGCATGATGTCTATTGGCATAATTGAGGATTCTTATCAAGTAGCCCTAAAATCTGAAGAGAAGTTGGCCAGAAAACAAATACAGCGAAACAGGGGAGGAAATTCAAGCAGAGGTAAGGGAATTGTCCAAGAGAAGTTATAGAATCCAAAGAAAGAGGCAGGAAAACATCATAATCACCCTGAAAAAGGGGGAAGTTCTAAGGAAGGATAGCGTGGAGGAAGAAACTATTTTCCCAGCGGAAGGGGAAGAGGTAGAGGAGGTGAATTCAGATGTTATGCATGTGGAAATATAGGACACATGTCTTGGGAATGTCCTGAGAGAAAGAAAGAAGGAGGAGGAGAAGCACACATTTCTGAAGCTCAGAAGAATATGGAAGCAAAAGGATGAGGAGGACGAAACATTATGATTAGTAAAGTTCTTCTAAATCCAGAGAAGGAGGCAGAAGAACCAGTTCAACGAACAAACTTGTTCAGGACTGCTTTCAAAACAAAGGATGGAGTTTGCAAGATGATTATAGACAGTGGGATCACTGATAATCTAGTATCCACAAAGATGGTGGAGAAACTAGAGTTGGAGACAAATGCACACCCAAACCTGTACAAAGTATCATGGTTGCAGAAAGGAAATCAAGTAATGGTAATCCAATAATGCAAATTTGAATTTAAAATAGGAGGCTATAGGGATGAGATTTTATGTGATGTAATTCCTATGGATGTTTGTCATATTTTGTTGGGGAGACCATGGCACTTTGATAGAAATGTCATTCATGATGGAAGAAAAAATACATACACACTAGATAAGAATGGTAGAACACACATGGTGTTTCCAATAGAATACAAGGAACCAAAGAAGGAGGCTAGTTAAAGTATACTTCTCATGAGTGGGAAGAAACTCTTGAATTAGGTCAAGAAGGAACAAGAGATGTAGTTTGATGTAGTGAGGAAGCCAAGGGTTATCCTTAAAACTACTTCTATCGATGATTTACCTGAAGAAATCTAGGAACTGTTAGAAAAATATGTTGACATAGTAGTGGATGAGTTACCTCACTCATTGCCACCCATTAGGAGTATCATCCATCACATTGACCTTATTCTAGGAGCTAGTTTTCCAAACAAAGCATCATATAGGTTGACACATCGAGAGAATGAAGAGGTCAAGAATCAAATCTAGGAGTTGTTGGATAAAGGTTTAGTCAGGGAAATTATAAGCCCATGTGCAATACCAACTATGTTGAGTCCAAAGAAGGATGGAGGATGGAGAATGTGTACAGATTCTCAAGCCATCAACAAGATCACCATCAGGTATAGATTCCCTTTGTCAAGAATCGATTATTTGATGGATTGCCTGAGTGGGGCAAGTTATTTTTCAAAAATATACTTGAAGAGTGGATATCATCATATAAGAATGACAGAGGGATATGAATGGAAGACAACATTCAATACGAATGAAGGTTTGTTTGAATGGATGGTCATGTCATTTGGGTTGACAAATTCCCCAAGCAAATTTATGAGGTTGATGAATGAAGTACTGAAAGACTTCATAGGTAAATTTGTGATTGTATATCTGGATGATATACTAATCTTCAGTAAATTAGAGGAAGAACATTTAAAACACTTGGCATTAGTTATGAGGAGATTGCAGCAAGAAAAGTTGTTGATAAACTTAAAGAAAAAAAAAAATTATGAGGAGAGAACTCATATACTTGGGTTTTGTGATCTCTTAAAATGAATTGAATATGGATCCAGATAAGGTGAGAGAAATCAAAGAATGGCCATCTCCAAGAAGCATATTTGAGGTGAGAATATTTCATGGGTTAGCAAGCTTTTATAGGAAATTTATCAGAAATTTCAGCGGTATATGTATGCCCATACTAGATACTGTTAAGAATAAACATAAGTCTTTTAATTGGATGGATGAGGCTGAAAAAAGATTCAGAGTGTTGAAGGAGAAGATCATGGGACAACCAATTATGGTCTTACCAGATTTTGGGAAAACATTTCAGGTAAGATGTGATGCAAGTGGAGTAGTTATTGGAGCAGTCTTGAGTCAAGATAATAAGCCAGTTGCTTATTTCAGTGAGAAACTGAATGACACCAAGAAAAAATATTCCACATATGAAAAAGAGTTTTATGAAGTGATTCAAGCTTTGAAGAAGTGGGGACACTGTCTAATTCCGAGAGATTTTGTCTTGTATAGTGATAATCAAGATTTACAATTTATTACTAGGAAAGAAAATTTGAATCAGAGGCATGCTAAGTGGATAGAATTCATGAAGAATTTTACTTTTGTCATTAAACATATTTATGGAATTGCTAACAAAGTTGCAGATGCTTTGAGCAGGAGGAGTTTGATAATACATGAATTCCAAGTGAATACCTTAGGTTTTGAACACCTTAAGGAAATGTACCAAGAAGATCCATATTTTAAGGAGGCTTATGAGGCATGTGAGAACCCTTTGTTGGGGAACAGGAGCCCATGGACAGAATATTTAATCCAAGATGGATTATTGTTCAAGGGAATTCAATTGTGCATACCCAGATGCTCTATGAGAGACAACCTGTTGAAAGAGAAACACGATGGAGGTTTAGATGGACACTTTGGTCATGGAAAAACATTTGCACAATTGAATAGTTCATACTATTGGTCGGGTATGAGGTCCCAAGTAAAGGAAATTATGAACAAATGCAGAATTTTCCAGTATGCAAAAGGAAGACAGCAGAACATTGGTTTGTATCATCCATTGCCTATTCTAGAAAGGCCTTGGGATGCAATTAGTATGGATTTTGTATTGGGACTACCTAGAACTCAGAAGGGAAGTGATTCTATATTTGTTATGGTAGACAGATTTTCCAAGATGGAACATTTAATACCATTTCAGAAAACAAGTGATGCTATACACATAGCCAATTTGTTTTTCGGAGAAGTTGTGAGACTACATGGGTTGCCCAGAAGCATAGTCTCGGACAGAGACACAAAGTTTGTAGGACACTTTTGGAGAACTCTATGTGAGAATTTGGGGACAAAATTGTCCTTCAGTTCAGCATATCACCCCCAGACATATGGAAAGACTGAAGTTGTGAACATAAGTCTGGTAAATTTACTAAGGAGTTCAGTCACTGAGCAAGGTCATCAGTGGGATCAGATTTTGGCACAAACAGAGTTTGCATTTAACAATTCGATAAATAGGAGCACTGGAAAAATTCCATTCGAGATAGTGTATGGAATACATCCGAGAGAGAATACATAATTGAGAGATTTGAAGCAAAATGTGTTCAGGAGCACTGGAATATATTATTTTGCTACAAAGAGGTAGATACTTCATGATTGAGTCAGAGAGCAGTTACAGAACAGTAATCAAAGGTACAAGAACAAAGTTGATTAGAAAAGAAGAGAAGTTCAATTTGAAGTTGGAGATGAAGTTCTAACTCATTTGAGAAAAGAAAAGTTTCCAAGGGGAACATATAACAATTTGAAGATGAAGAAGATAGGACCGTGCAGGATCCTCAGAAAATTTGCAGCCAATGCTTATGAGATTGAGTTACCAGACAATGTTGGGATATCACCGATATTCAATGTTGCAAACCTATATCCTTATAGGAGGGATGATGTAGGAGAACTAGATGGCTAGTTCAGTGGGAAAAAAAGATGCCCACAGCAAAAAAAACCCAAATGGAGAAAATATTAGAGCAGAGAAATGGAAAGAAGACTAGGAGGAAGATGTGTCTTGAATATTTAGTGAAGTGGAAAGATCACTCAGTAGAAGATTTGATTTGGGTCACTGAACCTGACATTTTGAGACATGGAAAAATGGTACAGGAACTCATGGACAGGAGTCCATGAATATTTTATCCAGGGGAGTATGATGCAAGAGCATCACCATCAAAGCCAAAGAGGCTAAGTGTGGAGGCAGAATTCGACACCTCAGCGCACATAAATTTCAAATTAGTATTAAACGGAAGCAGAGCGGGTTGTTGAGATATTCTGAAAATATCGTTTTTAAATAAAAATTTTGTAGAATCGGGTCATCGCCTGAGAATGGCAGGAGGTTGTAAACTCTTACACGACTATATGGTGTTATAGATGTAGAGTGTCAGCTCTTATCTATTAATAACTCGCATTTATTGTAATAGGACTAAGTAGGTAATAGCTAGAATGATAATGGGATAGAATTTAGATAGGACGGAGCAGAGCTCGAGAAGCAACTCCTTAGATAGGTTTATGATAGTGTGTTGTAATACAGAATAGAGTGGGAGAATGAGTTGCAGAATATAGAGAGTAAGAAGTTAGATGTAGCAATTAGACATAGAGAGTCTAGAGATAGTGAAGAACTTTGTTACTTATGTAAATACTTCATGAATGAATAGAACGGACAGAAATTGATCCAAATGCTTGGACGGTGTTCATTTCAGTGTTTATTTGAATGAATGATATGTTCTCTATGTGTTTATTTCATTATGCTTATGTATGTTGTTCATAGTTGAGTATATGGACTTATGAATTATTAGATAAGTTTCAATTGTTTCTCTTCTGAGAGCTCGAATGCAAGGAGTGCATATTGTCCGCAAGGTGTGCATCGACAAAGTCTATATTTGACTCAGAGAATCTCAGGAGGGATAACGAGAAACTTGGACCGAGTGTTACAAGGAGTGCATGGGGTCAAGAATCGACTAAGTGTCGAGAGGTCAGGATTGCGAAGCACAAGGAGTTCATAGTAAGATTTCTTGTGAAGAAATCTCTAAGTCCGAACCTTATCAAATATTGCAGGCGCAAGGAGTGTGTTGGAGGTCAAAATCCTCAGAGGAATCAAACTCGGAAGAAATAGTTGTTTGCACCCAATTCGTCACTTGGTGAACAAATAAAGGGTGCTTACATGCCCAGTTGGGTCTTGCTGAGCATGACAGCTGTAGAGGAAAGGGTTAGGAAAAGAAAAACAAAACTATAAGCAAGAATTAAACTAATACAAACTAAAACTATGAGCATATGGATAAAGAAATAAAAAACACAAAAAGACCAATATCACCAATGTTTTTAGGCTGATCAATTGATGAAATCAAAGCACAATGAAGAAAGGGGACTATGAGTCCCTTCTTTCTCCAATGGAAGGCTCTTGAGGCCCTCACAAACTTGCTCTCCTTACAATAAGAAAATGAGAATGATGGTGAAAGAACTCCTAGCACATCCACTCAATGTACAGGTGGATAGCTCAATGAAATGGTGCTAATGTGTTATTTCCAAGGAGTGAGTCCTTAAAACAATCTAAGCAGCATAACATTACATGAAATTCCTTGAGAAAATGTTGTTTCTTCATGGCTTTTTATAGCATTGCATTGGGTGATTATGTAACTCCTTTGAGGTGTGAAAAGGGGCTCTTTAGGGATTAATTAGGTCTTTGACCTGCCTACCATGCGGATTCAGCTCAGATTTGGGAGTCAAATCGGCTTGGGAGCTGATCCATAAGTGGTTGGGAGGCCGACCACTTCCATAAATGCGTCGTTTAGCAGGTGCGCGGGTTTTTGCGCCAACAGTCGCGCATCGTGCGCACGTGCACGCATTGTACGTCCATGTTTCGTGCATATGCGTGCACACCCAACTTTTGTAAAGCGCCCTTTAATTTTTGGTTACTTTGTATAGTTTTTAACCTTTTTGCAATGCTGTGAAATTAATCCAGTGCCATGAATGACTTCATTACTATTTGACGATGTTGACTTCTTGTCGCCATGTGCGGACGAAATTTCAGTGATAACAGATGCCCCCTGATGGATGAGGTTAGGAGAAAACGTATAGCCGAAATCCATCAATGTTTCTTCTACTGAGAATGTTGTTGTAAGAGAGAGCAATAGTGGGACTGTGTAGAGAAATCCTTTGGAGAAGAAAGGAACTGGTAGAACCCGACCTTCCATAAGGTGTGTAACAATATACAACAATGTACAAACGATGCGGGCATGCCCCATACTCGTGTTATGTCACTCTGACAAAAGATGACGGAAGTGTTGGTGTAGATAACTGAAGCGCCCTCGGGGGCGGTAATAATAAAGGCAGAAGACAATTTTGCAAAGGAACATACTCTGAACAATAGGCAATGATCGATAATAAGCAGCGACGATGATGTGGGCATTGATGGCCCTACCAGGTTCAGAGGTCTTCGGAAAATGATAAAAATAATTGCAATAGTCGCAGAGTAAGACCCACCATAACATGAGAAAGTGTTGGCGTCGAATGTGATGGGGGCCAACAACAGCAGTGAGCAATGGTGTTTCACCCTGTGTCGTCCGAGATCTCTCATTAAATGGAGAATGAGAATCAAGATACTGTCGCCCTTCTGGAAAAAGTGTGTTGATGTCGACAAAAGGGGGACGTGACTCTCAGAAGCAAAGGGCTTCATAGAATCTACTGAGGTGAGGAAGTGGCAGAGGTACATGGACGAAGTCAAAAAGTGGGAAGACTCAAGACTGCCCTTGGTTGGAGAGTGTATGATATAATGAGTGGCCGCAATCATGTGACAAGGTCGAGTGTCAGGGGGACGCCAAGACCAAGGAGAAGTTGTGCCAGAGGCGGGACAAAGTGAACAAATTCAGAGGGTAGAGGCAAGTGACCTGTGAAGTACTCTGAAGATATGGACGATGCCGGCAAGGGTAAATGAGAAGCAATGCTCCAACCACGGGTGCCATGGGTTGCGTGTGGCCAAAAAAAGGAAGAAAGTCACCAACGGTGATGACAAAAGAAAATGTAATGACTGGAAATAAAGGCATTTGTACAATAAATAATGAATAATTTGGGAAAAATGTACAAATACAGAAACGGGTGCCCCAGTGTGAAATGAGTGCCCCAGGGGGGGCAGAAATTTCTTAGAAAACTGATGAAGGGTGGGGGCCCCATTGGTGAGTTTCTGTATGAGGTAGGCGAAATGAAGATAGGTTCGCAGATGGGCAAACTGATAGTGGATGAAATGGGGGGTTCATGATCCTGCGGAGGTGCAGGTAAATAGAATAGAACCATAAAGCGATGAGCTGGGAGTCCATATGGGAAGCTAGCAAAATGAGGAGAAGAAGTATGTGGTTGATTTGCAACATGATAAAAGACTATCGGGACTCCCATCCCTAAAGGGTAATGAAGAATAGCATGAGCGTCAAAAAGTGGCAAAAGGTGCTATGAATGGGACAACTCATGTGGGTGAGAATGCTACTGGGTTACAGTACCGATGATGCAAAATGGAGGCGTGGGTACTGCAGAGCCGGGAATGAGGATCCTAAAGGCCAATATCAGCGGGTGTGACTGGATATGTAAATGCAATACAATGGGAGAGACTACATGCCAGTGCTGAATATATACCTGAATGGATGATGTTGGTGACCGATGAGCAAGTACCTGTGCATAGAACAACCAAATACCCAAAGTGAACAATATCTGAAGAGAATTAAAGATATTAGCATGTATTTGACAAATGTGACAATGCGCGTGCGTACCTGACCATGATATGAAAAAAAAGGTGCCCTGGGGGCTCATGATGAAAAGTGACCCAGGGACAGCTATGATGTAGGTGGCGGGACGTTGATCCTGTGGCTGAAGACGGTTTGAAAAATGGACACCGTGGGCTCCCGGAATGGTGAGTGGAAGTTTGGCAAAAGGCCTATATATAGCTGTAGGGCCCACATTGCCACCTCATTTGTACCTGTTGCCTCAGTGACTGGATGAGAAAATTGCAGAGTAGATTTGGAGTTTCACGGAGGACGAGGCATCCGATCGACGTTGTGCGAGTATCAGGTTAGTGCTCTGATCATCCTGCATAGAAATAGGATTTTAATTTTTGGGCAGGGCTGGTACGGGGGGCCATACCGGGGTAATTAGGGGAATTTGTCTAGGGTGTCGGCCCACATGCGCGGGCAATTCGGTGGAAGGTGCACATACGTGTGTGCCTGTCCACCGATTATACGCACATGGGTGCGCGAGAGAGGTAATTTAAGGTGTGCCCTAGGGGCGCGTCTGTGAGTTGAACAGGCGCACATAAGTGCACGCCTGTGGGTTGTACAGGTGCGCACGTGTGCATGCCTATATGATGGACAGGCGTGCTCAGAAGCGTGCCTGTGCAGTGAACAGGCGCACTCAGAAGTGTGCTTGTGTAGTGAACAGGTGCGCACATATGCGCGCCTGTATAGTGAACAGGTGCGCATGTGTGCAAGCCTGCGAGTGAGAAAACCGTGCCTTTGAGGCAAGTTTTTAAGGGTGGAAAACGAGTCTGTTTGATGCTTGTGATGGGTATCTGAGCTGATATAGGACTCTGTGTTGATTGCAGGTTGCCAGTAGTGACGATGGTTGTGCGGTGGCTAGAGCGAGATTGGTCCCAGTTGCGAGATGTTGTGGCCAATGCGGGGCCTAAGGTGCGAGCGACTTTAGCAACCTGTGGGTTGCTAAAATTTTTTGAGTGCCCGTTGATACGGGCACATGAGTATTTACTGCAGTTCCTACTCCAGATGTGGAGTCCAGAGCTGCACTGCTTCCTTGTGCGAGGAGAGAAGATCCCCTTCACTGCGGTGGAGGATGTATATTTTTTTACTGGGCTCCCCTTTCGGGGAACGCCTCTACCGGCAGATCCCGTGTTGCCGAGGGATATAGCTCTTGTGACGATTGGTGCACGATACTGCTCTAGTGAGAACTTCATGTCAGGGACTGTGGTGAGTGTTAGTGCTATAGACTCACTGGTGCATCGTTGCATAGCAGTGATGATTGTTCGTGTGTACGGGTCACTGGTGACCCAACGAATTAGTGGTGGACAGCTGCTGGTGCTGGAGAGGGTGGTGGTGGTTCGTGAGCAGTTTGCATGGGGGATAACACTGCATGCGCGGATGATCGTGCAGTTGGACCATTGTCGGTCCATAGGTACAGGAGAGTTCGCGTTTGGTTCTATCCTGGTAGCCTGGTTTTTGGAGAGGGTGTCGATGTTGCGCCCGAGGGTTCTGCTAGAGATGTCGGGGGCCCGAGAGCCGCAATTGAGGTGGTGGTCTACAGTTTTGGTTCGCCACGGTGGTGGCGAAGGTGGTCATTATTTGTTGGCGCAGGCGGCACAGATATGGCGGCAGATGTCGCAGGTGATACTTCAGTACCCCTACGCTGGGGTTGACTTCCGGGGGGACCCGGACATGGTGCTGCCTCCTGGGGAGGCATTTGACCATCAAGGTATGCTGAGTTTGTGTATGTTTTTTGTTGATTTATGTTGTCTTTTTGAGATATCAGTCCATATGTATGTGCTATAGATGTTGATACTATCTGTTGTTGTTTTTTTGTTGCATGTGCATATGTGGCACCTCGCGGGCACGAGGTGGAGCTGCAGAGAGTGTCGGCTCAGCGAGATCCGGAGAGACTGTCGCGTGGAGAGAGACGTCAGCGAGATGAGGTCGCGAGGCAACCAGCAGAGCCCGAGAGGGCAGCGAGGAGGCACCGGTTCGATGACCCTGGTGCGGGGCCATCACACGCTCCTTCGGCGGCGGCTGGAGTTGATTTTGATGATATACGCCGTCGTCTGGAGACGGTGTTACAGGACGTGCCTGAGGGCATGTGGATACACATCCAGGATGAGGGATTCCTGGAGCAGTGTATAGGAGTACCGAAACCATGGCGGTCTATAGTGCGACGAGCAGCTGTGCTTGCCGCCATGACTAGTGGATGCCTGTCGCCGGGGCAGGAGGGTCCTATGGGTGGTCCTCCACCACCACCTGGGGCAGGTGGGGGTGGGCCACCACCTCCTCCTAAGGGAGGAGCAGGTGGGGGTGCGATAGAGGCACCCTGATTTATGTATGATGTATACTGGTTTTTTGTTGTATATAGGCTGGTGAGCTGATTTTTGTACCGAGGTGTGGCACTAACCTGTGGGCATATGTATTTTTGTATGTAAACATTCGGATGGCTGGAGAGGCCTTTATATATATATGAATATACATATTTTGAGATCCTCATGTTGTCTACATGTATTTTTTGTTGATGATGATGATGTCTATTCTATCTATATGCTGTGACAGGATGTATGAGGTGTTTATGTATGTGTAGTTTGATGTGATATATGCCAATCTAACACCATGTTAGCTATTTCATCTGTTGTTTGATTCAATTTTCTTGGAATATGTGTAAATGTAATGGAATCAAAATGTCTAGATAATAATCTAACCTGCAGGTATTTGCGAAAGAGGCACGGATCGCATACACGGTAAACATTGTTGAGCTAGAGAACGACTAGTTGAGAGTTGAGGAAGACGCTGAGGTGGCGAATATGATGACGTTGGGCGTCGGCCAGGAGGCCAATGACCGCAGTGTATTCGGCTTGGTTGTTGGTTTCTAGTCCCAAACAGATGCCGCTTGAATGTAGCATTTCATGTGAGGGGGTATATAGAGCCCAAGCCGCCGAAGTGAGATTTTGTGTCCAACGGCTAGCGCCGTCAGCGTAACCAATGTGGTAGGCTGGTGGAGGAAGCATCTGTCAATAGCACAAAGGATATTTTAGCCGAGAGGGTAGGAGAAAAAAGATTAAAAACACTAAACAAGAAAAAGTAACCTAAAGTAGAATGACTACTTCTAAGCATAAAATTTCTTAAGGTATAACCCATTGACGGGTTCCTTGAGGGAGAGGCCTTCGGGGGAGGCCAGGATGTATGCGCATTTGGTGAGGCAATGTTGGATGATGTAAGGGCCATGCCAAAGTAATTCGAACTTTCCATGGCCGAAGGTATCATGGGCGATATCATAGGCCAGGACGAGGTCGCCTTCGCGAAATGATCGAAGGTTGACATGGCGATCAAAGGTAGCTTTAGATCATTTTTTAGCTACCTCGTTGTTCTGTAATGAAGATCGACGATCTTCATCCAATGACTCCAAGTTCAGCAAGCGCTGCTCCATTGGAGCAGTGTCAGGTAATAGCTCAATTGCGGTGTGTAAGGTGGTTATTTCTCACTCGATGGGAAGAGTAGACTCAACCCCATGGAATAAATGGAATGGCGTGAAACCTGTAGCATTTTTTACTGTCGTTCGATAAGCCCATAGCATGGAAAAGAACATATGATTCCAATTGGTTTTATGTTTATTAACCATGCACTGTAACATGGTCTTGAGAACTTTGTTCACTGCCTCGACCTATCCATTTGACTGAGGGTAATATGGTGAGGCAAACTCGTGAGAGAAGCCTAAACGAGATGAGAGTTCAACGAAGATCTCATTCTCGAAGTGTTTCCCATGTTCGGAAACAAGTTGGAGTGGTACTCCAAAACGGGATATGACGTGGTTAAAGAAAAAACGCGCTGCAGTGTCAGCGGTGTTGTTGAAAGTGGGCATAGCTTCGGCCCATTTGGTGAAGTAATCAACGGCAACAATAATGTATTTGTGACCATTTCTGGAGGGGGGATAACAAGTCATAAAGTCGATGCCCCATTTACAGAAAGGGCCCGCAGTAATGACTGGGTGAAGAAGAGCGGGGGGAGCTCGGGCTTTGTTGGCATAGAGCTGACATTGCTCACACCATTTCACGGCATGAATGCAATTGTGAAACAGGGTAGGCCAAAAGCAACCGGCTCGGACAATCTTCAGAGCCGTGGATATACCTGACATATGGCCCCCCCATGCACCACTGTGGCAGTCGTTTAAGACTCTGTCAGCCTCATCAATAGTCAGGCAACGATAAAGAATGGTATCGACGCCTCGCCGATATAGGATGTCTCCGATGAGGAGATAGCGGGGGGGCTGATGGAGAATCCGTCGATGATCATCTCATGATATATGGTTACCGAACTTTTGAGTTCGTAGGTAGACGAGAAGGTCGCCATACCAAGGATCATCTGAAGCGATGTAAAAGAGATGTTCGTCAGGAAAGTCGGTGTTGACGGGGGTACTGGGTGTGTCAGAAGGAAGGGTCGTGACGAGTTCAGCGAGAACGAGGGCCTTCTTGCTCTTAGGTGTTGAGAACTCGAGGTCATACTCTTGAAGGATAACGATCCATTGAGCGAATTTTCCGTTAACTTTCCGACGGCTGAGTAAATATTGCATAGGATTGGAATCTGCGACGACCTTTGTGGTGCGAAGCAGAATGTAATGGCGCAGTTTCTGGACTGCGAGGACAACTAGAAGAGAAAGTTTATCTTTGTGTTTGTACTTCAAGGGTGGTCCCGAGAGGTTCTTACTAACGTAGTAAATGACATGTTCACGATTTTCATCTCCGATCTGGACGAGGACGTCGACTATTGATATAGCTGATGCTGATACGTAGAGGATGTAGTCGCGATTATAGTCAGGTGCACTAATCAAAGGTGCATTTGAAAGCGCTGCTTTAAGATCGTCAAATGACTGTTGGGAGTAGTCGTCCCAATGAAAAGGTATGTCATGACGTAGTAAGCAAAGGAAACCATGTGCGCGTATGGCGTAATCAGGTAAAAAGCGTCTAAGAAAGTTAGCTTTGCCCTGTAGACTCTGAAGTTGTCATAAATTCCAAGGAGGTGGAATTTCGGTGATAGCTTTGAATTTAAGGGGGTCCATGGTAATACCGCTTTGGGAAACAATACTACCAAGGAGGCGCCCTGCGGTGACGCAGAACACACACTTGAGAGGGTTCAAGCGGATGTTGTACTGATGACACCGTTGAAAGATGATTCATAAATCATCGAGGTGTTGGGTGTGTTTCTTGGATCGAGCGGTGAGGTCGTCCAAATAGGCGAGGATGATTGCAGCCATATCGTAAAAGATGTATGTCATGGCCCGCTGGAAAGTTGCGCCAGCGTTTTTCAAGCCGAAAGGCATGACACGATATGAAAAAGTACCCCACGGGGTAATGAATGCGGTTTTGTACTGATCTGCTAGGTGGATTTGAATTTGGTTATAGCCAGAGAATCCGTCCATAAAGGAGAGAGCCTCGTGGCCGGAGCAGTCATCGATAATTTGATCGATGAAAAGCGTTGGGAAGTTGTCTTTTGGACATGCGTTATTGAGATCGCGAAAGTCGGTGCAAACGCGGATAGTGACCTTTTTTTTTCAACGGGTACAGGGTTGTAAACCCATGAAGTATAAGCGATGGGATAAATAAATCTGGTCGTACGTAATTTGTCAATTTTGGCTTTGATAGCCGCGGCCTTGGATGGGTGTAGCGGTAGATGTTTCTAGCGAACTAGTGTGATGTCAGGCCAGGTGTCGATGCGATGCTCGACAATAGAGGGATTGAGGCCAGGTATTTTTGTGTATGACCAGGTGAAAATATCCCTATATTCCTGGAAGAGGGCTTTATATGCGGTGATTTCCTGAGGAGTGCAAGCAGCTCCAATGATGATTTCTTCGACGATGCCATTTTTAATGGAAATGTCGATTTTGATGGTGGGGGAAATGTTGTCCAGATTACCTTCTTCAAAAGCATCGGGGGCAGGAATGGGATTGTTGAACCAATCGATAAGACCGGATGGGATAAAATCTTTGGTTTCGACCACGTAAATGGGGTTTTGGTTAGGAGGCATGAGGGCTTCCTATGGAAATAAGAGTGCACGATGATGTAGTGTGTCCCAGGGAGAGTCCGGGCATTGTAGCTCTTCCAGTATTTCTTCATCGCATTGGAAACGACGGGAGTATAATGGGTCGTGAGGAGTGATCTCAGTGATAGTGTGATTGCCCCCTGTTGAAGAAATAGAGGGGGAAATGCTAGGAGATGGTGAGGGTTCACTTGACATAAACCATATGTTGAATTACTAAGGGGTACCCGTGGTGGTTGGGTGAAGAGTCTCCGTAGGGGAATGAGCAGGAGAGTTGGGGGGGTTGCGGGGTAAATCCTCATAGACATCATGTAAGAACCATGGAGGCGTTGGGAGTGCCTCAGGCTCTGGAGAAATGACATGAAGATCCTCGAGTGGTGAGGAAAGTTCAATTACCGCCTCGGCGGGTTGGTGACGTAGAGCCAATTGACGTTGTCGATTTTCCAGGATCGAAGGACACTGGTATTTAAAGTGAGTTAATGAATCACAGAGAGCTCAAGGGCATCTCATACGTTCATTGACTGAAGTGGTGACATAACGAATGTCAGTGATATTTGTTGTAGAGGGCGTAGCAAGGCGTGGGTTGTTCTGAAAGTTCTGGCGTACAGCAGCTAATGTTTGCCGAAAGCGTGGCAGTGCTGGGAAATGGTGGGTGTAATGGCCATACTCTGAACAGATAGCGCAATCAAATTTGGTCCTCCATCCTTTACTACTGGAAGGTTGGGTGGTAGTAGGACTAGCAATAATGACGGGTGTTGTGGGAGTGTGATTGAGTGGAATCAAATTCCGTAATTCCGGTAGTGATGGGTAGTTGTTGGTTTGGTGACCCTCTTTCTCACATAGTGCGCAAGGTGGTGGGATGCGTGGAGGAAGTGGAGCTGTGGGATCCTTCTTCTTTCTCCTGCCCCCAGCTGTAGTAGGGGGGGTAGGGAGTATGGGGGTAGTGGGGGTAAGGACGGGAATCGTCATGGGGAAGCCTTCCTGTGGAGGAAGGGATGGGCGAGGGACCATCTCAGGTGGATGTAAATACCACACTAGGATTGCTAAGACCATATTAGGTAGTGTGAGTGTTGCGGCTACCTGGAAAGCTTCTATACCAGGTGGAGGGTAAAATAAGGGAATTTGAGTGAGGGATTGGGGAATTGTCTCCAAAATGGGACTATGCCCCTGAGGGGATGTGGATTCGTGGACTGTTGGGTCTGACAAGTGCGCAGGGGGCTCCGGCTGGAGTAGTTCTGCCACTATTGAGACGTTAGGAATGACGGGAGCCTCCTGAGGAGGAAGAGTATCCTCCGTGTGAGTTCTGTTACATGAGATTACGCATACTTGATTAGGGGGAAGGAGTGGTGGTTCTCCATGGTATGTCCCTAATAAGGATGGATCTTTGACAATCCCTGGACCCATCTCGACGAGTGGATATGCGTCTTTGTTGGTGTGAATGAGAGGAAGAATGTTATCAAGATTGGCAGATGGATTTGGCTCATAATGTGAGTCTTGGTCAGTGGTCACAATCTTTCCGTTGTGGGGGAACATGATTGTCCGAAAGACGAAAGATGCCACTGCCTTCATAGCATACATGTAGCTACGTCCGAACAAGATATTGTAATCAAGCAGAGCGTCGATAACTTCGATGTCAATGAGAATAGTTTTTCCCCCGAGTTCAACGGGGACATTTTGGAAGAGCCCTTTAGGAGATGATGCTCATCCGTCATAAGCTCGTAATGTGATGGCGAAAGGTATGAGTTCTGGGGAACCAAGTTTCTGCCATACTTTTTTGGACATGATGCATGTAGATGCTCCTTCATCAATAATACACCGATGAACGGTGATGTTCCGTATTTTTACTGGTATTTGAATAGCGACCAAGGCGGGAAGACGAGGTTCGCAGCTATCAAGGTCGAAGGTGATGAGTCGAGTATCGGCAGGATCGACTGCCCCCAAGGAGGAAAGTAGTGATTTCCGCTGTGTAGGACAAGTCTGGAGGACTTTCAAGGCTGACATGGCAGCTGGGGATTGCGCTAAGTCATCTACCAAGCTATAATTATGAGCTTCCCTAGCCTGTGGGTTGTGAACATTCTTGCGCAGTGGGATGTGAGGGATGCGTAATGGGGGTTCGGCGGAAGGGCGAGGGATCACCAACGGGGGTCCCATCGGTGTAGGGTTTGTCTCTGGAGAGATAGGAGTAGACTCGACTGGTGTCTGATACTGACATTTCTGTGTTTGCAGAAGGATTTCTTCCTCACTAGTGAGGAGAATCGTTCGCTCTACTGGATTGTTAGGGTTGTGGTATGGACCCACCGGAGGTGGGGGATGTTGCGTGTCTTGTTGGGTGTTTATTACACCTTGATGTGGGATAGTATTTTGCAGCACGGTGGGAGGGGGGTGTTGCACATACTGTTGTGGCACCTATTGAGGGGCAATTTGTGCAGGGGTATGGGGAAGACTACCCGAGTCTTTCAACCATTTGAAATCAGCAATCTGGGGGCAATGGTGAGTGTAATGACCGAACTCGCCACAAAGAACACAAGGGTGGATGGTTTTAACATTATTTCGCCCTTGGCGTTTGTTGTTATTGCCCCCTTAGGGGTTTTGGTTCCCTTGGTTCTAGTTGCCCCCAGTGGGTTGGTGCTGTGGGGGTTGATTCCCACCTTGACTAGGGTTGTTGTTATTCATGTCCCTTCCTTTCTTCTTGGAATTGTTTGAAGTATGAGTTGGGTTGGCTATGTTCAACTGTTCAAAATTTTGGTATTGTTGAGCAGCAGAGGGTTGAACAAAATTTACCCCCGTATGTGGATGTGGGGGAGCCATGGGTTGTGGGGGACTAGGAAACGGGAAGTATGGATTCTGTGGTGGTACCGATCCGTAAGGTACATAGGAAGGCGTAGCGCTTTCACTAGTCCTATAAGCTGATGTTGAGGGGGTACCACTAGTTGTGGGAAGAGGTGGATGTATGGGAGGTGCCGGTGGTGGTCCACTAATGGGTGGGGGTATAGCAACAGGATATGGTTGTTGATAAGGGGGTGGGGGGTAGTATGAAGTGCTCCTGTAGGTCGGCGGGTATTGAGGTGTTCCATACATCGATGGTGGTTTGGGTTGTGGACCATGGTGTGTGGTGGCACCTATTAGTCCGTCTGCTGAATGAGACATACCAGGTTTGTCTTGGCCAAATGGCACAGGTTTTGGAAGGTCAGGAAGTACCATGTATAAGTACCCTGATTGTGCATAAATGAGATCATATTGTTGGGATTTACTAATGGCTTCCTCTTCAGATTGCAGGAAGGTGGAAGCGACATCCTTTCCAAGGAGAGAGACAAGTGATCTAAGAAACTAGTCGAGACATTGCTGCTTGGTGGTTTCTGCTTTACACAAACTACGTCGCCTACGCCACTCATGAATGTGTCCAGCGATGTGGGTGGCTGAGATCTGTTTGAAGTTAGACAGTAGTTCTAGACCATTGTCATGGCGGATGGGTAATTGGAAGAAACTTAAGAATGCTTTGGCCAATGACTCAAAGGTTGTGTGGGACCCTGATTTTTCTTCGACATACCATTTGGCTGATGGGCCAGTAAGTGTGCGTTGAAATAATCGCAGTCTGATGGAGTCATCCATAATGCTATTAGAATAGAACCATAGGTAAAATGTCATGACGTGGTTGGCGGGTTCATCCCCCACCTTTCCTTCAAACTTTGGTATATCTGAAGGAAGTTTTTTTGGCATTGCAGGCCATGTGGCGTCATGCAATATAGGATCATTGGTGAACTTGGTGAGATCCGGTATGTTGAGAGAGGCCAAATATGGCATCTGTAGTGGAGTGGGAGTTCCAGCCACAGTGTGTTGTGAACCTGACCCTTGATGGGGACTAGGTGGGTTGGTGCTCCCTCCTTGAGAGGAAGAGGGTCCCTCGCTTCCGTGTAAAGGAGAGCGAGTGAATGGATGACCTTGGGAAGTTGACCCAAGTAATGTAGAACCAAGCAAAGCTGGTCCTAAGATAGTAGCACTGATAGGAGTGTGTGAAGGAGGTACCGATGAGCGGGTACGACCAGATAGTCCCCCTAATATAGGAGGGAGGTTGAGCAAGCGTCGTGAATGACGGGGGTTCTATGGTTCCCCTATGATGTCAGACTAGTTGTGTGAATGTGTGCAACAAGTGGTGAGAGAAATATAGAAACAAAACAAGCTTTAGCGTTGAATGTTTACACAATATATATATCCAAATCAAACTGTAATCAGTTGTGCATCATACATAAAATGATAAAGAAGTATATATATGGGTAAGGAGGTTTTTTCCGCGTGGGGGAATCAAAAGAAAGCAAATGCTCGTGTCCTAGAAGACGTAACATCCTTCCTCTCAAATAGCACTGGACCTTCCAATAGTATTCAACAGTGGGGTCTGAAGTCACTGGAAGAGACACTAGTGAAGGATGAAACACTTGGTTATAATGAGGGGTAGAGGGGGCATATCCCGAAAGAGCTGGCGATATTTTCCAATAGCCACACAAAATCCAATCAAGGTGCAATTGCAGCCCACAATCGCCACTTGGGTAGATGTCCTAAATTTGGTCACTAGGTACCTCGGTCAAAGTGCAGCATTTAGATTTTCGGCCTCAGAAATGGGTCACGGGCTGGATCCCATCCAAGAGGTGGGTGCCTCAAGGGGGGATGTACAAAACAACCGGACCTTGGCCTTCGACCCTTCACGGGTATCTCCCTGCCTTATGGTGATTGGAACACTTGACTTGGAGGATTTGAAGTTCCCTATTTGTCAACTTCTGTGTTTTGAAAATGCGAGAACCAGATAACGGGGAGTTATTTGGATGCTTATCCCCGAAATCCTACCTAGACTAAAAATTTCTTTTGGTACCTCCTGTGGAGGAAAACTTGGTGTGTTTTTAGAAAGTTTTTAGATGAATTTGTTTTGTGATGTTGGGGGTGAAAACCAACCTCGTTTGATTAAAAGTGGGAGTGGATAGTCCTGTCAAGAAAAGATGGGGTTTTTTCAGAATCCCTTTGGAGGAAACGTACTTAGACCTCCACGTTTCGAGAAGAGGCTATGTGAGTGAAAGGTGAATTTTGTGTGTAAGTGAAAGTGCGCCAAGTTTTAGTTAATTAGATGTCACCTTGCTTCATGTGGACTTCGCTTGGTCCTTACAAGATTTTGATTACCTAATTAGCTAGATGTCATTGGTACAACCTTGCGGAATTTTAAAATCCCTAGGAAACTAGCATGTGGACATGTGGTCTGTTACTATCCTTTAACTCCCTATGTGTGAGTTAATCTAGAAAAAGCATGAAACTATCCTAGATTGAACATGTGGGCATGTATGGGCCCGTTACAAACCGTTAAACTCTCCTAGTTTTTTTATCTAAGAAAGAAAAATTCCAACCACTATCCTAACTTTGTGACATGTGGGCATGTATGGGCCCATTACAATTTGTAGGATATGTTTGAAAAATGAAACTAAGAGGGGTCCCAAAAGGGCCTTTGTCCTCTCCTAAAGGTTTTGAAATTTTGTTAAGGGAGATGAGATTGTTTTCGCAATCTTTTTTTGGTTCTCAAGATCGCTTGAAGGCGCAAGAGAAGAGCATACTCAAGGATTGTTACTTCAATTTCTAGTCCCAAATGTGAGTTTTAGATGTGATTAAAATTGATTTTCACTTTAGATTGTAAATCAAAGCAAGCCATCCACGTGGCAAAAAGAAAATAAGGGAAATTGATTTTTATCCACCTAAGTGCCTATGTTTGTTTGACTATCCCCTTTATAAGTTGAGGGGTCTAAGTGGTGCAGTATTTAGA
>ML788201.1:184659-197438 GCA_009831015.1 Picea engelmannii | reverse complement strand
GGCTCTTGAGGCCCTCACAAACTTGCTCTCCTTACAATAAGAAAATGAGAATGATGGTGAAAGAACTCCTAGCACATCCACTCAATGTAGAGGTGGATAGCTCAATGAAATGGTGCTAATGTGTTATTGCCAAGGAGTGAGTCATTAAAACAATCTAAGCAGCATAACATTACATGAAATTCATTGAGAAAATGATGTTTCTTCATGGCTTTTTATAGCATTGCATTGGGTGATTATGTAACTCCTTTGAGGTGTGAAAAGGGGCTCTTTAGGGCTTAATTAGGTCTTTGACCAGCCTACCATGCGGATTCAGCTCAGATTTGGGAGTCAAATCGGCTTGGGAGCTGATCCATAAGTGGTTGGGAAGCCAACCACTTCCATAAATGCGTCGTTTAGTAGGTGCGTGGGGTTTTGCGCCAACAGTCGCGCATCGTGCGCGCGTGCGTGCATTGTACGTTCATGTTCCGCGCATATGCGCGCGCACCCAACTTATGTAAAGCGCCCTTTAATTTTTGGTTACTTTGTATAGTTTTTAACCTTTTTGCAATGCTGTGAAATTAATCCAGTGCCATGAATGACTTCATTACTGTTTGACAATGTTGAGTTCTTGTCGCCATGTGCGGATGAAATTTCAGTGATAACAATAGCGACAAAGATTCAGTAGAAACGGAGAAATTTGTTGAAGTTTGTGAGTTAAAGGTGGAGATCCCTTTGGAGGAAGTCAAGGTCACTGAAAAAGGTGGGAGTGGTTAAATCCTGAAGTCCTTCAAAATTTGCATATTTGGCGTTTTTTCATTTGTGATGGAGTCAAAGTTCCCAAAGCTACAAAGCCCGAAGTCCATTTGGAACGTAGATCCAAAGAAGGGTATGTGGCAGCCGATCAAAGAGTCTGGGAGGTAAAAATTCTAAAAGATTTGTGTGCAGCAAAGCACAAAATTTGCGAATTCCCAAAGAGCGGAGTATATATGGACCGTTAGATATAAAAAGACACACGGCGAAGATCCATGTACTCCGGGAGAAGAGAACTCCAGAGGAAATTGAGAGTAGTGAAGCCAAAACTTTCGAAGCTTGAACTGCTAAAGTAAATTGTGACCATTGATTTGAGAGGGACATGTGTTAGTACATCGTGGAGTCCGAAAGTATGTACTCCGGAGAAAATCAAAGGAGAGGATAAAGTGAAGCGTTGACCAGAAGTCGTCTGAAGCTCCCAAGGTAAAGGAATCATCCTAGTCGTCCATTGTTGGAACACGTGGTGAGTGGATATTTACTCCAAGGAAAAGTGACTTTGTAGGAAAGAGGAGAGTGAAGGCACGAGAAATACTGAAGGCCGGAGCATCGAAGTTCATCAGAGTCATCCATTGGCACAGGACGTGTGGCGGGAGATCTGTTACTTCGTAGGATTGATACTCCAGGAGAAAGAATGCAGAGGACCATTGACGATAAGTCATCTGGAGCAGAGTAAAGGGATGGACCTCAGTCGTCGATCAAGAAGAGCACATGGTGCTTGATATGTAACTCCGAGTAAAGGTCATTCCATAGAAAAGGGGTGTTTGGAACACTCAGAACTCCCGAAGTTAGAGTCCCAAAGTAAATCTCAGTCGTTGGTTGTGAAAGGAGTGTGGGTCATAGATCTGGTCTAAGGGTGTGTTCGTGAGTTCAGAGTTCAATGGATTTGGAGTCAGGTGTGTCAATAGCACCTGAAGCCTGAAGTTTCAAAGTGCAGGGGGGAACGAAGGTTTAATCCCATAGTTTTGACCAGGGTCACGTGAAGGACTCTATGGGTACTCGAAAACTCCTGAAAGGGGGATTTCCCACCCAAGAAGTAAGACTTTGACCTACGGAGAAAATAGAAGAGGTTCAGTGTGAACTTGTGAGTTGATTCATCTCCCGAAGTCGATCGATCCTAGACCGAGAGGTCGCATATCCCCAAGGGAGAGTAGGGGGTATGCATCAAAAAACAATAGAGTACTTATGGGAGTGCTACATGTGCTATGTTACCCCCTCTCACCTAGGGGTAACTAGAGGATATGATGTCTCATGGCCCACAATGAAGACATTGATCTCGGTGGTGATGATGATCAATATCCTCACAGGAAGCAACCCACCAGCCCTTCTACGGGCCTTTCTCTTCATCGACTCAACTCATCACATCTAATCAACATAGTTCTTCAGATGATGGTGGTCCAGCATATTATGAGGTACACTAGTCATTGTTTCATATAAAGTGTCATACTTAATGCATTAGGATCTAAGGTGAGGATCATGGGTTGACTCTAATAATGAATTATAGGCTTATAAGTTATATTTGTTGCCTTGTTTCACCTTAATGTCTATCTTTGTGTCCTAGTCCAGTGTTGTCACTCTTGGAGAACTGGGCTACTACTTGGAGGCTTTGATAAGGGTAACATATTGTTCCCCCCCATACATAACACTTTCCATCCTGGATTCTTTCGTAGTGTACTAAACTTGTGTATCGTTGTTACATGTACAACAAAAAGGCACATGGTTCATTCTTCTTTGAGAAGAAAGGATAAAATGTTGAGGTTGATGAAGTTGCTACAAAAAATGATAAAAAAAATAATGTTATGAAAGAAAGAAAGAAATGGAATATTAAACGACAAACTTTAAAATCCAAATGCCAACTTAAGATCTTCCCCATTTCTGTGAGGCGATTGCCCCTAGCCCTAATGCACTAAATTCAAATCATATAAAAGGACTTAATCCCAATAAGAAAAGAAAGAATAAGATTCTTGAAACCTAAAAATGGGACTTTCAATGTGTAAAAAATGAATATCAAAAGGAAAGAAAGGGGTTTGGAATAAACACAGTGTCAAGGAAAGGGTATCTCAAGAAGCAAGTGCTCCCTCCACAAAGGAACTCATGAAGATGGACCAAATATAGTGCCTTTCATGTTAATGACACCATCACCATGAAGTAACCCTGATACATTTTCATCCATTGTACTTACACTTTGATAGATTTTCTGGGGAAATATCCCTCTACCTGGGTATTGGCTCACCTAATATGGTCCTTTGATGGTCCTTCCATACCTAAACTTGGAAAATTGTATATAAATTCCTTAAGCTAATGTGAAGTTTGAAGAAGATACTTAATGTGAACTACTTATTTGAATTATGTATTAGGTGATGACTTACTTTGTATGATTCTAAAGACCATTCTATCGTGTGATGGTTTGTTTGACCTAATTTTGTGGACTTTGTTTGACATTGATGTACTTAACATAATCCTTTTGGAGGACGTCCTTATGATGATACCCATGACAATTTGCATTACACCTAGGATGTTGCATGTGTGATGCAAAGTGTTTGGTCACATGATGGTTTGACATACTCATATATAGGCTCTCACACCTCTTGATCCATGGACGATGGATGGATGAGATTTCATATTGCATATATGATCATATTAGTGGTCATATGGGCACGGATCCCAAACTTCTAGATAGGGTACCCCATATACTTGTAGCCTTTGGATGGAGGAAGTTTCACTTGCACATGATTGGAGACTCTTTGGAGAGATGATGCACCCTCTTTTCACCTTGGATACTTTCGTTTACACCTTGGATGTTGATCACTTTGAGTATTACGTCACACATGTGATGATAGTGGGGCCAACCCCATCATTAGGGCAACCTTGGATGATGATTTGGAGAATTTTACATGACCTTTGATGAGGAGACATGACACTTCACCTTTCTTGAACCATTTGATTATGAGACATGGCCTTTGGAGGCCTCCTACACCCTCTTAGAGCATGACATCACCCACACATGTGACCTTGGAGGGAATATTTTCATGTATTATCATGTTTATCTATTGTTTGAGGCTATTTTAGGGGTCATCCTAGACCTATCTCACTTGTACCATGGATTTATCATCATTTTAGGGCTGATCGTAGACATATGGACTAGGGTTGCCTCATATAAAGAAGCTAGTTCTTCATTGTATCAAAGCATAACTCATTACTTGTGAAATATCACTACTACTTGTCTTCTCTCTCTTATTTTCTCTATTGAGGTCTTATGTACACTATTGGAGGGATTCTTTTGGATGCTTTATCTTGTTATTGGTGGATGATATTGATTTAGGGTTTTCCTTCATGCATGGAAACTTGGATGAGTAACTCTTCTACTTCAAGTTTAAGTGTTTGTACATGGTGGATTTTGATGAATTATTTAAGTTGCTAAATTTTTGCATGTTACCTTGTATGCTAATTTCTTATTTGAAACCCTAGGAGGGATTAAAACTATATATCCCCCTCCCTTTTTATTTCACCTTAATTTTTTTAATCATTTAAATACCTAGTTCTAGGGATTAAAATTTGTTTTCGCCCTAGGTTTAGTCTTTATCTATTTCAAAAATCCTAAGGTCCATGAGTCTATGTGCCCTAGGGTTTTGATCTAGTTCACTTGGATCTTGAATTAGACATCCTAAAACAAGGAAAACAACACCTAAGGTCCATAAGTATTTGCACCTTAGGGTTTGGCTTCTTGCAAGATTTGATCCTAAACCCATGAGTCTATGACCTTGTTGATCTACATTTTTTTACCAATGTTGGTATATACATATCCATCCTTAATCTTTTTCCTTTTCTACCTGTGTTCCTTGTATATTCTTTACTTAGTCATTTTTCCCTTTGAAATGCAGGTTGTGGATCAAGCTACCATCAAGTTCCCAGGTCGAAAAACATGCAAGTCTATACTTATTCACTTTTCATGAATCCAAAACTTAGTCATTTTTGTGTGTTGCACGAGACCAATCCATCCCTATCCTACAAATGTTCATGTCCTGCAACCTGCAAACACACATCACTTAGAATGGCCTTTTCTACTTCTACTTCCTCCAAATTGCATTGCTTACCTTTTTACACTTAGCCAATTCTATTGAATGTGGATGCGAGACAAACTTCCTCTCCATTTACCTTTTTCCCTCATGTCCATGTCTCACAACCCAAAATCCTGCATTCTCCAAAATGACTCATTCACTTTTGTAGCCTGCAAAAAAAAATTATTTATCTTAGCCTATGTTTTGTTGATTAATTTGGTTATTTGTCATTGATGTCAACCCTTGAAGCAATTGTGGTAGAAAATTTTGGTATCCCCCCAAGTGCAGATAAGGAATCCATGTTTTTCTAAGGAATAATGTAATGAATATTAGTGAATTTGTAGGTAAGACTATCATGGATGGATAGTATGTTGTACCATTTACAGTGATATGCGGTATGTCACGTAGTTCTTCGCGGTTGAGGAGATATGTCTTAGTAAAGTTGGAGAACCCTCATGAGGTATCTAGAAGCCCCTAGAAGGTAAAAGAAGTCAATTATTCTAGAATCTCCTAGAAGAAGTTTACTAGTCAAAGTAGTTGTAACTAGGAGTTAATCATGAGTAAAGTTGTTGCAATAAGAAAATAATTAAAAATAAATTAGTTGCAACAAGAAGTGGTGAGTTTTCTATTTATGGTAAAGTGGTTAAAAATGGGTAAAGTAGTTAAAAGTGGGTTATCCCTAAAAGAAGGTGGTTGGTTAAAGTAGTTATATACTTGGAGAGTATAAGTAAGAGAGCAAGGGTCTCTCATTAGCACCTAAATTTGAGCACATTGAATATCTCTTTTGTGAAATGTTATGGGCAGGTATCATTGATAAATCTATAGCAGTGAGTCTGAAGTAGCGACGAGAGAATTTTCATAAGTCGAAGGGTCGAGATTGTGGGTACTGAACTAGGGTTTTAATAAGACATCTACATGTTACAATACTAGAAGGGCGCAGATATTTGTGGGCCATAGTGGGACGAAGCGCAGATACCCACAGGTTTACTGAAGACAAAGCACATATATGTTGCCAAAGCTAAAGAAAAGGAAGATCATATCTATCAGTGACAAGTTGTAGAGATGAGAAGAGGCTATAGGAAGGTCTATGTAACACCCATGTTTCCCCTAGTTTGTAAATATAAATATATTGGCCAAGAGACTATGGAAAACTCGATATGTGTGAATGTTTGATTTGAGGAACCTCTGTATAAAATGTCAATGAATGTAATTTATGTTATTAATAGAAAACGGAGTGTTGCGTGACTACTGAAAGGGGGTTTTTCCAAGATAGACCACGAATTCTATGAAATATATGGTGAGGGGAACTAGGAATGGTTGAGATAACCCTCACCAAACCAGTACCTTGCAAGATTTAATTTCTCAAGACCAGAACAGTCCTCTGACCCAGAAATGAATTAAAGTTAGGCTGGTAGGTGGGAATACCTCCTCAATATTTAATGATGGGATGGGGCAGAGCTCCCATTTGTAAGGCTTTCATAACTGACCATGGACTGGGAATTCAGGCCACACACAATCTTGCTGAGGAAGGCAACAAAGGAAGGTGTGGTGGGCAGAGGAAGACCTGCAAAGAGAAGCATAGAAGAGAGACTAAGCTCTCAAGTTCGATAAGAACTGGGAAATGAACGTGTTTTGGTCGCAGGATGTGGCTAGTAGGGTTGTGATACAAGCTGGTAAAAGAGGGTGCTGAGTGATTGAGGAAGTACTCAAGCAGACCTCCTTGCTTGGTATTGAGAAAAAATCATTGCCAAGATCCTGTGGGAGGAGAGTAACCTCTGTCCCTGACTGTTGTTGAGCCGGAAGAAAGAATTCTCTCTCCAATCATCATGGTCTAGCTCGAGGGGGGCCAGTGGTAAATATGTTAGGAGTGACTAAGCCTATGGTTGGGTGGAAACATGAACCCCTTTCAACAGTCGCATCACGTCTTTTGGTTCTGATAAGTATTTCCATATTTTTTGTTTTGAAATGGAATAATGAATGAATGCATGTATTTATACATCTAAGAATGGTATCTGTATTGAATAATCAAGTTATGTGTATGCATTTATCTTCTTTTGGACTTATGCTTCTGATTGATCATCTATATGCCCCAACTTAGCCTTCAAGACACCTTGGGATGTAAACCTATAGGAGGTCTAGGATAGAAAGCATTGCATCAATTTGACCCTATCAATCTGAAGAGGATATCTCCTTCAGACTCCTTGTTGTGCAACCATGATATCATGCCCAAGTCCTTAACAACCTTATGATGAAGAGATTCATGTTTAACTCACAAGAGTTTAGAAGGATCCATATGACCAACACCCAGGAACCATATGCTAAACCTAAGGGAGCTAAGTCTGTTTGACTTCAGAGCTTTGGAAGTTCGGGACTTCGGAGTATTGTCGGCCCAAATAGTCACAAACCGACCAAAGGTGACCAAGAGTCATGGTTACCTGTAAGGTCGACCAGTGTTGGGCGGTTTCCCTAGAGGTTAGATGAACCTATCTTACTGACTAAACTGAGATCCAACTCCCCGTCGCGAAGTAGTGTGAGCCACCGATCGGGGGTTCCCTCAGTCATTGGATATACACCAAGGCGACTTCGGCGGAGTACCGATTCGGGAGAATGGAGATGCCATAGCATCAAACTCCCCAAACTTCGAATATACGAAGTAAAGGAGATCTGTAGATTTGGGGGAGATCGTCAGGAGCCCCGCCTACCGTCCGATCATTCAGGAGGAGGGACCTGCACATGGTACTTCAGCAAAGTCCTACTTCAGGAGAATGGAGTGGCAGTAAAGCCAAAACCCCTGAAGTTCAGAGCCATGAAGTGACCAAGACCATGGATCTAAGGATCCTTTGGGATCCCTCTTATGCGTCGATAAACAGGGGATGTGTGGCGCTAGATCCTTTAGTCTAGAGACTGGGCACTCCATGGAATTTGAGGTGTGGTTTGTCGATAATCTCTGAAGCCCGAAGTGACGAGATTCATCGATTCAAGGATGCTTCAAGACTTTTCCTAACCATCAGATCTAGGTTGTGGTCAGCTCGATGTTGACCAACTCCGAGAGAAAAAAATGAGTTTTCATCGCAAAACCCCTGAAGGCTGAAGTCGCGAAGTAATGTGAGTCATGGATATATGGATCTACGTGGCTGGATCTCGACCATGATATTTGAGGGATGTTCGAAGGTTGTCGGTCTAGTGTGACGTGGCAAGTCGACCTCACTAGAGTGACGTGGACCCACAATCGATGTGCCATGTGTCAGCTCGATTTGTGTTTTTTGTAGACCCTATATGTCTATTGGAACGTGACATGTGTCACCCCTGACCCTTCTAGGCGTCATCCCCTAGTACGTGCCCGCCTAGCCAAAGTGGTTGGTGAAGTGACCAGAACTCCGGTAGTCCGAGACTTCGGGACTCCGGAGGATTTGGAGTATAGTATTGTAGAGAGACCAAAAGGCACGAAGGGCAGAGCCACGTGGCAAGTTTATGGGAGTTCAGGATTTTGGGACTCTGGGAGGTCTCGGGCATAGACAGTAAAGATACGTTCAGCGTTGAAGCACCGAAGTGTCAAATTCCTTATTGGCCTGTACGTTAGACACATGTGTGTTAGACGTCTGCGTGTTAGACAAAGATTGAGTATAGTAATGGGATCGGACGGTGGATGGACTTCCACTGTGGATGAAGGAACTTGGAGAGTTATGGATGAGAAGGACGTGATAGAAATTCCGGATTTAAGATTTGGGATAGTTAAGGAAAATGAAATTATGATGCCCCACCCCTTAAAATAGCATTTAGGGGTCGAGTGTGTTACAATCTAATAGTAACAAGGTACAACAGAGCTATCTACAGTAACAAAAGGTATGTTATATTTTTATCTAAAGTAGATCCTTGGTGAATGTTTTGATATGATCATGGGAGAATGAGATCTTGTCCTTGAGGGATTGTTTGTTGTATGGTATATTCTCTATAAGATATGTCTATAGAGATACAGTTCTACTATATTGGTTGTTTTTTGTTGGGATACTTCATTGGGCATCTTGTCAAAACATATCCTATGTTATTCAGAGTATGGTTGAGGGTTTATGGTTGAGGCATAGTGTTATCAGTACAGGTTGGGTTTGCATAACAGTGAGGGTTTGTTTTATGGTTAATGTAAGGGGTTCTTATATCACATGAGTTCAGTGAGATATATGTATGAACCTAGTACATGATTGTGTTAGATCTACTTGGATATTGGATGAGTATTTTTTCTATCAGATCAACCAGTATGTGAGAAGATACAAAGTAATCAGACAGTGACTGAGACCAAGACAGTGACTGAGACAAAATTTGTGATACTGGAAGATATTTGTGCTAGTCCGCAAGTTGCAGCACATAGAGGCATGGACATCTGTGAGCTAGTAGGGAAAGGTGCGGACATCCACGATCTGTAGTATGGAAAGGCACGGACATCTGCGTGTTACAGAATAGATAGGTCACAGATCTGCAGGAAATTTTTAAAGAAGATTGGTACAAGTTGTGACAGGATTTCAGTGATAGTGTTGATTCAGTGACAGTGATAGGTTGTCTACATTTGAAATTTATACTTCAGGGCGGTTGGACGGGGAAAGGGTAGGTGGTTGTTTCCACCTTCTGGTTGTAGCTGGAGAACCTAGGGGATTGTAGCCTCCTTCTAGTTATAGCCAAAGAATTGGGGAGTTGGAGCTTCCCTCAGGTTGTAGCCTAAGAATCTAGGGGGTTGGATACTCCTTCCATTTGTAGTTGGAAAACAAAGGAATTTGATGCTTCCAATGAATGTACTTCTTAAAGACATATAAGAAAAGAATTATGTGGTTTTCTCAAGCATTGGGTTTCCATGTAAAAATAATACAAGGTCTCGCATTGGGGTTTTCTCAGGCATTGGTTTTCCACAATAATACAAGGTTCCATTTAAATGAATGCCAATAGAAATTTTATGCTTTCACCACTTCTTAATTTCCTATGTTTTCAACCCAAAAGGATGGATATGGGTCAAAACCTCACGGTTTCTTGTTGTGCATCTCTCACAAGCGAAAATATCCACTCCATTCAACTCTGAATTCTATAGTTTTTGGAGTATTGAAGCTCCAATATCTATTTATTCAACTCAACCATGCATGTGTCCTTCCCTTGGGAGAATTTCCTATATCTACTACTCCGGAAAAATCACCCTCTTACTTGACACAACTAGGTCGGATGCAAGATATTACCTAGATAACTTCAGTGCCTTCTTGTTGCCTTTACAGCCACATGTTTTTTTGGGGGGGTGCTTGCCCCACAGTTTTCCTTACCTTGAGCAGACAGTGTCGAGGAAGGATCTTACTTTACTCAGTATGCCTACTTCCTAATGAGTTGAAACCTAGGATGGGTTGACAGAAATCTCACGATTCTCTTAAAACTTCCAGAGTCCTAGCGCCCTCCCTCGACTTTTCGAACCTCCACCTTAACTCACATCTAGATGCATGCAAAACCTTGTTACACCTGATGGATTCTAATTTGTTCTTAAAGGATCGTATGCAAATTAGCATGTAATTTTGTGTGCTACTCTTTAAGGTTGACTTATCTTATTTCCTTTTAATTCAATTGTACCCTAACTTGGGATCCTTTCATTGTAAATAGGATTGGGTTGCCTTAACTTATTTTAGTGGATTATAACCCATCTCTAATGTCCTTATTAGAAGAATAGGATTAGATCCAAAATTTGTTGCATAGAAATACCTCCTTTACAAGGATCTAATAGAACTCATGTTTTTAATGAATATTAAATCCTTACCTTTTTTAAGAATACGCTCCCCTCTTCGTTCATGGAACCCTTAGAATAGTTGGTTGTGAATAAGATTGGAGCTAGTGACTAAAATAAATGCTAATTGTATTCTTAAGAAAAGAAATCATTGTTAGTTGGTAAGTATTTATTGTTACTTTAAATTTCTTTAATGGAAGGAGACTTGTTAGATGTGAGTACTAATTTATGGTGGCTTTCTTAAGGAAGGGTAAATTTGTTAGATGGTCTTATCATAGCTTAATTATTTGATTCCTTATTTATTTGGGGGTGTCTCTAAATTTCCTTAGTGATTTATCAAGGTATCTTGGGTCCTTCTTTTAAAATTTAAAAATGGAATTTTAATTTAGACTTGAAGCTCTCATATATTATTTTAATTAAGAATGATCTTCTTTTAAATTAAACTAGAGTTTTGCGTCATCTCTGAGTTAATGTTGATTTATGATTAATTAAGTGATAAGATTACTCGCGCGCCTTGAAAATAAAATTGATGATTACTTTTGCGCCATTAATTATGTTGATGTATGATTGTTTAGCAATTAGATTTCTCTTGTGCCTTGTGATAATGATGATGTATGAATGATAATCTAGACTGGAGTTATGAGTTGTGATTGATTAAGGGATTTAGACACCTCCTTGTTCCTCAGAACAGTCGCGAGCCCTGATACCTTAAGTGGTCAAAATTAATCAGATGAATCTTGGGCTTGAGTGTTACTTATGTGTTCTGGAGGTTCTAACCATGCATGGTGTTAGAATATAGAAGATGGTGTGCTCATTTTACCATTGACGATACCCTTGTCACCCAACCACAGGCTGAAGCCTCCCTCCGAGCACCTTAACCTTGACCTGAGAATTCCTCCGGAAGCAAACCCTAGGCTAGATATCCAAACAAGAAGTAGCGCATCAATCCCCAAGGATAGCGCATCACAAAAGTTGATCAGATAGTCCCAAACCCTAGCCAAGAGATATTCAAGCCAAAACTGAGAACTTGTTGTTGTTGCAGCTGCACCAACTCTCCCTCCAAACCTGCGCACCAAACTGCAGAACTGCAATTCTGAGATGCTGTCAAATGAGAACTGGCACCCTGTATTTATAATAATCCTGCCAGTTTGTTGGGGCTGACTTCTCCTTCTGGGTATGTGTCTGTTTAGTATATTATTATTAATTATGGCCGACTTCTTCTCTTGGAGGATAATAGCCTAATATAAATTATCTTCTTGAGCAGACAAGGCTTCTAGGGTTATTTTCCAATTCATTAGGGTTTCTCTTGCTTTCCGGAGTATTCTATTCTCGTCAAGTTCACATATGGGGGTAAATACCTCCCGAAGCTACCATAATATTAACACTCCCTCCTAGCTAGAGAGGTATTTACAAGTAATGGACTTGAGCACAAAACATACCATTTACCCGGTAGCATCAATATAGTCATCTAGACTATTTCATGACTAGATCATGAGAATCACCATCACAATCAGTTGCATCATCTCTCGAAACCATACTTCATATGAGTAGTTAGATATGATGTTGGATAAGTCACTCTCACCATGGAGTGATACAAGAGGAGTAAAAGCTTTGAACTGTTTTCCGTCTGGAAAATCTTTGTTCATCATTCATCTGAATGATCATCTTTAATAATCTGTTGATAGTCTTCGAGGCAATTAGAACAAGGATAGAACACACCTGTGTCTATTCATAGTAGTACACAACTACAATCCAGTGGTTAACTACCACATCAAGTAACACACAAGTACTTGATCAACAACGTATAGTTGCGAGCAGTGAAACACATTCACCACAGTAGTCCGCATCTACTGTCATATAGTCTTCATAACAAACATTTGAGAGCATCCTGCATAGAAACAATGTTATGATAAAAACTGTATCATCTGGGCCAATCTTTCACTCACTTCTATGAGATCTGAAAGAATGTCTACCACCACAGTAGTCTTCATCTGTATAGAAACAATGTTATCATAAAAATTGAATCAACTGGGCCAATCTTTCACTCATGTCTGTGAGATCTGAAAGAGTGTCTGCCCTCAGTATAGAATATCAACAATGATCATCTGGGCCAATCTTTCACTCACGTTTGTGAGATCTGAAAGAATGTCTGCCCTCAATATAGAACATAAATAATAATCATCTGGGCCAAT
>ML788201.1:167979-182371 GCA_009831015.1 Picea engelmannii | reverse complement strand
AGTAGAAGAAGTCTCTTCCATCCTGCTTAGTCTTCTTTGCAGGTTCCTTTTCTTCGGCAATCGATGCTTCATATTTCTCCTTCCTTTTCTTTAGCTCAAGACACTGATTCCTGTAGTGACCGTACTTCTGACAGTTGAAGCATTGTATTTCTGAAATATCTTTTCTTTGTTTTGGCTTCTTTCTTGAATCGAACTTTCTTTTGTCCCTAAAGTTCTTGAATCTTGCTGTGAAGGTTTGATCATCGTGCTTCTTTTGAGTTTTCTCTTTTGCATTGATTCTTGATTCTTCTTGAGCACAACAAGTCCAAAGTTCTTCAAATGTCGGGTACTCCTTCCTTGTGTTCATGCTTGCGGCAAATGCATCCCATGTCTTGGGAAGACCATTGAGTACTATGTTCACCAATTCCTTTTCCGAAGTGATCTCTTCAATAGCTTGTAGTTGATATCTTAGCTGGGAGATCCTTACAAAGTATGATGTTATGTTGTCGTCATCATTCATCTTCATGTCACGGAGCTCATTCTTCATACTCATAACTTGTCCACTGTTTCTGACTGAGAAGAGATTTGTTAGAGCATCGTACATCTTCTTCGATGAGTCAAGATGGGAGATGTAGGGTATCAAGTGGTATTTTATAGAATACACTATGATCATGGCATTGATGTCAACGTCTTTGAACTTCTCCATAGTTGCAATGTTTTGCGGTTCCTTCTCTTCTCCTTCTTTAAACTCTAGCTTCACGATCTTTCCTTTCACAATATCCAGCACTTTATTCTTAGAAAGGATGAGGTCAATCCTTGTCTTCCATGCTCTGAAGTTAGAGGCTCCATCTAGCTTGTTCTCAGACTTCATAGAATTTGTCATGGCTTGCTTGACTTGGTCAAACCCTAGATTTGACCGGAAATCCAAACTTCACGTCTTGGCCTTCTGAGAGTACCAAGAGATGTGTTGGGCTAGGGTGCACTGATCTATCCGGAGATTAGGTCAATCTCGTCACTTAAGGTGCCTCAACAAGAGGTTTTAGGGTTTCTTCAACTGCTTCTGTTGATAACCCTAGATGCAGTTATTTTGGAAGCTACTCCTGCTAGTAACCCTAGCGGCAGTTCCTCAATGAGATCAATGTCTAGCGGTTATGTTTCTTTCCAGCGTTTTAGGCTGACTGAAGGAGTGTGGGCCCATAACTTGTTAGAATATAGAAGATGGTGTGCTCATTTTACCATTGACAATACCCTCGTCACCCAACCACAAGCCGAAGCCTCCCTCCGAGCACCTTAACCTTGACCTGAGAATTCCTCCGGAAGAAAACCCTAGGCTAGATAGCCAAACAAGAAGTAGTGCATCAATCCCCAAGGATAGTGCATCACAAAAGCTGATCAGATAGTCCCAAACCCTAGCCAAGAGATATTCAAGCCAAAACTGAGAACTTGTTGTTGTTGCAACTGCACCAGCTCTCCCTCCAAACCTGCGCACCAAAATGCAACTGCAGTGCACACCAAACTGCAGAACTGCAATTCTGAGATGCTGTCAAATGAGAATTGGCGCCCTGTATTTATAGTAATCCTACCAATTTGTTGGGGTCGACTTCTCCTTCTGGGTATGTGTCTGTTCAGTATATTATTATTAATTATGGTTGACTTCTTCTCTTGGAGGCTAATAGCCTAATATAAATTATCTTCTTGAGCAGACAAGGCTTCTAGAGTTATTTTCCAATTCATTAAGGTTTCTCTTGCTTTCCAGAGTCTTCTATTCTTATCAGGTTCACATATGGGGGTAAATACCTCCCGCAACTACCATAATATTAACACAAGGTAGGTTGGGCGGGTAGTTCGTTATTACTTAATGATGTGATTGATCTTTTATTGTATTGGTTTCAGTTGATCGGGTTGTGTTTAATTGTGTTGCTCCTTATGTTTATGGATTGATTATGCGTCGTCGTTAGTTATGTTAATGCATTGGATGTGTCATTATTTAATTGTGATGATGTGTAACTTGTGTTTATATTAATTATATCATGACGATTTAATTTTCTAATGAAAAAAAAAATACCTATTACACATCGTTGTTTGTTGTCGTAACGGAGGGGTCGTTACACAAATGTCTTCAAGCCTTTTTCTATTTCTGTAATCCCTGGATACCCTCGTGCTATGCCTCAAAAGTTGAGAAATGGGTGCCCAACTTATCTGGGAATAACATCATTACTGCTGAAGAACATCTAGCCAATTTTTGGGGAACCCTTGAACGCAATCGTCCTCTTAATAATGATAATTAAGATATAGTTGAGAGACTCTTTTCTACCACTCATGTGGAAGATGATAAAAAATGGTACAATAGCCTTCCTGATAAACGTATTAAAACTTAGGATTATTTCTATAAGGATTTCATGAAAAGATAGGAAACTAAGAGGGATCCTAGAATTTAATTGTTGCAATTGAATGAGGCAAAGAAAATGGATAATAAAATGGTTAAAGAAACTGATACTAGATTTGAAAAATTACTTCGACAAATCCCTGACAATCTTATCCCAAAGGATGATGTTGTTGTTATTCTCTATACCAATTCCTTTGAAGGGAAATTTGGTTTTATGATTAAAGACAGGTCCCCAAATACCCTTGGGGAAGCACAAGAGCAAGCCACTAATATTGAAGAGAATCTTCTCTCTTTTAAGGTAGAACCTTTTCACGCTCCTAGGGCCAATTCTAAGACCAAGGAAAGGACTTTACATAACGTTGAGCCTACTCAAGATCCTGTGGCATCAATGACTCAAAATTTTGAAGATATCATAACCAACCTTTCCCAAAATCAAGCCCTCATAATGAATAAGATTACTAACATGGAAAGGGAACAACAAAAAGCATTGTATCCCAAACCTTAGTATAGTGGTCAACCACAAAGACGAAACTGAGGATGGAAACCTAGATCTCCAAACGAGAAAAGGGTTCCCAATACTTTAGCACCCACCAATGTTATAAACCAAGAAGAAAGACCTGTGTTTTTACCTTGTGGAGATGCTCCTTGGGAGCATGAATGTCCCAAGCTTCATGATGGAAATAATGAAGACTCTATGAATTCTAGATACAATGGATCCCACCTGTACCATTTCTTCCCAAGATTACTTTAACGTGACCATGGAACATCTTGAACAAGACAAGCAAGAAGTTACTAGGAAAGCTAGGATAGAAATGCTAAATCAAATGGATGAAAGGATTAGGAGAAAATGAAATCAAAATCTACAATATAAGGAAGTATGCATCTAAGACCCTTCCTAGTGGTCCAATACCTAGGCCTCCTTTACCTCCAACTCCTCCTCCTCAGCCAATCTTTCCTAAGGATAGGGATATAGACCTGAACATTGATATGAATAATGTCTTGACTAAAATTAATGTGTATGTTCCCCTCATAGAGATAATGAAAATTCCTTCTATAAGGGAAAAGGTAAATATATTTTTGAATTTCCAAGAGGAGTATGAGGAACCTCCTATATTATTGCAAGCTAATCATTTTGAACCAAATAGAGACAAACATGAACCTTTTTTCATCTCCTTAACAGTGAATTGTTTATGGATTCATAATTGTATGCTTGATTCAGGGGCATATGCTAATGTGATGACTTTGAAGGTCATGAAATAGTTGGTTTAGAAATCACAAGGCCTTATTAAATTTTTTTGGAATTGATTAAGGTTGTTGAAGTTTACCTTGCTAATTATCCTAAGGTAGTTATTGTGATGGTTGTTGTAGTCATTGATGTGCTTGATGCCTGGGGGATGATTTTATCTATGAAATCAGTTGCAACTTTAGGTTGGAACCTACATATGGACATGACGTTTCCCAATAGGAAATGGGAATTACACGACTTTGTAAAATCAACCAAAATCCAAAAAGCATGTAGAAGATCCTAATAATGTGGATGCATGGAGTGATACCTTTGAATCCTCCTATCAATCCTTACCTTCATCAAGACTTGGGTGAGTTCCCTTTTTCTCAAGAATATGATATTAGTGATGTGATAAGGCCTAAAGGTAAGGACTACCAAGAACAATTGGATAAATATAAAGATAAATACTTGGGCTCTATTGCAATTTTAAAACCAAATAATGAAAAGAAATTACATTTAAAATAAAAATTTCTTGATGAGGTCCCACCATCCTACTTTGAAACAAAGAAAGGATACTCAATATGGTGAATAAATGGTTGATTCTGAGGTAAGAGAGGAATATTTTCAACAATGAAGACCAATATCCATGTTAGGACAAGAAGAAGGGTAAGCCTAATATGCGCAAGGAATTTAATTGTTTATGGCAAGGCCCTTACAAGATTGAGAAGAATTCTAAGAATGGTTCCTTTAATTTATAAACGTCTGAGGGAAGGAGGATACCACTACCCATTAGTGGGTCCCTTCTCAAACCTTATTATGGTGAAGGAACTTGACTTCTTTATATTTAGAGTAGAGTAGTTTAGGGTAGGTAGTTCATGTTATGTGTTTTCTTTATTGCATTACTTTCCTTTTATTTATGTTATTATTTGTTTTATTATGCATTCATGTTAGATTAGCATATATATGTTATAAAAAAAATGATATATTGATGAAAACGAAAAATTGTCTTTCTCGCATGGTTTTATATTTTCCTAAACCAGATTGGATAACATCCCCTTGCCCTTTGTTACTAATGATTTTATATTAGAATGTAGCAGGAATTTTAGAGTGATGCAGGTTGCAGGTCTTGGAGTACCAAATATGTTGAGGTTCTCATGCACTCTATGGTGAGAACATGTCCCCATGTTGGAACTAGATGTTACCCCCTCTCACCTTGGGGTAACTAGAGGAGATCATGTCTCATGGCCCACACTGAAGACATTGATCCTGATGATGATGATGATGATGATGATCAATGTTTTCACAGGAAACAACCCACCAACCCTTCTACACACCTCTCTCATCATCATCTCAACTCATCACATCTAATGAGCATGGTTCATTGGATGATGGTGGTTGATCATATTATGAGGTACACTAGTCATTGTTTCATAGAAAGTGTCATACTTAATGCATTAGGCTCTTAGGTGAGGATCATGGGTTGAATCTGATAATGAATCATAAGCATAGAAGTTATATTTTTTGCCTTGTTTCACCTTGGTGGCCATCTTTGTGTCCTAGTCCAGTGTTGTCACTTGTAAGGAACAAGGCTACTACTTGGAGGCTTTGAGAAGAGTAATGTACCATTCCCCCCCATACTAGTGTACTAAAATTTGGTATGGTTGTTACATGTTTATTTGTGGATGGTGTGAGAGTATTTATTTGTGTTCTCTATTTTTCGCATTTCATTTATTTCATACATTTTAAGAAAAAAAAACAGTAATTGAATAATTTTGAGATCTAAAGGAAATTAACCTTCACAATAAAGATTTCAGTATTTTATTAGATCTGTTATGATGCATTGTCCAGTGGAATATCTACGATAGTTTGCATATCAAATGACCACCTTCACCAATGTAAAAACCTTTTTTTCAATCATATTGTATCTTGACTCGTGTTCCTTACCATAGTGCTCAAGAAGAGAATCAACAGTTCATTTCCCTCCTCATTCTTCTAATTCAAGATAACAATGATCATTTCACCTAAGGAAAATGAATAAAGAATAAAAAAATTGTTCAGTTCAATACTTACGGAGATAGGGGCAAGTGATATGGTCATTTTAATGTTCCTAAAATCGTGTTGTACCTTGATTGTCCATTCGAAATCCTCCCCCCTTTTTAACAACACATTGTTTGGATTCACAATAGTTTCATATTTTGGGACAAATATTCTCACACAATTTATCTTCCCAAAGAATGATCGAACAAAATTTTTATGTGTTAAGGGATTCAATTATATTATCACATAGACTCACGGTGGATCAAAATATCCCCTTTTGAATAATAATGTATCCCAATCATTTTCCTTTTATTGCACTTAATAAACACTTCAATTCAGAGAAAAAAAAAATCATGCCTTTTGTGTCTTGTGAATATCTCCCATAGATGTGAAAGATAATCTTTTCTTATGTTTTAGTACATTATCTTTGGGTGTAAAAGCCTCATTTATCTTTAAAATCCATTTATATTTTTATCAAGGCAAGTACATATGAGTGCTTCCCTAGTCATTGGGCCAAAAAGGGCAAGTGATTGACATGTATAAGTAAAGAATATTAGAAGCTACAGATGATGTTGATATAGTTCATTGTTTACCACTTTTGTGATGATGTTTTGATGTTATTGGAGAAGTCATCATTCATTGGATTTTGTAACAAGAAGAATTGAAATAAGTACTCTTATTATTGTTTTGAACAATGGGTTTTTTGCTCAATATTCGAGGATTTACCCACTATAAATGTATGGTGTTCTTGATTGGGATGTTTTGCTTTTATCTTAATTTAATTAGAGTATTTCCATTTAGTATTAATATCATATTGTAAAACAGGTTACTATATAAATGTTAAATTTCTATATATGAATATTGTAACTATTTTATAGACAATATTTGGTGGGCATTCCATCAAATATCCATCCCTTGTTACAAACTAAGGGAATCATACCACTAGACACATGAACAAATTGTTTCAATAAGTTAATTTTGATAACAATTCTAGGGTAAAATCCATTTGTTTCAATAAGTAAAGGGTTTTCAATGTAGAAAAAACAAACTCGAAAAAAATGTTTCCAAGAAAAATAGTGACCCACCATGAAACATATAAAGTATTAAAGAATACTAATGAAATAAGAAAATGAGAATAATTATATCACTTAGAGAAACATGGAAATTATGGTTCCCAACTCCAAAGAGAATCTAAATCATTTGAGCAACAATCAAATAATCAAACAGTGAGACAAGGTGGAAAGAGATGATAATGAGATTTACGATCAAGAAAATGTTCCCATGGAAAAGACATGTACAAATATAATAAAAGTACCTATATTTGATCAATCAAAGAATGGTGATGATCCTATATTCATTATACTATCATTATGGCAAGAATCCGATGAAGTGGACATTTTCATAGCTCAGGTGGTTGGGTAGCATGTTTGTTATCCTCCCCATCCGGGTTCAATTCCCATAAAGTGGACATTTTGGCCCGTTGTGATAAGGCTAGAATGGTAGACTCCCCATGGGATACAGGTTCCACCCCAGTTAGATTCAAGACTTCTTGGCCCTTGCTAGGTCATAAGTTTCCTGCTAGGAATTAGCTTGTGGGATGTTAATCCTAGGGGTTATAGTGGCAGCCAGTCATATTTGAACCTAGGCCTCCCCTAGGTAATCTTGGTGATTTATCGATTCCTCTAGATCTAAAAGAAATAAAAAATAATTTGATGAAGTGAATCCAACAAAAAATGAATCCTTTTTAAAGCAATATTAAGAGGAGTAGCACTCCCATGGTACAAAAAAAAAGTGAAACTAGAAAACTTTCAACACATGGGAGAATGTGGTTGAAAACTTTTCTCATATATGCTTCTCCAAAAGAAAAAACCTCGACATTTGTAATGTTAAGAGAAATAAAATAGATGGAAGGAAAAATCATGGTCGTATGTCGATGCCATACTCAAAGACTTAAGTATACAACTTGGGTAGGAAATACAGAAAGCACAAAAGATACATTGGTCAATCACATGACTCCTAGATACAATAAGATCACATGTAAGAACAAATTATCACGAACACTATAAGGATGCAATACAAGTGACAATTCATATGGAAGGCGAATTCCTTACATACAAGATATGGAACTAAAAGAAAAATGTTGAAAATCACAACTAGATTCATAATTAAAATCAAAGAACCTCGAGAAGATAAAGGAGATAAAAATACATGAACCCAATGCAAAAAAATAGTATGAAAGAAATAGGGATAATTAATAAGAATACAGGGAATCAAGGAAATCGAATAAATTCAATTTTGCAGAACTCATAATACATTTGACAATTCTTGGAACAATTCTCTTATCAACACAAGGAATCAACAAGGATATTTCATAACAAAATATCCATGAGGAGAAAACATATGGGTATCGAGGAATCAAGGAGTCAAACCATGGCAAACCCAAAATGTATTCAAGTCCCTGGTGCATAATCATAAAACCCCTAATATTAAAACTCTACAAGAACACAAAATAGCTTTCAAATGTTATGCATGTGTCATGTGGGATGTGGGGTCTATATCAAACAATTGCATTTACAATATCCTAGGATAGATTTCTTGCTGAAATTGCAGCTCAAGAATGTAAAATATCTTTCAAATGCTATGCATGTGGCATGTGGGGTCTATATCAAACTTGCATTTGCAATATACTAGGATAGATTTCTTGCTCAAATTGCAACTCAAGTAATGTTGATAACACTATCCAATACTACTAAAGGAGATATGGGAAATCAATTCAAAATGATATAAATAGAAAGAGTACTAGAACCAAAAGAATCTTTGATTGCAACCAACAAATAAAATGAAGGATATAATAAGAAATTATCTAAGGAATAGGAACAACATCAAGGAAACAACATGGATTTGAAATCCAAAAGGATATCTATGAGGAATTCATCTTAGCAATTGGGGACAAGAATAAGAAGGAAAAGGAGAAATTGAAGAAGAAACAAAGTATCAAAAGCACATGTTGGGCTACAACATTACAACAATATATACTTAACTCCACAACTCACTTTAAATTGCCAACCACGGATCATGTAAACTTTTGAGGTGTGGGACAATATATATGCAAAACCACAAAAGTCTAATATAGTCAAAATTCCTAACGATGTTGTAGTGATATGAATTATCAACTATGGGTAGCTCATTCCACTTCAGTTCCCATAGATTAAGGTAGTGGTTTTAGCCTCCATATCTTCATGCAATTTGCTAGAAGTTAGATAAGAATAAGGCCACTTCCTAGTAGATGAGAGGATTTTTTTCGAATGAAAAAGGCTCCTTGGAATCAATAACCATTGTACATATATAAAAATAAAGAAGCAATCATGACATTAACAATCATGTTTATATATTCACAAGTTCCACCTTCCAAAGCACTAATCATTACAATTCAAAGGAATAAGAAAAATCGGAAAAATGCATTAATCAAATCTTTGATTGATAGATGGTGTTTACTCAATTTCCTTTTTTCCTAGCACAGTTGAGTTAAGAAGGTTATCCTCCCTCTTCCTCTAGATTCAATAAAAATGAGATTTGAAAAGATCGAGTTGTGTAAGGAGTTAATTGTTGTCTCTTAGAACTGGTAGTCTAATGGTCAAATTCATCGATGAGGAGGACAAGATCTATTTCATTTTTCATCCCTTATCAATTGATTGAGATGTGTTGGGTATTGAAGATGGTGAATAATGTAAGGGTCGAACCCCCTCTTACTAGATTGTCATGAGACTAATTCAAAAGTTCTCAACCATTTATGCATTAATCTTCCTTCTTGCCAAACCACATTAGTTTATACAATGCAAATCACAAATCAACTAAAAAATTCTTAAGATATCAGACATGCATTATATCCAATTGAAATTAAGTTAATCATACTCATTCAAATAAGCAGATGTCAATATCATCTAGTTTGGCCATTAAAAACAAGAGTGTTTAGGAAAGAGTGTTTATGAGGCAAATACATCAAAAATCATGACAACATAATGGGAAACTGATGATAATATAAAGGCCCATCATTACCCCCCAACTAGAAGGTTGCATGCCTCTATTTGCAACAAAAATCAACCTCAAAAATGATATCGTTTTGCTCACTCCTCATCATTTGTATGATGTTATTTTCATACCTCTCTAAGGTCATATGCCATGATATGTGTAATGGAATCTCTATTACGGTACCCCACTTCTTGTTCCATTGTGCTCCACCTTCTCTTCTCTTTTTGAAATTTTGTTTCTCCTATATATTTCCAACTAAGATTCGCTTTCCTTAATGTCTCTACATATAGTTGTGATTTGCATAGGGAAACATGTAGTCCTTGTGAGGAGTGAGGCTTTGTGTTCTTCAAAGAAAGGGATAATTCACCCCACCTACTTTGGCACAATGATATATAAATTGTCTTGGATATTTCATCACAACAAATCTAATAAAATGCTGAAATATTTACTCTAAAGATTAATTTCCTTTCGATCTCAAATTCTTTAATTATTGGTTTTCTCCTTAAAATGTATGAAATAGATTAAATGAGAAAAATAGAGAACGTAAATAAATACTCACACACCATCCACAAATAAACACAAGATATAACTTGAGAAACCCAATACGGGAGAAAACCCAACTAGAAGGTGTGACCGCTCTACTCTCTTTTTTTCAAATGCATATTCAAAGAAAGAGGCATTATCTGTGGAGTTGTCTTTGACATTGTGACCTATATGGCCGCTACAGAATTTCTCCTTCTCTATTATGCTCTCAAAATACCACTCATAGGTTCTTTGCTCAACTATAGAACAAATATAATCCTAAATAATGGAACTCATTCTCCTCCTAGTGGCATCGTATTTAACATCGCTCAATCACCATCTAGGGGTAGGGTTTTGACTTTCTCAACCCTCAATTGTGATAAGGTTTTGGACCTTCTAGAATATTTTTTGAAAGTCCATACATGGCTAGCCCCATATGCGTAACTAATAGAGGTTCATGTGGCATCCACTTGTGCCATGGTGGTCAACACAGTAGGTCAACTTGCAAGAGGCATAAATTTTGCATATGAGCTTTGATTGATGCGATTTTTGCACCATTGGAAAGGTCTCGATGTGTAGAATAGAATCATGGGGTACAATCTAAATTTAGGAAAGTTTTTGTCCCTAAAAATGTCATTTGATACCTCAAAATGGATATGGAAGGTTTCAAACCCCAATTTTCCAATCTTGGACCTGCCATTAAAACAACCTTGCAAGTTGATTCCTCCATTTTTTTCCACTCTAAAAACATCGAGATAGATGAAAAATAATATAATGATCCAATCAAAATCACACAATTTCAATATTCTATTTCCAAAGTTCTTGATAATGGTTTGATTGTGGATTATAGCTTCTTTTTGCTCCTCTCTCAAAACAAGAATCAACTCTACATCTGGAGTCAATCGAGCATGGTTCCTTAACACATCTCCAAGCTTAGTGGTTTAAAGACTTACCCATAAACTAATGCTAAGATATTCTTATTTGTAACTTTGGGCTTTTACAACCCTTCTTTCTTCATTTTGTATCTATGAAAAAAAGGCTTTCAACTAAGCAACTCCCACATAAGGATTGGGAGACCATCTAACCAAATGAGGAAAAACATAATTGTGTAAATAGAATTCACACATCAATTTTTTCTCCTTCTCATGGAACATGTGATAGATTTCAATGAAATCTTTGCGGTTATTTATTTGGAATGGTAAATATCCAACAATCTTATGCAATCGGAAATTATACCATTGCTCTCTCAAATAAAAAGTATAAGCCATGGTTGGAGGTCTACATGAGAGCATTTCCTTTGCAATTTTTGTTACGCTAGCAATAGAGCTCTCCAAAACTACAATATTTTCAACCCTGCTTTCAATTTCCTCTCATTGTATGTTTCAGGATAAATTCGTGAGTGCGGACACAGACCAATCTCCCTAGATCCACCTGGATCTAGAACAAAGCAAGACAGAATACTACTCTTTCCCTAGATCTAGAATATTGAATGGACTAAGAGAAATGGATAGTGGACATACCTTATGAATGCTCTCCTTAAATATTTGTTGTTCCTCGCTCCTCTTTGATGCTCTTGTGCCATCCAATCACAACAGTACAAACCAATCGAAGTACAAGCAAATTAATATATTCAATACCTAGTCTATACATGTGATCAAGGAATCATGTAATAAGATGACATCATCATTATGGGAAAGGGACATATTCATGTATTGAATTAACTGAAAGAGAAATATACAACCTGAGCCTTGATGTCGTAGATCTCCTTTCAATGGCTTTTGATTCTGACACACACTTGCTCATGTATGAAGAAAATAAACTACTTTTGATGACCTTGTTGTTGTCTCTATCTGTTGCAGCTTCAATTCTCCCTACAATCATGTACCAATTCTCTGATAGATCTCTCAAGATTTCCAACTTCTTGTTAACCCTTTCCATGAGTATTCTCATCAATTTATAAGAGAGAATAGGTTAGTTGCTAGGATAAGAATGATCCCAATAAATCTGGAATGCCAGCTTCTGAACAACCATTTGAATACCAACTCAATCTTCTAGAAGATTCCCTTCTAGAAGGTTCGAGAATCTTAACTTTTTCCTTTGTAAAAAGATGTCCGCACCCTGGCAATGTTTACAGTGCGAGAAGTTTTCACCCTAGATGAATGCAGCATGCGGGAATGTATCATTCTCGCAGGAGAGTATATAAGCAGCATGTGAACTATCTTCAAAACATGATTTCTGGAAATAGATAAGAGCAACTCTTTTCAGGAAGGAGTTCTTTAATGAGGATTTTGATTTGCTATCACCATGACATCACCATGACATCATCACAATGACCAAAATTGTGGATAACAGAATGCCCCCCAAAGTCTGAGAGTGGAACTAGTGACAGTCGATAGGCTTTGTAAGTTGCATGTGTGTGTCAAGAACCAAAAGCACATCTAATCAGAGACCTGCAAACATTCAAGTATCAGCAGAATATCCTATATATCAATTCCTGAGGTAGGCATTCCCATACTCAGATCATAGACTGATGACATAAAAACAAAGGTCATGGCCACCAATCATACACTGTGGATCCATGCCATCATAACGTAGCATAGCCACCTGAATACACTGTGGATCTGAGCTATAAATAATCGAGATGACATAGCCACGAAGCATACACAGTGGATCTATGTGTCACAAAAATACACATACTCCATCGCAACCTGGATTATAAAAACAAGATCCAGGGTCTTCAATCCCATCACCCAAAAGTACGAATCTGACCATGTGATTACATGTGTCGAAGTCGAACACGGTAGAAACCACTTGATTACCGGTCATTGATGTACATCGTTAACAAGTGTGAGGGAAACCACCATTAATGTCAATGACTCCCAAGGTACTATAGTACAATCCATCGACTGTGAATAAATGAAATGATGTCGAACACCCGACGGAGTCTCTCAATCAGGGGTCAATGACATAAACCCACTGTCGAAAGCAAGAAACTTGCCATTGAGGCATGCAAGCTTCAAGGTACTAAATAATTTCTAAGTTTTGTCTCCGGATAATGTGTTGAAGTCGATGGAACAAAACTCGTCACAGGAGGGCCTTGATGTATCCCCCATCAGTGACACAAAATGAGTAACAGAGTTTGATGGTGAAACAGAGCATGTAACAATTGGACTTTGGACATAGGGAAGGCCGACACAAAGTGAAAAGATAACTGTAGATGGCCGACTCAATAGAGGTTTCAAATGGACAGCTCTTGAACATATGGACGACACGACCACTGATTTGGCAGCATTGACTCAAAAATGACACATGGAAAGACCTTGTAATCAAATCGAATGAGAGGCAAATGGATTTCCCAAACCGAATTCAGATTATGAATAGGGGGTGTCATGTTCAAGAGCGACACTTACTACCAATTAACTCAAAGACGAAACATATCCCTTTCCCAAATTTTCCCCCACCATTTCTGGCAAGTACCTCTTTATTTTTACGTAAGATTGAAGAGGATCACATATGCTTGTTGATATAAGCTCATCCTTCGGACGATTCCCTCAGAGTATTTTTAACGAACCCTAAGAAGGAGTGGCTCGGTCCCATCACGGGTCTGTCAATGTTTGTTTAACGAGTCCAGAGATAGAAAACTCGAAGGTTTTTCAAGATTATAGAGTTTGGAAAAACACTTAAAAGAGAACTCTCTCAGTGCCTTTTTCGTACAATAGTCCAACGAGACCGAAAAAGGGTTAAACTATCGCTCGGAGGACACATAAGTTCAAATACTTTAACGAGCGTGAAAATAGCAAGGTCGCTCGGCAATCTTTTCATATTTAGGGAGTCGTGAAAATGGATTAAAGTCAACTCCAGGGGGGTTCCTTTTTCGTGTAACCTCATTGAGCACGGAAAAGAGATAAAACAACGCTCGATCACGTTCTAAGTTTTTCACAAGTGCTAGAACAGATAAAAGGCACTTGAGGTTTTTAGATCAAAACCATAGAAAACCAAATAAACACTCCATACTTCAAAAGTTTTTGGGTCCATAATCGTCTCATTTTGTAAACACAGACTTTGATTGATATATATATATACATGGTTCCTACCGGCTTACTTTACATTGGTGTACATTTTAATGTGTTTAATTTATAAGTGATTTAAATGCCTGTCCAATACATAATTAGCTAACGCATCTGTCAATGTATTAAGACTTCTCGGAATGTGTT
>ML788201.1:117019-142313 GCA_009831015.1 Picea engelmannii | reverse complement strand
TAATAATAAAGGAAGGACCTGGCAATTTCTCTGGTGGACGTAGCCCACACTGGGTGAACCACGTAAATATGTGTCTCTCTTGTATTGTGTGTCTTCTGTGTTTTTGTTTCTGCATTTGTTTTATTTTATTGCTCCACGGTCCTATTTTTCTAACATGATATACTTTATTGATCATAGCTATATGAAGCCTTCAGAGAAAAACCAGTGTTCCAGAAAACTGAAGTACATTTGAGAATATGCATTACATCCTTTGTGATGAAGTCTAGAAAGGAAAAAATGGTTCTCCTATATATATCTCCATAGATGAGTAGATAAGCAAACATTTTGGTAAAGATTATGTCCAAGATGAAAGAGTTTGCGTACTCAAGCTAGAGCTCGTGGAGACGACTTCCTTATTGAAAAAGGAAGAGATGACTCCTAGGTTGGGAGGGAGCACTGATGTATTATTGATTGATGGACAGTCATTTTTTAGTTCAAAAAATGGTCCAGGATGAGAAAATTCTTTCCAGTTCGGAAAGTGTATTGAGATTTCTGACGGACAGACATTTTTCAGTTCGAAAAATGGTCCAGATTGTTGATGTACCATAGACAGAGACTTCCCATTGTGGTTAACATGGGAAGTGGTCTAAGGCAGTCTCTCTTCTTGAGGGTTACTCAAGAAGACTGGTCCGGCTCGCCGGACAATGATTTCTCATTGTAGTTAACATGGGGAATGGTTTGTTTTGGAGGTTGATGCAAGACAGTCATTTCCTTTGGAAATGGTCCAAACAGTCATTCCTTAGGGCGGATTCATTCTCTCCGGGTTGCACTTTGTTTAATGCTAGAGGAATGGCCGAGGGTGGGGAATGGTCCAAGTTTAGCAATCAGGAAGAGAAATTCCTTAGGGCAGACTCATTCTCTCCAGGTTACACTTTGTCTAGTGTTGGAGGAATGGCTCGGGGTGGGGAATGGTCTGGGCTCAAAAATCAGGACAGTTATTCTTCCTTGCTTGAGAAGAATAGTCCAGATAGCTCATTATTGATGTTTTACCTTCTGAGGGCAGATGCTCTTCCAATATCTCACAGATGTGAGTGGAAGAATGGCCCATATGATTCAGTTTATATCATAACATTGTTTCTGTGCACGTTGATATCAGATGATTGTTATGAATATTGTATGTCTCTAGAAAGTAGATGTATACTATTGTGGTGGATGTGTTCCATTGTTTGACCAAGTACCTATGTGCTACTTGGTGTGGTAGTGTACCACTAGATTGTAGTTGTGTACTACTATGGATAGACGCAGTTGTGTTCTATTGAATGATATTGTTTCGATTGCCTTGAAGACTATCAGCAGTGTTGAAAATGATTATCAGCTAGATGGATGATCAATGAACAGAGATTTCCCAGACAGAAAATGGTTTAGAACATTTATTCTTCTAGATTATAAGAATGGCACCTGTGTCACTCTGTGGAGTGAGCATCATGACTAATTACTCAGATAGAGTATGGTCCAAGAGATGATGAAGCTGATGACACTGATCTAGTCATGAGATAGTCTATATAACTATGTTGATGCTACCAGGTGAATGGTATGTTTGTGCTCAAGACCATTACCTGTAATACCTCCCTAGCTAGGAGGGAGTGTTGATATTATGGTAGTTGCGGGAGGTATTTACCTCCATGTGTAAACCTGACGAGAATAGAATATTCCGGGAAGCAAGAAGAAACCCTAATGAGTTGGCTAATAACCCTAGAAGACATGTCGGCTCAAGAAGATAACTTATATTAGGTTATTAGACTCCAAGAGAAGAAGTCGACCAGAATAAATAATATATATTGAACAGACAGATACCCAGAATGAGAATTCGGCCCAAGTAGTTAGCCAGAATTACTATAAATGCAAGAGGCCAGTCTTCATTCTGGCATGCAGTCTCAGAATTGCAGAGCAGCACTTGTGCTAACTGCAGTGTCCAGTTTTATGCGCAAGTTTGGAGGAGAGATGCCATTGTAGCTGTTGCAGCTAGCAGATCACGTTTGTCTTGGACTATCTCTTGGTTAGGGTTTGGAATATATGATCAGCTCTTGTTGGTGCGCTATCCTTGGGGAAAGGTGCACTACCCCTTGTTTGACTATCTAGCCTAGGGTTTGCTTCCAGAGTGATTCTCTGTCAAGGTTAAGGTGCTCGGAGGGTGGTTTCGGCCTATGGTTGGGTGACAATAGTGATATTGTCAATGGTAAAATGAGCACATCCATTATATTCTAACAGCATGGACATGCTCTGATCCTCTTCATTCCCATGAAATTTCTACCCCAAATTCATTCTAATGTCCCTCAACTAATTTGGTTGGTTGCATTATGTAGGCATGCATAAAGAAAACTTTCATAATCTCCCTCAACTGATTTAGTTATTTTCATTATTCATTGAAAATTAATTTCATAAACATCTCTTTGTATTTATGTAAATTTCGTTGAAAATATTATGCTTCCTCAAATTACAAGTGAGCCTTACACCATATCCAATGCATGACTAGATGGAGGAATATATTCTTTTCCACCTGTGATAGGGATAGGTGGAGGAGTTATTATATTTTGGGTTGCTTGAGATCTTGTTCTAGCTCATGCTTTCCTGCTTTTAATTTTTTTAGCTAATAGTGAGCTTCCTTATTTAGGAAGATGGGGGATTGTGTGGGATGATCCCATCATTTCCAACAATGAAATAACAATAAAATTTTCCAAATACCATGTTTTTGTAGTAGCATCCTTGCATAATTCCCTTGTATATATCTTCTTCATAGTTTTCCTCCTCTTTTTATCATTGATGCCTACCTTGTCCACAACTTTTTGTTTCTTCCTTGACTCAACTATATGATCGACATCTCTGCCTGGAAATTTGCACGACTATAAATTACTCATCACTCATTATCAAAAATGTGTCCCATAAGATATCATGTAGATTCCTTGCCAATGCATCATAGATGAGTAGATTTACAAGCCCATCATAAATTTTATGTGGCTCTTAGGGAAAGATGTATCTCAATACACAAATCCAAAAATTACTTGAACCAATTATAGTAGAAATATAACAATGAAAAATCATATATGATTTTTTCATTAAGCATTCTAAAACAACATAGCAATCATCCCCATTGTCTTAATAAAGAAGCATACTAAAACAAAAATGAAACTTGTTCAATACAAGAGAAAAAACAAATCTAAAAATCATATATGCAATCACAAATTTAGGACAACAATGGTACACTTCGTATTATCACAGTGATGAAGAGAACGTACAATACATCAACCTATCCCAAGCTAGTTCAATAATCCATTTTATCTCATCCCAAACAAGGAATCTTCAATGTATCCCAAACCCTAACAAGGGCATCCACAATCACTGCAAACCCTAACAACAAGACAAAGGCCGAGCAAGGCATCCCACCAAGCTCTAAAAACAAATCCAAGGAGCTTTTGAACAAGTCAACATCACACCAACTATCAAACCCCAAGATCTCCTACTTGCATCACACAACCTATCAAGGAGATTCACACACTTTCATCCTACAAGCTACAATACTTGAAAAATGCATATTGGAAACCAAGGAACCCTATTGATAGCATCTTGCAAACATTAATCCTTGTTACAAGACTAACAAATAATCTTACCAAATTTTCCAAAAAAACTAGCATCGCACCAACTATCAATCTCTAAGATATAAAATAGTTTTTCTTAACAAAGACACTCCTTGTATATAGACTAAGGTGAGTGAAGCAAACAATAAAACATTGACTAAACCCACAAGCAACCCTAGGCTAAGTCAACAAACAAAGCCCCAAATAGAGCACTCCTCAAAGCAAAGTGTCCATATGTCACTCTAGGGATTTTCCTGTTGATATTATGGTAGTTGCGAGAGGTATTTACCTCCACATGTAACCCTGACGATAATAGAATATTATGGGAAGCAAGAAGAAACCCTAAAGCATTGAACATAACCCTAGAAGACAAGTCGGCTCAAGGAAATATTTAATATTAAGTAGTTAGCCTCCAAAATGAGAAATTTACCCAGACAGCTCAGGAAAAACAATATAAATACAGGTAGCCAGATCTCATTTGGCACACATAACTCAATTTCAACAATGAAGAAGTGTGCACTAACGAAACTGGGTAAGTGTGCAAGTCTAGGGAATAGTTTTAGTTGCAGCTACTACAATTTGTATTCTCGGTTTAGGCTCAGAATTTCTATTGGTTATGGTTTGGAATTTCTTCCTTGTATGCTAGCTCTGGAGAGAGAGAGGTACGCTACATTGATTGGCTATTAGGTTTAGGGTTTGCTTCCAGAATCATTCTCTGTTAAGGTTAAGGTGCTCGAGGGTGAATTTGGTCTATGGTTGGGTGAGAATATTGCTATATTGTCTATGGTTAAATGAGCACATCTATTATTTCTAACAAGTTATGGGCCCACACTATCTTCGGACAGTCTAACCGTTGGAATATAGATTGGGAGGATTTGCTCAATCACAGTTTTTGTTGCAGCCAATTTTTTTTGCAGCAACGAAACCCTAACCCTCTTGTTGAGGCATCTTAAGTGAAGAGATTGAACTAATTTCTGTATAGCCTAGTGCGCCCTAGCCTAGCGCACCTCCTGGTACTCTCAGCAAGCTAAGACGTCAAGTTTGAGTTTTTGGTCAAAGGTTGATCAATTCAAAGCAGTTATGACTTACTCTATGAAGTCAAAAAACAAGTTAGAAAGGGATTCTAACTTCAGAGCGTGGAAGACAAGGATTGACCTCATCCTTTCCAAGAATAAAGTGTTGGATATTGTGAAAGGAAAGATCGGGAACCACAGTTCAAAGAAGAAAAAGATAAGGAACCTCAGAATGTTGCAGTTATGGAGAAGTTCAAAGACAATGACATCAATGCCATGAGTATCATAGTGGACTCTATAAAAGACCACTTGATACCCTACATCTCCCATATTGACTCAACTAAGAAGATGTACGATTCCCTAACAAACCTCTTCTCAGTCATAAACATTGGACAAGTAATGAGTCTAAAGAATGAGCTTCATGACATGAAATGAATGGTGATGATAGCATAACATCATACCTTGTGAGAATCTCTCAGTTAAGAGATCAACTACAAGCTATTGAAGAACTCATTTCAGAGAAGGAACTGGTAAATATAGTACTCAATGGTATTCCCAAGACATGGGATGCATTTGCTGCAAGCATGAACATAAGGAAGGAGTATCCCACATTTGAAGAACTTTGGACTCGTTATGCATAAGAAGAATCAAGGATTAGTGCAAAAGAGAAACCCCAAAAGAAATATGATGATCAAGCCTTCACAACAAGGTTCAAGAATTTCATGAATAAAAAGAAGTTTGGCTCAAGGAAGAAACCAAATCAAGAGAAAGATATGTCAAAAATACAATGTTTCAACTGTCGAAAATATGGTCACTACAAGAATCATTTTCCCGAGTTAAAGAAAAGGAAGGAAACACACGAAGCATCAATTGCCGAAGAAATGGAACCCTCAAAGAAGGCCAAGCAAGATAAAGAAGACTTCTTCTTCTAAGACAAGGTAACAATATTCTTCATAATTCTTGTACATACCATGTTTACATAGTTTTTGTACATATCTTGCATATCTATTTCTTAGAATATAAGATGTTCAAAGAGAAACAATACCTATGGAAGAATAACAAGATAAGGATTGTTATCACGGTGACTACAAGTCAAGCAATACACATGAAAAGACGAAGTACATTAACAATCCTTGGTAAAAATTCCTATGGAAACTATTAACATAAGTAATAACTGCAAGATAAGCCGAAATCAGAATCAAACTTGAAGAAACATGTAAGAAGTAAAAACAGAAAGAAATCAGCAATCAAAAGGAAATTAGAAAAAGACTTGTGACACTTTGCAGAAGACAATAAGGATGCAGACGGAAGCGTGGACTCTCCTAGATGGAGGGAGTCGATTATATAATTCCAAAAGAAGAGCATGCATTCATGCATGAAGCAAGGATTAGGAGAGAGATAATCCTAAATAATATGATCCATTGAGGATTATGAAGTATCTATCCATGTTCCCATTAATGGTAGCAGCCATGAAAAGAAACATGTGTTCAGTTTGACTTAGAAGAATTTTTCTTCGAAAAGAAGCCTTTAAAGTATCCCCAGTTGTCCATCCACATCCATGATCCTATGATGAAAGGAAGAAGTTGGAATCTTTAGGGCATGGAATCTATAGAAAACTCCATGGACCCAAGAGCTAAAGAGAAACATGAGGAAGAATATGAAAATTCCAAGAGAGAAAGAAAAATCAGAACAACTAGTCATTATATCGAGAATCACAAGACCACCAACTTGGTTTGAACCCACTAGAAGCAATCAAGCAGAAGAAATAGATTTTGTGATGAAGAACAATGTATGAAATACTTATGAATGGAAGAATTGCGAGATTCGGAACTAGAGGTTCTCCAAGATGGAGGGAGAAGACTATGATGATAGCTTGTTCCAGTAACCAGAGATACCTCTACCTGAGCCATTGTATCTTCTGCAATATCCATGGGTTGGAGTTTACATCGGATGAATGTAAAGATTGTTTTCCTCAATAGAGTAATTGAACAAGAAGTGTATGTAGAGAAACCTCAAGGTTTTGAGATATACCAAAAAGAGACCCTTGTATGCATATGGAAGAAGATCTTGTATGGATTCAAATAACTTGGTGCAAAGCCTCTCATACACAGCAAAAGCATGGTGAAAATTTTCTATAACAGAGATAATATATCAAAATAGTTACTCAGAAGTTCGGGATGATGGATTGCTAATCCATGACAAACTCTCATGATAACAGAAGAAGTGCAACTTGGATATGTTTCAGTTTGAGCCCTGCCACAATGTCATGAGCTAGCAGGAAACAAAAATGTTGAATTCAACCATGATATATTATAATGATCGGAACCACGTGAAGTCTTCAAAGAAAAACCAGTGTTCCAGACAGACCGAAGTACATTGAGATCAAGCATTACATTCGTTGTGATGAAGTCCAGAAAAGAGAAGTGGTTCTCCAATGTATCTCCACAGATGAGCAGATACCAGATATTTTGGTAAAGCCTCTGTCCAAGATGGAAAAAGTTTGCGTACTCAAGAAACAAGTTGGAGCTCGTGGAGATGGCTTCCTTATTGAAAAAGGAAAAGATTACTCCCAGGTTGGGAGGGAGCACTGATGTGTTATTGATTTATGGACAATCATTTTTCAGTTTGAAAAATGGTCCAGGATGAGAAGTTCCTTTTCGGTTTGGAAAGTGGTTTGAGATTTCTGACGAACAAGCATTTTTCCAGTTCGGAAAATGGTCCAGATCGGATGGTCATTTTCGTAACGAAAATGGTTCGATATATTGTTGATGTACCATAGATAGAAATTCCCGGAGGAATGGCCCAGTTAAGTGAATGGTCGAGGTTCAGCAATCAAGGACAGACATTCCCTAGGGAAGAATCATTCTCTCAAGGTTGCACTTTGTTTAGTGTCGAAGGAATGGCCCAATTAGGTGAATGGTCCAGGCTCATAAATTAGGACAGTTATTCTTCTATGCTTGAGAAGAATAGTCCAGATAGCTCATGGCTAATGTTTTACTTTCTAAGGGAAGATGTTCTTCCAGATATCACAAATGTGAGTGGAAGAATGGCCCAGATGACTCAGTTTATTTCATGATATTGTTTTTTTGTGCAAGTTGATATCATATGATATGATTTCTATGGAGACTTTATGTCTTTGAACAGTATATGTGTGCTATTGTGGTGGATGTGTTCCATCAGTTGTGACTATGTGTCACTGATTAAGTAGTTGTGTGCTACTCGGTGTGGTAGTGTACCACTGGATTGTAGTTGAGTACTACTATGAATAGACACAGTTGTGTTCTATTGAATGACATTGTTATGATTTCCATGTAGACTATCGGTAGTGTTGAAAATGATTATCAGCTAGATGGATAGTCAGTATGCTTGTGGACAGACATTCTCCAAGCAGAGAATGGTCCAGATAGAACAGATTTTTGGTGGACAGGTATTCTCTCTGTGGAGAATGGTCCAGGTTGACAGTTTGTTGACATGACATGGACTAGTATTTTCCTAAGGCACAGTTTGTGGCCTGATTAGGAAAATGGTTCAAGACCGATATTTTCTAAGGCATATAGGTTGAGATGGATCTCTATGGTACATATGACTTGATTCGAAAATAGTCCTAGATTGGCATTCCTATAGGAATGGTCTATGTAGTCCATGGCGTAGATTTTAGCATCTATTGGGACAGTCATTATTCTAGGACGTATATCCAGATTAGAATAACGGTCCTTGTATCACTTTGTGGAGTGAGTGACTTATTCACATCATGCCTCATTACTCATATGGAGTATGGATTCTAGAAATGATGCAGTTGATGCTATCAGATGATAGTGATAATGGTGCTCGTGATCTAATCATGAGATAGCATGTACGGCTATGATGATGTTATCGGTTGAATGGTATGTTTGTTCTCAATACCATTTCCTTCAATACCTCCCTAGTTAGGAGGGAGTGTTTATATTATGCTAGTTGCAGGATGTATTTACCTCCACATGTAACCCTAACGAGAATAGAATATTCTAAGAAGAAAGAAGAAACCCTAAAGCATTGAACATAACCCTAGAATACAAGTCGGCTCAAGGAAATATTTAATATTAAGTGTTTAGCCTCCATAATGAGAAGTCGACCTAGACAGCTCAAGAAAAACAGTATAAATACAAGTAGCCAGATCTCATTTGGCGCACACATCTCAAAATTTCAACAGTGAAGAAGTGTGCACTGCAGAAACTGGGTAAGTGTGCAAGTCTGGGGAGTAGTTGCAGTGGCAGCTACTGCAATCTGTATTCTCGATTTAGGCTCAGACTTTCTATTGGTTATGGTTTGGACTTTCTGCCTTATATGATAGCTTTGGAGAGAGAGAGGTATGCTACATTGATTGGCTATTAGGCCTAGAGTTTTCTTCCGGAATTATTCTCTGTCAAGGTTAAGGTGCTCGGGTGGCTTCAGCCTATGTTTGGGTGACAATATTGCTATATTTTCTATGGTTAAACGAGCACATCTATTATTTCTAACATTTCCAACCCCCAAAGTGGTGCACCCTCCAATCAATGACTCCACAACCGTGTGTAAGGTGATTACATGCTCCTAGGACCAAAGACCCAAGATCCAAGTGCATAGCACCCTCTTTTGGATATTCCACACATGCTAAGCACCCATCATCCTCAACAAGTGCACCCTTGTAGAAGATGCCAAATACACTACGTGTGCAAAAGTAAAATAAGTCACGTAAGTCATTAAAGTGACATTTAATTCACTTTGTGGGTGAGTTAAAGGACATAAAGAAAACTAAGGAAAGTGGGTTTCCTAAGTGAGATTTTTGGATTAGATCTCACCCATTGATTAGACTTTGCTAGATTGGATCTAAGCCATTGATATTTTAGGGTTTGGCCAAAGAGAGGCTAAAGGAGGTAATAGGGAACATATGAGATTCATTCTTCACTTGAGAGGATAGGAGAAGGAGGAGATCTCTTAGGCGCATATCTTGAGGAGGAGAAGGTGCATGAGGTCAAGGGTTTGGGAGGAGCTTGAGCTTGGTACTAGTCTACCATGGAGGTTGGGCTACTCTTTGATGGAGGGTGCATACTTCTAGAGAAGGGCGCAAGTGTTTGTGGAGGAGCGCATCTTGAGGAGAAGAGGTGCATCAAGCAAAGGAAGGGAACATCTTGAGGAGGGTTCTCACTTGTTGAGTACAGGCGCACTCTATGGGAGATGGAGGGCGCATGAAAAGGGAGGGTGCACCACATTTGTGATTTTTTGCTTGAGTAGGGGAAAACATGAGCTAAGTGCGCACCACATCTTTGGTGGGAGTCTATCTTGAAAGGAGGGAGCTTCTACAAGGGTAAGGCAAAGAAAAACAATGTTGGCATCTTCACAGGTATGCTTGTTGGCATCTTCACATATTAAGTGTGTTTTTCATTGATGGCAAGATCAGAGTATGCGTCGATGGCACAAGAGCAGCAGCAATGTTGACAGGGTTACAGGTAGAGTGTGCATGGAAAACACAACAGTGAAGACACAAAAGAGAAAGCTCAGAAGAGATAGCGCTTTGCTCCTTACATAAGCTCAGATGAGGTCCAAATCATCAGGACTCGCAGAAGGATCAAAGGTCGAGGCCTTTGGCACTTAGAAATTCTTCCAAGTCGGGCGGAATGAAGCTCAGGAGGAGGTGTGACGTGGGTCATCGATCGTGGATCGAGGAGCACAGTCGGCCATTAGATCAGAGTCCAATGACCAAAGGAAGCGCAGTTGAGGAGATCAGATCTCAATCATTGATCTAATTGCGTAGACCAACCGTTGTTGGATCTTAAGGAAAGTGCACAAGACAAGTTTCGAAGTCATCGGAACCGTCCATCGTCCAGAGAACATGTGGCGAAAGATCATCATTTCGCTGACTGAAATGTCAAAGGAAGGAGGTGCTCTAACCACTCGAACTCATGATATGTGAAGTCGTGAAATGACTTGAGATGGAGGATCCAGAGGACACATGGCGAAATATCATCATTTCACTGACTGAAAGGTCAAAGGAAGGAGGTGCTCTAACCCCTCGAACTCGTGATATGCGAAGTCATGAAATGACTTGAGCCGGAGGATCCAGAGGACACGTGATGAAAGATCATCATTTCACTGACTGAAAGGTCAAAGGACGGAGGTGTTGTAACCCCTCGAACTCGTGATATGAGAAGTCGCAAAATGACCTGAGTTGTTCGATCCAGAGGACACGTGGCAGCAGATGAGCAGTTTCGCGGAATTGTGAATCGGGAGAACTATGTCGAGCAGCTCGCAGATATCTCGAAACACGAAATTCCGATGAGATCTGGACCGTTGAACCAGAGAGGATTGTGGGTCGTTGATCTGGAGCAAGCTTCGGATAATCGGGACTCAAAAGAAGGGAGGTGCTCTAACCTTCGACATCGTGAAACAAGAAATCCCAAAATGCAGAAAGTGATCACAATCACTTCTCGAGGAAGCATTCTGGATCGTTGATCTGGCACGACGAAGAACGAAGTCAAAATTCGTGAAAGTGAGATCTAGACCGTTGGATCACTAAGGAGCGTGATTCGTCGATTTGGCACCCGTGGATATCAGGAGTTCGGGAATCTAGAAGCACAAAGGAAGTTGTTTTCCAAAGTCGCGAAATTGGAAGTCACGAATTTGATCTGAGTCGTTGATTGCAAGGGAATCGAGGACTGTCGATCTGGTCTCGAGAAATTCGTCGATTCGAGGATCGGGAATTTGGAGATGATAGGTGAGTGAATTCACAAAGTTCACAATGTCTCTAAGTGGGAAATTGTGAAGCGCCTGTTGGCGTAGGCCTGTGGTCATAGCGAGTGGTCACATCAGCGGAAGAGAAGGGAAAGAGCTAGCGGTGCTAGGCTCCATTTCATAGTTTCGTGAATCGGGAAAACCAAGGTGACTCACAGTTGTTCACCCGAAATGTGAAATCGCAAAATGACTATTGGTTAGGCGCTTGGTCACCGTCAGTGGTCGCGTGAAAGGAAGGATATTAGCCAGAAGAGCTAGCGCCCACTGTGCAGTTTTTCGCAGAAAGGGAAAAAGGCACCAAGGGCATGAGCGCGTCGAGGATCTCTAGGGAATTGCCAGAAACCATTGATTGTTTCTACACAGAGAATTCAAAGAGGCTTCAGGGTGATCGACAGAGAAGACGAAGAGTCTTGACTGCCAGAGAGGCTAAGGAATCTCAACATAACGGGCACTGATGATGATCTCACAAGCAACAGAACTGCCAGAGAAGCTGAAGAGTCTCGAGGTATATGTCAGTGGTATGAAGACTCATCATAGAGACGATTGACAGATGGAAAAGCGTCGAAGACTGTAGCTTCCAGAGAAGCCAAAGAGTCTCGGCATAACGGCCATGAATGAAGAACAGACTCACTGTAATCGCCAAAGGGGACGAAGAGTTAGTTGTATGATCTGGAAAAGGACTTGGGATTATAAATATATGCAGAATAGAGAAGAGGAGGTTGTTGTTGTGGAGAGTGATTCATGCGGGTAAAAGAAAACTGTGTGTAGCAACTGAAGGAGAGAAGAGGCGTAGCACATAGAGTAGAAATGCATATCTGAGAAAGATAGAGAAGCTCGAGGTGCACGTGCTAGACACAGAGCAGAAGAATAGAAAGCTCAAAGAAGAATGAGAGCAAGGAGACATTGATGCAGGCAGAGCATATCAGTGCAGTGGTACAATGATGAGACTGGTAAGCTTTAGATAAACATTGTATCACTATAATAAATTTCAGTAACGAAGTTTTTATATTTCAGGGTGCTTGGGAGGATTGGTGTCCTCAGAGTTTCAAGTGGGTTCTTGAAGAACAAGGAGTTGTAGATTCCATCTGGTTACAGCCAGAAAAACTAGGGTGGCAGGGTGGTGCAAGGGAAAACTATTGTTCTCTGTTATACAGGTTGGTGCATGTGTGACTGGAAGTTGGTGCTTCCATCCAGTTGGTGCTTGAACACTCGGGAAGTTGGTGCTTCCTTCTAGTGGGTTCTAGAGAAACCAGAGAGTTGGTGCTCTCAGCAAGTTGCAGCTTGCAAGACAAACGTGGTAGCCTCACAATGAGTTGGTGCTCATAAGAATGATAATGTAAAGAAAATAAAGATTACTTATCATATCAAGAACAAGAGGTTTTTCTCTTTATTGGTTTCCTCAGGAAATATCTGTCTCTATGTATTTCATCTGTGTGATTGATGTTTAATATTCTAGTGCTTACTTCCCTGTATCATTGTGATCGTGATTGAGTGTTCTGTGAAGAGTTTAAAATGGGTATAGTTGTTTAAGCACGGTAACAACTGATTCACCCCCCCTCTCAGTTGTCCAACAATTTGTATCAGAGATGGTTCATTTTATCTAAAGGTAGATCAGTAAGATTAAACATGTCAAGCCATGAAGGAACTTCAACCAATAAGGCCCCCCTGTTCAATGGAACAAACTTTGCCTTTTGGAAAGTTAGGATGAGAACTTGCATAGTGGCTTTAGGTGCAGATGTCTGGGATGTGGTAGAGACTAGTTATGTAAAGCCAGTTGTACTAGCTAATAAGGATGACAAGCTAGAGTTCAGCTTCAACGCTAAGGCTATGAATGCTATTCTGAGTGGGCTTGCAGAAGCAGAATTTGTAAAAGTTATGCACTTAGAAACTGCCAAAGAAATGTGGGACAAACTCATTAGTAGCTATGAAGGTAATGAGAAGGTAAAGGACACCAAGATTCAAACCTACAGAGTACAGTTTGAACAACTAAAGATGAAACTGTTGGGAAGTACTTTCTGAAAGTTGAAGAACTAGTAAATGCAATGAAAGCACTTGGTGAAAAAATTGAGGAACCCTCTTTATTTCAAAAAATTTTGAGATCTCTACCAGATAGGTTCAACCAGAAGGTCTCTACTATAGAAGAAACTAATGATATAAAAGCTTTGGCTTTTGATCAACTTCTAAGAACGTTCACTGCATATGAAATGAGGATAGGTAAAGATAAACCCACCTCTAGAGAAGCATCATTTAAAGCAGATAAGGATGAGGATTCTGAGCCTGATGAAATTGAAGCAAAAGTTGTGAGAAGACTATTAAAGGATCAGGCAAGTATCAAGGCAAGTTTCCCTTCAAGTGTTTTAACTGTGGAAAGATAGATCACTTTGCATCTAAGTGTCTACACAAGAAGCAGGATCAGAATTATGAAGGTGAAAAGAAGTACAAATCCAAAAAATTTGATAAAAAGAAAATTTTATGCGTAAACAATGATGACTCTTCAGAAGACATAGATAGTGACTCTTCCTATGAAGATAACGTAAATGACTTCATGCTTATGGCCAAAAAGGATTATGATAATAAAAGCACAGGAAGTGATGCTAATGATGAAGAAGTTGTGGTTGATATGGAAGGTGAACTAATCAGTGCCTTAGAAGAAATTGATAGACTCAGACTCGAGAAAAGAAAACAAAAACAGTTGTTGATGCAGTTTGAAAAGAATCATGAAGACTTTGCCCTGCAAAAGGTGGAGTTAGAAGAGGCAAAGAAAATAGAGGACATTATAAAACAATAGTTATCAGAGAATAAGGCAAGATGTGAAGCCTTGGAGGAAGAGGTAGTAAAGACCAGAAAAGAGATGGAGAAGTTCAAAGCATTGTATCTCCAAAATATTTCAAGCATTAAAGCCTCAGAAGGATTAACCACCATTCTGAATCAGCAAAGGAATCCAAATTTGAAAACTGGTTTGGGTTATGAAGAAGGATCAAGTTGTAGTCAACCAAGCAACAAAGATTCCATCAAGTTTGTCAAATCTACATTCATTGACAACAACAAATATGGAGAAACAGAGGAAGATAATCAGCCGCCAAGGAAGAGTGAAAGAAAAAGTACCAGAACTAAAACTGTAGAACAAAGAAATCGACCTTCTCAAGGAAGACAGCGATTTTCTAGGTACAAAGGATTTTTCTATGGATGTTGTTTTTTCCGTTCTAACTTTGGTCACAAAGTTGTAAATTGTTGTTTAAGATTTAGATATGAGCAATCAAAACACTCAAGGAATAGATATATGTTGCAACAAAGAATGAGACAGCCAAGTAACAAACAATCACAGACAACGAATCATGTGATGGATGGAAAAATGGCACAGGTTAAGCATAACAATCGTTATGATCATTTATTCAATGAACCAAAATGTTACACCTGCCATAATTTTGGACATAAAGATGCAGACTGTCGCTTAAGGAACTACGAGTCAGATTTGAATCCTTCTTCTAAAAATGTCAAGGTTTGGAATAAGAAAGAAAATGGCAAGTGTGGACTAGTGTTGTCAGCTCAAAGACAAAAGAACCCATGGTATATTGACAGTGGATGCTCCAAACATATGACCGGAGACAAAGGTAAGTTTTTATATCTAAGTGAAAGCAAATCAGGGAACGTAACCTTTGGAAATGATGCTCCAGGTAAAATCAAGGGTAAAGGGATTGGAAAAGGAAAAGCTCGGGATGTTCTGCTTGTAGATGCGCTGAAACGTAATTTGCTCAGTGTAAGTCATATGTGTGATAGAGGATGTGAAGAGGTGTTCACTTCCAAGGATTGCAAAATAAAGTCTGTAAACTCAAGACAAGTTGTGGTTAAAGGCATAAGGACAGATAATAATGTATATGTGCTGAAAAAAGATAGAGAAGAGTGGCATCTAAGAAAACATGATGAAAGTTGGTTATGGCATAGGAGACTTAGACATCTAAACTTTGACCACTTAATCAAGCTCAAAAATCTTGAGGCAGTAAAATATCTTCCAAGAATATCAAAGCCACAAGATTATGTGTGTAAACCCTGTCAGGTAGGAAAGCTAACCAGGACATAGTTTAAATCCAAGAGCTCTACTTCAATAGAGAAACCACTCCAATTAGTTCATATGGATTTATGTGGACCATCAAGACAGGAAGGCACAAGGAAGGAAAACTATTTTATGTTGATCATTGACAATTACTCCAGACTTACTTGGGTTGTCTTTCTCAAAGAAAAAGTTGAAGCATTTGAGAAACTTAAAATATTTAAGGCTTTAACTGAGAATCAAACAATCAAAAGGTTAAAGGCAGTAAGATCAGACAGAGGAGGAGAATTTATGTAAAGTGATTTCAAGGAATTATGTGATAAACATGGGATCAAGAGAGAATACACAATCCCGGGAACTCCACAGCAAAATGGAGTAGTTGAGAGGCAAAATAAAACCGTGCAGCAAATGGCCAGGTCAATGATAAATGAGAAGAACATTGGTCAAACCTACTGGGTAGAAGCAATACACACAGCAGTCAATGTTCTTAACAAAGCCCACCTGAGACTACACAGTGACAAAACACATTATGAACTGTGGTATGGAAGACCTGCTTCAATCAACCATTTCAAAGTCTTTGGGAGTAAGTGCTACATAAAAAATAATAATGAGAAACTTGGCAAGTATGATGACAGGGCTGATGAAGGCATCTTCTTAGGGTATGCTACAAACAGTAAATGATACAGATGCTAAAATAAGAGGCTGCATAAATTGGTTGATTGTATTGACATAATTGTTGATGAAGGAATTCCAGTAAGAGAGGTGAATAATATTGAATCAATAACAAAGGATATAGATGGAGTTAAAGTTGAACAGGTCCAAGAATCAGAACGAGAAGACTCTGAGTCAGATGAAGATGTAAATACTCAGGTAAACTCAAATCAGCAGACAGCATCAAATTCTTCCTCCAGAATTACTCAAAAAAATCATCCTGCAAGTCAGATAATTGGTGAAAAAGACAAAGGTGTACAAACCAGGAGAAGGATAATCAAAAACACTGAGCAATCACATATAGCCTTCATATCCATGGTGGAACCCAAGAACTTCTATGAGGCCAGTAAAGACGTAAATTGGTTAAAATCAATGAATGAGGAACTGGACCAGATTGAAAAGAATGACACTTGGGAACTCGTTCCTAGGCCAGCAGATAAAAATGTAATAGGATCAAAATGGGTCTACAAAAATAAGATAAATGAGCAAGGAAATATTGTAAGAAATAAAGCTAGATTGGTCTGCAAAGGATACGCTCAAATAGAAGGACTAGACTTTGATGAAACATTTGCGCCTGTAGCAAGATTAGAAGCTATTAGAATGTTTCTTGCCTATGCTTGTCATAAGAAGTTCAAAGTCTATCAAATGGATGTCAAGTCATCTTTTCTAAATGGAGATCTAAAATAAGTCTATATGGAACAACCAGAGGGTTTCCAACTGTCAAATAACCCTGACTTTGTCTGCAAGCTGAAAAAGGCCTTATATGGGTTGAAACAAGCTCCCCGTGCCTGGTATCACAGACTGGATACATATCTTCAAGACAAAGGGTTTAAGAGAGGAATAGTTGACAACAATCTATATATCAAAACAAAGGGTAATGATTTTCTCATTGTGTTGGTCTATGTAGATGACATCATCTTCGGTAGTATTAATGCTTCACTGGTAAAATGGTTTGTTTATTCCATGCACTCTAAATTTGAAATGTCTATAATAGAGGAACTGTCATTTTTTCTTGGCCTGCAAATTACTCAGAGGTCTGAAGGAATATTTATTTCTCAAGAAAAATATCTAAGGGAAATGTTGAAAAGGCTTCAAATAGAATATTCTAAACCTATGAGCACACCTATGGTCATTGGATGCAAGTTAAGCAAGGATGATAACTCACCTGATGTTGATCAGAGTTCATATAGGTCTATGATAGGCAGCCTGTTGTACATAACAGCATCTCGTCCAGACATAATACATGATGTTGGAATCGTAGGAAGGTATCAGGCCGCACCCAAACAAAGTCATTTGTTAGTTGTCAAAAGAATATTTAGAGACCTGGAAGGAACAATGGACTATGGCCTATGGTATCCTACGAATCAAAATTTTCAACTATCAGTCTATTCAGATGCTGACTGGGCTAACTGCGTGGATGAAAGGAAAAGCACAAGTGGAGGTGCGTTCTTCTTAGGAGATTCTCTAGTAGTGTGGTTGAGCAAGAAGCAAGGTTCCTTTTCCTTATCAACTACAGAAGCTGAATACATTGCAGTTGCCACCTGTTGTACCCAAGTATTGTGGATGATTCAGACACTTGCAAACTTGGGGATAAATTATACTGCACCGATTCAAATCCATTGTGATAATACCAGTACAATTAGTGTATCAAATAATCGTGTCTTCCACTCCAAGACCAAGCATATACCCATCAAGTATCACTTCTTGAGGGAACAAGTAACCAACTCTGTGGTTTCTTTACATTATATTCCATCCAAAGATCAGAGTGTTGATATCTTCACTAAACCGCTTGCACAAGCTCAGTTTGAGTATCTACGCCAGAAGTTGGGCGTGACCTCACTGTCAACCTAAGAGGGTCCATCCTGTTAGGGGGAGTTTGTGTTGGTTGAATATCTGATACCTTCGAAGAATATTGCAACAACTCAGGGGGAGCATGTTTTCTTTGATATTGATGTCAAAGGGGGAGAAAAAGTGTTATGGATGCTACAATTGGGATCTAAGTAGAACAGTGCAGCCATTCAGGGTTGCCATCAATGCCAAAGGGGGAGATTGTTGGCATCTAACCAGGTATGCTTATTGTTATCTTCACAGATTGAGTGTGCTTGTCATTGATGGGAAGATCAGAGTATGCGTTGATGGCACAAGAACAACAGCGATGTTGGCAGAGCGATGTTGACAGGGTTACAAGCAGAGTGTGCATGGAAAACACAACAGTGAAGACACAGAAGAGATAGCGCTTTGCGCTTTACAAAAGCGCAAACGAGGTCCAAATCATCAGGACTCGCAGAAGGATCAAAGGTCGAGGCCTTTGGCACTTAGGAATTCTTCCAAGTCATGCGGAATGAAGCTCGGAAGGAGGAGAAACATGGGTCATCGATCGTGGATCAAGGGCATTGTGGGTCGTTAGATCAGAGTCTAGTGACTAGAGGAAGTGCAGTTGAGGCGATCAGATCTCAGCCATTGATCTAAGTGTGTAGACCAACAATTGTTGGATCCTAAGGAAAGTGCACGAGACAAGTTCTGAAGTCATCGGAACCGTCCATCGTCCAAAGGACACGTGGAGAAAGATCATCATTTCATTGAATGAAAGGTCAAAGGAGGTGCTCTAACCCCTCGAACTCGCGATATGCGAAGTTGCGAAATGACTTGAGTCGTAGGATCCAGAGGACACATGGTGAAAGATCATCATTTCGCTGACTGAAAGGTCAAAGGAAGGAGGTGTTCTAATCCCTCAAACTCGCAATATGCGAAGTCACGAAATGACCTGAGTCGTTCGATCCAGAGGACATGTGGCAGCAAATGAGCAGTTTCGCAGAATTGTGAATCGGGAGAACTACGTTGAGCAGCTCCCAGATATCACGAAACGTGAAATCTCGATGAGATCTGGACCGTTGAACCACAAAGGGTTGTGGGTCATTGATCTGGAGCAGGCTTTGGAGAATCGGGACTCGGAAGAAGGGAGGTGATCTAACCATCGACATCGTGAAATGAGAAATGTAGAAATGCAGAAAGTGATCACAGTCGTTTCTCGAGGAAGCATTCTAGACCGTTGATCTAGCATGACAAAGAAAGAAGTCAAAATTCGCAAAGGTGAGATCTAGACCGTTGGATCACTAAGGAGTGTGAGTCGTCGATTTGGCACCCGTGGATATTGGGAGTTCGGGAATTTGGAAGCACAGAGGAAGTTGTTTTCCAAAGTCGCAAAATGCGAAGTCACGAAGTTGATCTCAGTCGTTGATTGCAAGGGAATCGAGGACCGTCAATCTGGTCTCGAGAAATTCGTCGATTCAAGGATCGGGAATTTGGAGATGATAGGTGAGCGAATTCACAAAGTTCGCAATGTTCCGAAGTGAGAAATCGCAAAGCGCTTGTTGGCGTAGGCCTGTGGTCACAGCCAGTGGTCACATCAGCGGAAGAGAAGGGAAGGAGCTAGCAGTGCTAGGCTCCATTTCGGAGTTTCGCGAATCGGGAAATCCAAGGTGACTCACAGTTGATCACCCGAAATGCGAAATCGCAAAATGACTATTGGTTAGGCACTTGGTCACCGCCGGTGGTCGCGTGAAAGGAAGGAGCTTAGCCAGAAGAGCTAGTGCCCACTGTGCAGTTTTTTGCAGAAAGGTAAAAAGGCACCAAGAGCATGAGCGCGCGGAGGATCTCTAGGGAATTTCCAGAAACCACTGATTGTTTCTACACGGAGAATTCAAAGAGGCTTCAGGGTGATCGACAGAGAAGACAAAGAGTCTTGACTACCAGAGAGGCTAAGGAATCTCAGCATAACGGGCATTGATGATGATCTCACAAGCAACAGAACTGCTAGAGAAGATGAAGAGTCTCGAGGTATCTGTCAGTGGTATGAAGACTCATCATAGAGACAATTGACATATGGAAAAGCGTCAAAGACTGTAGCTACCAGAGAAGCCAAAGAGTCTTGGCATAACGGCCATGAATGAAGAACAGACTCGGTGTAATCGCCAGAGGAGACAAAGAGTTAGTTGTATGACCTAGCAGAGGACTTGGGATTATAAATATATGCACAACAGAGAAGAGGAGGTTGTTGTGGAGAGTGATTCATGCGGGTAAAAGCAAACTATGTGCAGCAGTTGAAGGAGAGAAAAGGCATAGCGCATAGAATAGAAATGCATATCTGAGAAAGATAGAGAAGCCCGAGGTGCACATGTCAGAGACAGAGCGAAAGAATAGAAAGTTCAAAGAATGCGAGCAGGGAGACATTGATGCAGACAAAGCATATCAGTGCAGCAGTACAGTGATGAGACTGGTAAGCTTTAGATAAACACTTTATCACTGTAATAAGTTTTAGTAACGAAGTTTTTATATTTCAGGGTCGTTGGGAGGTGCTTGGGAGGATTGGTGTCCTCGGAGTTTCAAGTGGGTGATTGAAGAACATGGAGTTGTAGCTTCCATCTGGTTACAGCCAGAAAAACTAGGGTGGCAGGGTGGTGCAAGGGAGAACTAGTGTTCTCTGTTATACAGGTTGGTGCATGTGTGACTGGAAGTTGGTGCTTCCATCCAGTTGGTGCTGGAACACTCGGGGAGTTGGTGCTTCCTTCTAGTGGGTGCTAGACAAACCAGAGAGTTGGTGCTCTCAGCAAGTTGTAGCTTGCAAGACAGACGTAGTAGCCTCACAATGAGTTGGTGCTCATAAGAATGATAATGTAAAGAAAATAAAGATTACTTATCATATCAAGAAGAAGAGGTTTTTCCCTTTATGGGTTTCCTCGGGAAATATCTGTCTCTGTGTATTTCATGTGTGTGATTGATGTTTAATATTCTAGTGCTTACTTCCCTGTATCATTTTGATCGTGATTGAGTGTTCTGTGAAGAGTTTAAAATGGGTATAATTGTTTAAGCACAGTAGCAACTGATTCACCCCCCCCCCTCTCAGTTGTCCAACAAACAAGGGGTTAAAGGCACAAGCAAAGGCAAGGTCAAAGCAAAGGTAAAGGAAAGAGGATCAAAGGATAGCAAAGGAAGAAGGGCGCACCAAGTCAAAGGGTGCCTTGCTAGCAGGGAGATCTTCAAGGGACTCCAAGGCTTCTGAGAAGTGTTGTTATTGTAACAGGTTCACTTGTTAATGTTTTTTGTGTTGTACATTTTGTTTCGAGGCCTTCTANTGAATATATTTCATGTGTTAACATTGGGATAATAAAACACTTGCAAGGGTGCCCAAAAGGACACTTAACCATCAAAATTGTGAGTAGAAAGTACTTGATTGTTTGATGTCCTAAAACAGTAGCAAAGGACAGTCACAAAGTTTAAACTTAGAGCCAAAAATATGGTCAAAGACAGACCTGTTTTGGCAGCCTCATAGGACCTTGCTTCTCTTCACTATCAACCTCTAAGATATGAAATGGTTTTTATTAATAAAGACACTCATCTTATATGGACTAAGATGAGTGAAGCCAACAATAAAACATTGACTAAGCCCACAATCAACCATGAGCTAAGTCAACAAACAAAGCCCCAAATAGAGCACTCCTCAAAGCAAAGTGTCCATATGCTACTCTAGGGTTTTTCCAACCCCCAAAGTGGTGCACCCTCCAAACTAGGTGTCCACATGTCAAGCGCTCCTCCAAGATGATGCATCCTCCAGTCAATGGCTCCACAACTATGTGTAAGGTCATTACATGCTACTAGGACCAAACAACCAACCTTACACCATTTAAATGGCAATGTACATGTATCATACCATTATAGGACTAGATGGAGGAATATCTTCTTCGCCAACTGTGATAGGACTAGGTGGAGGAGATCTTGTATTTTGGGTTGCTTGAGATCTTGTTCTAGCTCATGCTTTCTTGCTTTTAATTTTTTTTAGTTACTAGTGAGCTTCCTTCTTTAGGAAGATGGGGGCTTGTGTGGGAAGATCCCCGCATTTCCAACAATGCAATATCATTATTTTTATCCAAATACCATGTTTTTGTAAGTAGCATACTTGCCTAATTCGCTTGTTTCTATCTTCTTCATAGTTGTACTCTTCTTATCATAGATGACTACCTTGTCCACAACTTTCTATTTCTTCCTTGACTTGACTATATGATTGACATCTTCGTCTCTAGCAATTTGCACGACTATAAATTACTCATCACTCATGATCAAAAATTTGTCCCACAAAACCTCATGTGGATTCCTTGCCAATGCATTATAGATGAGTAGTTTTACAAGCCCATCATAAATTTTATTAGGTTCTTAGGGAAAGATCTATCTCAATACACAAATCTGTAAATTATTCGAACCAATTACAGTAGAAATAAAACGACGACAAATCAAATAAGTTGTTTCATTAAGCATGCTAAACAACAATGAAACTTGTTCAATACAAGAGAAAAATCAAATCTAAAATCCATATATGCAATCACAAATTTCACAAATTTAGGACAACAATGGTACACTTCATATTATCACAATGATGAAGAGAACATATAATACCTCAACCTATCCCAAGCTAGTTCAATAAGCCCTTTTAGCTCATCCAAAACAAGGAATCTTCAATGTATCCCAAACCCTAACAAGGGCATCCACAATCACTACAAACCCTAACAACAATACAAAGGCCAAGCAAGGCATCCCACCAACCTCTAAAAACCAATCCAAGGAGCTTTCAAACAAGCCAACATCACACCAACTATCAAACCCCAAGATCTCCTACTTGCATCACACAAGCTATCAAGGAGATTCACACACTTGCATCCCACACGCTACAATACTTGACAATTGCATCTTGGAAACTGAGGAACCCTAGTGCAAGCATCCCGCAAACACTAATCCTTGTTATAAGAGTAACAAATAGTCTTTCCAAATTCTCCAAAAAACTAGCATCACACCAACTATCAATCTCTAAGATATAAAATAGTTTTTCTTAACAAAGATACTCCTCTTATATAGACTAAGGTCACTAAAACCAACAATAAAACATTGACTAAGCCCACAAGCAACCCTGGGCTAAGTCAACAAACAAAGCCCCAAATATCACACTCCTCAAAGCAAAGTGTCCATATGTCATTCTAGGGTTTTTCCATCTCCCAAAGAGGTGCACCCTCCAAGCTAGGTGTCCACATGTCAAGCACTCCCCCAAGATGATGCACCCTCTAGTCAATGGCTCCACAGCTGTGTATAAGGTGATTACATGTTGCTAGGACTAAACACACAACCTCCAAATGCATAGCACCCTCTTTTGGCTACTCTACACATGCTAAGCACCAATCCTCCTCAACAAGTGCACCCTTGTAGAAGATGTCAAATACACTACATGTGCAAACTACCACATTAAGCAATGTGCCTCCCTAACACTGGTTCCAAGGCAAGCATACACCCAATCTAAGCTCTCCAAATGTAATTCACATAAACAAATGGGCTAGGAGACCAAAAACTCCCTTCATATCACATGAAGCACTCCTGGCTAGGTGTCCACATGTCAAGTGTTCCTCCAAGATGATGCATCCTCCAATCAATGGCTCCACAATTGTGTGTAAGGTGATTACATACTGCTAGAACCAAACACCCAACCTCCAAGTGCATAGCACCCTCTTTTGGCAACTCCACACATGCTAAGCATCCATCCTCCTCAACAAGTGCACCCTTGTAGAAGATGCCAAATACACTACATGTGCAAACTACCACATTAAGCAATGTGCCTCCCTAACATTGATTCCAAGGCAAGCATACACCCAATCTAAGCTCTCCAAATGTAATTCACATAAACAAATGGGCTAGGAGACCAAAAGCCCTTCACATTGCATGATCCTCCTCATTCCCATTAAATTGCTACCCCAAATTCATTGTAATCTCCCTCAATTGATCTGGTCGATTGCACTATGGAGGCATGCATAAACTAAACTTTCATGATCTACCTCAACTAATTCAGCTGGTTGCATTATTTGTTGAACATTAATTGCATAAACATCTCTTTGTATTCAATTTAAATTTCATTGAAAAGATTATGCTTTCCTCAAATCACAAGCGAACCTTACACCACTTAATTTGCAATGTACACGTACCAAGTTTCAATGGAAGATGGTGGCCCAAAAGTTGAAATGAAGGACTTGAAACTTTTTAAGAGAACGATGTGATAACTTATTTTTAAAGATGAATTATTGTGAAAATGTTAGCAAAAATTCAGATTGGGTTGCATGCATAGCTATGTATAGTTTTTCACAATGTATACTTTTACAAGTTGAAAAATATTTAATCTTCGTCTCAATGACACAATGTTTTTTTAATGGAATATGTTTGTCTAAGAGTAACTAGACTTGTACAATTAATATTGCATTTTTTTTAATAGGATATGTAGTTATTTTATAAAGCTCATCCAACAATAATATGAAAACATTTAATATTAATACTTTATTGTGCATCTAGCATAAAATTATGATACCATAGTTTTTTCTATCTCTAACGAAAGTATCTCATACATCAATATTATTAGGCCCCACACATGTAACTATCAACTCAACTTTTTACCCCTACGCAACAATGGGTTCCTGTCTCCTATTTCTTCGTTCCAAAAAGCATTGGCCTCATTGTTATGTTTATGTCTGGCCATTTATAATTAAGTAAACAAATAAGCACAAGAGTTTGGTGTTAGAAAGCACAAACTTCTAACAAACGCTACAATGTGAAATCGACTGCAACTCCCAACAAAAGTGGATGCAATCTATTTCATAGACAATGCATATAACTTTTATTTCTTTCTCAGTTTAGAGCAAACTAGCACTAGTGCCAAATTTACCACAGAAGTTGAACATATCAAAAAAAAAAAAAAACAGACTCACTATTTTTAAACAGCTTTCAATGGAAAAAGCGACTCCGACTCTTTTCATAACTAATAAAATAACATGATACAATAAAGTGACCTCAAGTCCATTTCTTCACCTGTCGTCCCTATGTTTTAGGGAAATCAATACTCCAGCAGGAAAAATTGCGAAAGGTCATTTGATGCTATTATGTAGAATAGCCTTAATAGTAATATTTAAACCCATCTATCTCTCCAAATAAAAGGTGAGAAAACAGCTAAGCTGAACAGAAGATGGAAGACATCCTAGACATTTAGCTGGCAACAGTGCCTTCGTAATATACAGTCAAAGAAGACTGTGTTTGGAACTGTCAATGTCTCCAGTGTCAAAAACTAGAGCAATGAACTATACTTG
>ML788201.1:57626-113331 GCA_009831015.1 Picea engelmannii | reverse complement strand
GACTCTAGAGCATCATATTTATTACCAAAGAGTTGTAAGATTTAGTCAATAGTTCAAATTTCAAAATTCAAACTTCAAAGGTAAATTGTCATATAATGTTCATAACTTCATTGTTTACGGAATAAGCCATAATAAAGAGTCAAAACAGTACTAAGTTCCAGAGACTACTAATAAAAAGGAAAAATAAAAAGAGATCTAATATATATTAGCAAGTACTAAGTACTATGCTCTAAGTTTTCCTCTTGCCACAAGAAACTTCTAGTTTCTTTTCCTGTGCTCTTTGAGTTTGAAGAAGAGAAGTAGGTGGAACTTGGAAGTGTTTGTGGAACACAACCAGCGGCTGAATGGCCCCCACGTGACAATGGACATTGTGAAGATAAAGGAAAAATTGATGCATCTGGAACGTTGTTAGTGGATGGGGTGGCAAGTCTCCTCCAAGAATATGATCACCATCATGATCACCCAAAAGTTATGCTTCCAAGTGCTCTAAAACTATGGCTCCATCCTGACCAAAATATATTGGGGTATTTATCCTCAATGATTGCTCTTATTGCCTTACAATTAACAACATTATCTGTGATGACTTGAATAACATTCTAGGGCCCAATCTCTTGAATGGTTTTAATCAAGGCATCTGCAATATTAATACATATCTTGTAGCGATCTAAGTAGTCATGGGTTGAAAGGAAGACCGCACCACTAGTAGACACACCAAGAATATTCATCAATGGCATGCCTTTCACATTTTTCCAACCATTAGATACAATTGATACCCGATGCCAATTCCAATCATTTGTAAATTTTCCTAGAGCACCTTGGATTTTGGCTCTTTCCCTGTCAAGTCCCAAGGTTCCAACTTTGTCATACTTGGGGCTCATGTATCCTTTAGGGGCACCATTGATGACTTGTAGCATTTCATGTCAATATGGTGAGCAAAGAACATTGAATGGTATACCACATGCATAGAGAAACCTAAAACAATTTGCATCCACATCATCTCTACAACCTTCGTCAAGGAAATATGATAGTGTTTTACGCCTTGAAGACGAAGGCGAGAATGCACTAGCATGGGGGGATGCAGATCAACCAGTGAACATTCTTTGTGCACTCTCACATTCAACCTTTGGTCTTTTGGATTTGTTTTGTGTTTCCTCCTCTCCCCTTTAGTATTTGAGTCTGTCTTCAGGTGGCACGCTCACACAAGTTTTGACTCCTATACTCTTACCTTCATCCTAGTACATAGTCCCACACATATGCTTTCTCACACAGGTATAGGAACCTATGTATTTTGTATGGCAATGGTGACATGTAAATTTTGTGGTTCCACCCCCTTTACCTCCCACAAGCCTTGTGACATACTTCCACAGAGGTGTGTAATTCCTTCCTCCTCTCCTTGGTCCATGTTGTCCACTTCTATTTCTTCGTCACTATCATGGTTATTTCGACGTGAAGTTCCCAACACCACCATCAAAATAAAAAATGGAACCAAAATGACATACCACATTGACATCATCATCATGATTGTTGAACCTTGATAATAACTTGCTACCTGCAATAGAATGATGGAGGAGAAATGGGAAAGAGTAGCAGATGAAAACATTCAAATATTCAACATAGCATAATATACTAATTTACAACAAATGGATTTTATTTATTTTTAAACAAGAACGGACTTAACAGCCTACCTCTTTATCTCTCCAATGGTGGTTGAATATAACTATGATAGCCTTCAATCTCCCTTCTAAGCTCTCACAAATGGAAGCCTTCAATGATCAATCTTTCTTCCAAGCTCTCCAATCTCCCTATGGAAGCCTTCAATATTCCTTCCAAGTTCTCCAATCCCTTCCAAGCTCTCAAATCTCCCTTCATTCTCCTTCAATCTTCCCTCAATCCCATCAATAACTAGCAAGAACCCTATCAAAACCCTCCTAGCAAAGATGAGTGAAATGAGAAATAGAATGAGAGAAAAATAGAGTGAGTCAATGTTTTATTCCCTTAGAAACCCTAGCCATACATTTTCCTCTCTTATGGAACCTTGTCTTGGTTCCCACTCACTCCCAAAACAAAAACAAAAAAATACCCTCTCTTGCCTCACACGCACGGATTGAAGGGGAATCCTTAATGAGCATTTTTTTAATGGAGGGAGCGAAAGCTCCCTGGACAGAGAGCAAAACGCTCCCTGGGCAGGCAACATGATTCCTAAACGCTCCCTTAGGGAGCACGCTTCGAGAGCGGGGCATGAGAGGGGGGGGGGCGCTCCCCCGCAGCCTAGATCCAGACAACAAGTTTTATAAAGGTGGAGGGAAAATTTAAGTGAGCAAGCAAGTAAGCATAGTCACACTACAACTAATCAACCATTATGTGGAGATGAGATTTAGCAATTCCAAGATGGCACATGATAGACATTACAAGCCCCGTAGAGGAGTAGAAATTCAAGCAAGCAAGCATACTCACCCACAACCAATCAACATTAATGTAGAGAGGAGATTTTATTGTCATAGAAGCAATTCCAAGGCACCACAAGATAGGTGTAGCACCCACACAGCACACTTCACTGAGCAGGAAGGGAAGACCAAGCAAACAAGCATACTTACCCCACAACCAACCAACCATTATCTGGAAAGGAGATTTTTTAGTTGTAGAAGCAATTCCAAGACACTAAGATAGGCATAGCAACCACACAACAAGTCCTACTGAGGAGAAAGGGAAGGTCGGGCAAGCAAACTGTTAGGATCCTTGGCGCTTAAGATGTATCATTGTATGTTGTAACCCTACCTTAAAGTTATTCTGACTTAATGAAAGTATTGGATCCTTTCCAATGTCTCTTGGACATATGGTTTGAGATACATCTTAAGCAATAAGGATCCTAATACAAGCATACTCATCCCACACCCAATCAACCATTATGTGGAGAGAAGATTTTATAGTCGTAGAAGCAATTCCAAGATGCCACAAGATTGGCAAGGCATAGCATCCACACAACACATCCCACTGAGGAGGGGAAGATTGTGCAAGACAGCCTAGTCAACCCACAAGCAACCAACCATTATGCAATTCCAAGACACAACAATATATTTGTAACACCCACACAACACATCCCATTGAGGAGGGAGTGAGGAGGAGAAGACCAAGCAAGCAAGCATACTCACCGCACAGCCAATCAACCATTATGTGGAAAGGATATTTTATAGTTGTAAAAGCAATTCCTAGATGTCCTAATATAAGCATAGCACCTACACAACACATCACATTCCACATAGGAGGAGAAGGCCAAGCAACAAGCATACTCACCCTGCAACCAATCAAACATTATGTTACTCCCTTGTGGCTGCCCCCATTTGCATAAAGATCATGGTATGTTGGAACTTATAAGTTGTCATGGACCAGCCCGAAGCAACTGCAGTGGGACAACACACAAGAGAAGATGATTTTATTGTTATAAAAGTTATTTCAAGGCACCACGAGATAGACATATCACACTGTTATTTCAGACACAGTCACCCACACAACGCGTCCCACAGAGTAGGGGAAGGCCAAACAAGCAAGCACACTCACCTAATACTTACCCTGCAGTCAATCGACCATTACATTAAGAGACACCACTCCTTTGTAGCTGTCCCATTGATATAGAAATTATGATATATTGAAGTTTATATGCTGTCCAGGACCAGCTCTCACAATCAATGTTAACTTATATATGAGCAGGAAACACCACTCTGTTATGACTGTCTCCATTGACATAAAAAACATGATAAATTAAGAGTTATATGCTGTCACCTACTCGCACAGGTGACAGGTAGGGGTGTTAGCACAAAAGTTTACTCGACCATGTAAACTTTAAAGAATGTAAACAATATAGATGCATAGGTAGGGGTGTTAGCACAAAAGGCACTGGGATGGCATAAAATATCTACTATTATACTCGTGAAATAAACACTTCACTCAAAAGTGAGCTGGCCTCCCACAAGCACTTTCTGCTCTTTGATCTTGGTGGGACTTAGAAAGCAATCTAASATAAAATTAAAATTAGAGAGGTTGTGGCTGGAGATATTAATGCCCCAAACCCGGCCGTRCGGCGAAAATGAAATTGGGTATCCCCAAAATTAATAAAATCGATWGCAAAAACCCAACTTAATACATACCTGTGCCGGCAGCGGTGATGGCTTGGCGCCATTTCTTGTCCTGAACATCACCGGCGGCGAAAACCCCCGGAATACTCGTCTGGGTAGTTCCAGGCTTTGTCACTATGTAACCGTCTGAGTCCAACTCCAGCTGCCCCTCAAGAAACTTGGTGGCCGGTTCATGCCCGATGGCGAAAAACAGTCCGAACACTTCCAACACCGACACCTCACCGGTGACTGTATTCCGCAGATCGAGCCCGCTGAGCAAACCCCTCTCGTTCCCAGAGGCCTTGAGGACCTCCGCGTTCCATATGACCTCGATCTTGGGGTTATCCAGCGCCCTCTTCTGCATGATCTTGCTGGCCCTGAAGGCATCCCGCCTGTGAATGATGTAAACTTTGCTACCGTACTTGGTCAAGAAGTTCGCCTCCTCCATGGCCGAGTCTCCGCCCCCGATCACAGCCAGCGGCCGGTTACGGAAGATGGGGGCCGCGCCGTCGCATACGGCGCAGGCGGAGATGCCCTTGTTCCAGAACCCGTCTTCTCCCTCGCCGCCCCCCGGAAAATCCAGGCGCTTGGCCACCGCCCCCGTGGCGATGATGACGGTATCGGCGTCGACCTGCTTGGTGTCCGTGTAAAGCCTGAATGGCCTCACCGACAAATCCATGCGCACCACTGTCTCCGTGAAAACCCGCGTCCCAAAACGGAGACTCTGTTCCTTGAACTTCTCCGTCAAGTCCATCCCCATTATCCCCTGCGGGAACCCTGGGAAGTTTTCTACGTCAGTTGTGGTTGTGAGTTGGCCGCCGGGGGCGATTCCGTTGGCCATCCATCCTTCGAAGAGAATGGGCTTCAGCTCCGCCCGCGCTGTGTATATCGCGGCCGTGTGCGCTGCCGGTCCGCTCCCCACTATACATGTCGCCACTCTCATCCTCTCCAACTCCACCTCCCCTGTCGTTCCCATTTTACTTCCTGAACGAATTTGACGACGTCGACGGAGATTATGTGCGCTTTTCCTTCAGCCCAACAGCAGTCTTCGCACCTGTCTTGCCTTGCCTCGCCACGCCATGGTTTGAATTTATAACAACAAAACATATGTGCGCGTGCTTGTTATTGATGACGTGGAAATGCGCTTGTCATTGATTACGTGGAAATCTTTTATAAGTAAACAAATATCCGCTGCACGCGGTGTCAATCACCAATTGGGTTTTAGGTTTTACCACGTCGTCTTTCTCTGTCCGTCTATTTGATCTTTTGACAATTTTGCCCTATGATCGAGGATTGTATTTTTTAACACGAGGTTAAAAATAGTTTATAGGACATATTGTTTTTACATTTGGCTTTTATATTCGATTCTTTTTTTTTCATGTGAAGTTTTACAATAACCGCTTTCAGTGTATGGACAAACTCTTCGCTTAATAGATTATCCCAAGAATTAGCTGCCAGAATACCTGCATAATTTTCCTTGCTGTCTTTGAAGGCCTCACATTCTAAAATGAAATGTTTCCCTGTTTCCACTTTTCCTAAAGAGCACAAAATACATACTCTTTCCTCCAAGATTTCTTTTAACCTTTTCCAACACCTTGTTTCACAATGGAGTTGATAAGAATTAGTCCTCAATTAAGGTATAAGAATTTTAGATCTCCAAGAAATATTGAAGAAAGTAGAACAAGTCAATTTTTTATGTTCATTTTATTTTTTAGAGTGAATTTTTTTATTCATTTTATTTTTTGATAAGATAACATTCTATTTTGATTTATTATCTTTTTTAAATCTCGATGATATGAGCTTTTTTTTTTTTAAATAAATTAATATTTTTAAGGTCACATAATATGTTTAAAGTTTTTATGCCCCGGATGGGGTGCCACGAGAGCAAACGAGGCATGTGGAGGAGCAGCCCGAGCACGTGGAGGCGTCATTAGATGGGTCATTAATGGAGGCCTCCCTCCGGGCTGTGCGAAGTTAATACATACTCTGCCTCCGTAACATTTGAAAGGTGATGGATCTATTCGCATGCGAAAAAGGGACGGAATGCCAGAGCACTAAGCTCTCGGCGTTAATGGCTCTCTCCCTCCTGGTATATGTTTTACACAGCAGCAAGAGTTGGGATAACACTCGGGGTTTCAATGTGAATTCGCCACAGTCGGCTTGGCATCACCGAGCAGGAGGCTCCTCCTTCACGCTCACCATGCCACGAATTCGAGGACGACCAAGGCGAGGGGCCCGTTGGTACGCAGCTGCTTCCCGGAGGAAGCGACACCAAAGGTTTGTCCAAGCAATTCGCACGGTCCGGAGGAGGCGCAGAGCCACCGCAGCCGCAGCACTTTCGCCGCCTGGAACGCTTGTGGAGGAAGAACCATGGCCCAACATCCCTGATGACTGGAATCCTCCAACGCACTCCGGGTGTTCACCATCTCCCCACACTCCGAGCATCCTCCCGCAGCCCTCTACTGTTCCGAATGTAATTTATCTGGTCTGCATAGTCATGGAGGAGGCCCCAGACAACGCCACGGGGGAGCAGGACCAAGGAACTTCGTCGGGCAGAGAAAAGAGGCCGAGCCAAGACGCACCGGAGCTGGAAAGAAGTCCGCCTCTCTCACCGCAGCTGCTGCATTCGGAGCATCTCGAGCTAATCTTTGAAATGCGCAGCCTTGTAGATGACCAGGCTTTCAGCGCCATGAGACTCAGCCAGAGACTGGACATGCTTTACGCGGCCTACTCAAAGGCCACTCCTCGACGCCAGTGTCCTACCTGCGCGCAGCCCTTCGTCTTTACAGGCTATGGCGGCAATCCTGACTGATCAGGTTCTCTGCTCTTATGGCTCCAATGCTATTTTCCATTACTATGGTTTTTAGTTTAATTCGCTACAGTATGGTTCCTGTTAAGTTAGCGTTCATAGAACAAATCCCTGGTTTCCTTCAGGCGGGGTGGCGAAACTTTCCGCCTTATTTTGAACATCACTGTGGACAGGCCAGCTGTCCTGGTTTCCTCTGTTGGCAGGATAGCTGACCCTTGCATGCCAGCTATATATATTTTGTGACAGTATAATAGAAAGGATCTACTTTTTATTTACAGAAAAAAAAAAAAAATATGTTTAAAGTTTTTATGAATTAAAATTTTTATCTATTAAATTAAAGTTGAACTTATTGTAAAATTCTGTAAATTTTACAAAAATAATAATTGAACTTGTAAATGGACACTCATCCACATTTTCAAAATAATAATCCAAGAAGAAAACTCCTTAAAAATAGGAATGTGAAATCCTTATTTTGATTTGGATGTTATGTGGCATTCTAGAATATTTGAGTGCGACATATGTTTGTGCTTTTTTCCCAAAACTCTTTCTTTCTTTTGGCACAATGAAGGGGAAATTCTCCATTATTTTGGTCGGAGTCAATCTCTTGACACGCTTGACACGTGTGGCTCTTATTATGATACCTTGATAGGTGGGGTCTTCTTTCTAGAATGAAAAACCCTCGAATATTTTTTGGACATATGGCTTTTAAGAAAAAATGCAAATGAAAACATTTATGTTGAGGAAATGCATAAAAAAATTTAATATTTTTCATAATAAAAAATTAAAAAAAAATAGTAATAATGAATGGAATTTGAAAGTAAATTAAGAGAAAATATATGGAAGATTTAAAAATAAAATGTTTGTGTTATTTTTATTATCCAGAGGGGGGTAGGGTATGTATACCTTCGTAGACTTTACCAGTGAAATCGTTGGGCGGAGGGGGGTCCCTTGTCCCATAAACAAGGAGGTCTCATACACCAATTTGGTGTGTTGGCTTGGCCGTGACCTTAAAAATAGATTATTATTATTATTATTATTATTGTAAAATTGTGATGAAAGTAGGAGTTCATCTTCAAATTAATGGGACCGTTATTATTAGAATAAAGTATGGTAGTTCACAAAATGGATTTTTAGAGGCAATCTTATACATTTTAGTTGGAAAGCAAAATGAAATAGTTATAATGATGAGGTAAGAAGAAACTTGTGTGATGAATTGGGTCTCGCTTGGGTAGTTAGGAGGAAAAGTTGTTATCCTCCCCATCTAAGTTCAAATCTCGCTTGTAACATGTTTACCTCTCGTGGGTTGATTGGGGTTAACAAGGTACTTGTCATGCCCGCAAGAGACATGCTCAAGTCTAACCTTGGCATCTCATGGGTGTGCGACATCGTGGCAGTTCTCACTTGGTAGTGTGGCTCAACCAAGGATATTTCACCTAGACTATGCCTCTTCACCTAGAGCATACCCATACTTTGTTCTAGGCTACAAATGAGTTACACTCTTACTATGTGCAACTCAATTGTATACTTAGACAATTGTTAACATTCTTTAACACTTAGTCATTCTAGCATACAATAGAAAACATGCAAAACACAAGAGACAAATGTATAGTGTGGGTGGCACCAGCAGTGCCTAATACCCAACTTCATTTTATTATATTCTGAAACAGAAACAATACATTACAAAGAGGGCACTATTATCCTAGTTACATAGATGGGTCAAGTCTCTTTACTCTGCTCCATATAACATAATTGTCTAGACTTGTGGATTCATGACACCAAGACTTCCTTCGTTGTTCCTCCTTGCCTCAGCCTGTGGTGCACCGCACTAGTGCGCCCAGCATCAAACTAACTCATGTCTCTTGCCTTGTTCACTTTCTTATGCCTTTGGTTGTGCATCTTGTGCTCTTATATGGACTCCAAGGGTCACCATCATGAATAGTCACATCGTTTGGGTGTGTTGTGCCCCTTTGTGAACCGTCACACTCAAATGACTCATCATGCCCCTTCGTGGACGCAATGCACCCAAACAATCGCGTACGCCCATCAATTGTCACGTCTCTTGGACCGACGCACCCCATCTTTGGGTGTGTGCCCCTTGCCTTGTGCTCTTCGTTGTATCGATCGTCGTGACTCTTCGTGGGTGTATCAATGGGGTCATCCAACATCTTCAATGCACCCATGTTGCCAAGGGAAGACGAGTCCACTCCTTGGGCGTGCTCTGAAGTTGTCCAATCCTTTCCCAATCGCAACCCAAGTCTCCATCGCCCGTCGTGTTATCCCCAATTCCTAGGGATAACTAAGGAGATGATGTCTCGAGGCCCTCGGGTTGCAGACATGGAGTACCGAGAGATAGCTTGACCAAGAGTGTCCACTTGCACAAATAGAGACCTGCTTCACCACCACAGTTCCAGGTACATCATGAGGGTATGCACCACATCAAATGATCTTGCTCCATGAGGTACAATCCAAGTATTACGGTGAGTGTCATTTCAGTATTTGAGGCATTTGAGTTTGTGCATTTTAAACTTCTTTTGATTATATAACGGTTGCTTGGACATTATGCTCTTTGCCTTGTTTCACCTTGGTGGTTGACATTGCGCCCTAGTAAGTGGGTCACCCCTGGGAATAGGTGTGATACTGGGAGGTCCACTTGACAAGTCATCGTACCATTCCTGACCATACTTGTCACTTTCCATACTTCATCCCCTCATCTCCTTACCTTTTGGGATTTTCGAGTGTACTGACCCAAGAAGGGAGTGTTCCTCATTTCATGGGAAGGGGTTGAAGGCCTAGAGGCTTGTAGTTGGCAAAAGATAAAAGCTAATCATGAACCTTCTAAATGCTCGCCCAAGGATCTCGAGGACAATGAAATGTCTCTCATAAGAAACTGATGGGACCCATGAAAAGTAACTAATACAAAATGCCAACTAAGATGGAGCGTGTGTGGGCATTGTTTTTCATGCTTAGGGAGAAGCCCCACACATGACTTCAACTTGGGGAAGCATCATGTGACCAAGGTAGAGTCAAGGTGAGCATTGTTTTTCATGCTTAGGTAGAAGCCCCACCTTGGCTTCAACTTGGAAACATCTTAAAAAGAATAAAAGGCAATAAATAGGCTTGGAAAAAGGTTGCATTGAAAATGAAGGTGTAGCACACTCTCTACAAAGGCACCCATAAATGAGATACTACAATCCCTTATATGTCATGAACCCCATGCCCAAAAGTCTTGCCCTTATCCATGTCACCTCATCCACATGACCTAGAGGAGGGTCCACTTGGGAAACACTCCTAAACTTGAAGTACGATTCACCCAATAGGTCGCTTTGTCAACCATCCCATACCTAAACTTGGAAAATTGCATAAGGTCTTTGAGCACTTGTTTATTTTATAAGGTGGTTTGGATGTACATCTTAGATGGATCTTTTATTGATTCAATTTACTCATCATGATGCATTTGACTTGAGATCCTTGGATGGCATATTCATTGTCTTTGCATGACCTAGTTGGTGGACAATTTTGGAAGAACAAGCCTAGCTTAGGCTTCCTCGGGGCTTGAAGCCCACAGGTTGGATACCATGGCCCACACACCAGACAACGATGCTATCCTTTGGAGGCCTGAGAATATGCCTTGGAGGACCTCACCCATGCCCCTACTAACCCAATATTTCTCCTTTAGAGGCCAAACGTCACACTTTGAGGGCTTGACGCCATCCATGGGTTAGGGTTTGGTGGTGATGAGGACACATGGAATCATTTAATGAGGAAGAACGCCTTGACTTGGTGGAGAGGGTCCTATCACCTTGGAAGAAGGCCTTTGGAGGTGTTAGTCTCTAACTTTGCTTTTGATTAAGTGAGTGTCTCTAATCCTTGATCCTCCCTACTTATGCTTTGTTGCCCAAGCTTGATTTTTACCTCTTGGTTTAAATGGTCATTTTTCCATTTTTATTGCACTTATAAATGATTTTTTAAGTTTTTAAAGGTTTAGGATTTGATATGATAAATCTTGTCACATCACTTGTCTATTCATTTTTGAATTTTCAAATTTTTTTCCAAGTCTAGCGCTACAGGAATAGCGTTATTCCTACAATGCTAGGGATAATCATATTTTTACATGCGCCAGCTTGCTCTTATCACGTCATAATTTCTCAAATCATGATTAGAGGATCTGCATGCCTCTCCATGATCTTTTCTCGGGTTGATATTACATATGAGGGATTGAGTTGTACTTGCCATACCTGCATTAAATCAAACATGTTTGAATATCATTAACATAACCATCACCTATCACCTTCTATTTTAGTGTGTCGGTTATTTTGTGCAGAGATCAAATTGAAGGAAGAAGTGATTCTTAGTTTTTAACAGCCCACGAGAATTGAGAATTCAAATCATCAATCCTCGGAGATATGTGTACAGGACCATATCAACAACATGGCACCAAAGAAGAGCAGCCAGATTATCAGACTGGAACCTGAGGGCATGAAATTACTCGAAGCATACCCTCAAATGGTGCAAAGGTTTAAAGATGTGGGTTGGTTTGACTTTTTCACAACCTTCCAGGGGCACGATGAACATATTTCAATGGTTTTTGCACAGAATTTTGATGGCTTTGAAGCTATAGTTGGAAAATTATTGATGTTGGTGACTGAACATTCAATTTCTAAAGCGTGTAGATTGTTAGTTGGTGGGGAAAGGTGGTGGAAGAAGGAGAATGTGGTTATGGAATTTGTAAATCAATTTTTACTCCCAAAGAAACAAAACCCTAACTAGAAAAAGGGAATACCACATAGTTGGGTAAAGAAGGAATGACATACCGCTTTGTTGATCATCCATAGGTATATCACGTGTGAGGGCAGATTTTCATTGGTTTATCTTTACCGTATCAGACTGCTAATTCACATTAATGGTGATTATCCTCTTAATTTACCCTACTTTCTACTTAAGAGTTTATCTAAAATGTCCAAGAGAGTGTAGTCTCATCCTGCTACGACTAAAGGCAATCTCTTCCACTATGGTTTAATTAACACACTGGTAATCTCCTCTTTAAATGAAGTCCAGAGACCCTGGGATTGGCTAATCCAGTCTTTAAGAAACGATTTACAGTCAGCTAAATCCAAAAATGCCAAAAGGAAGAAATTAGCCCAATAGAAACAGACTGGTAAAGCCACTGAGTTCCTAATTAAAGAAGAAACATCTGCAGCTAGGGTAACTCGAGCTAGCAAGAGGAAGTTGCAAACTCAACAAACCCTTGAAGATTTTCATGTAGGTAAGAGCATGAGGAAGCTACCACTAGTCGAGGTAAGAAATCTAAACCAAATGAAGACATTGACATATTTCTTAATCCAAAGATAAAGATGGAAATTGACGAGGATGAAGATTATACTATGAACCTAGTTCAGTCCCCAGTCAAGCAAAAACAAAAATATACAAGTAAGAAGAGTCCAAAGGGAAAAAAACAGAGCATAAAACCAACACTTATGCCTAAGTGCCCTAAGAGAAACTCCACCAAAGTTGTCAATAAATTTAGATTAAATTCAAAGGACATGTTTGATCCATCCATTAAAAAGGAGATTCTTATAATTATAGAGAATTCAGAGGATTCCAAAACAGACATCAAGAAACAGGCAGAGACACCTTCTTTGCACAAGACTGAGAAAGAATCTGAAAACTTGAGGAAGAGACAAGAAAAGGGAAAACAGGTTGCTCAATACTCCAGGAGACCTGTGACAAGAGAAACCACTAGATCAACTTCAAAATTTGAATCCGTGTTTAGGGGTATAGGTGTATTTTCTGATGGCAAAGATGATCCTTTTGCAGAACCATATTAGATTCCAAACCTTCCAGATACCAAGGATTTTGATAGCACTGAAGATAAAGATCATAGCTCTGGATTATCTTCAAGATATAGGATCAAATTAAGAAAACCTCAAGTTGTTATAGACCTGAATCTACCTGCACCTGTAGAGGAATATCCAGAGTTTAAAGTTAAAGTTAGAAATGAAAAAAGACAAGATTAAGGAGCTACAGGGTATGGTAAAATAGTTAAAGAAAGAGAAATCTCTAGTGGAGCAATGGAATGCCAGACAACAAGAGAAGATACAAGATTTCAAAAAAAAAAACACTGCTTAAGGAGTTGGGAGAATCCAATTTCAGGTTATATTGGCATAATATTGTGCTAACAACCAAACTGAAACAAAGAGATGCCAAAGCGAGTGCAATCATTATACCATGATAGTTTATGAAGTTATTTCCAACAGTTTTGAATGTTTTGATGCTATTACCTAGGGAGTAAAGGATGAATAGTTCAATTCCTATATTTTGATCAAATGACATTTTGATATTTCAAATGGAACAACTCAATAAGATATGATTCCAAATTTTGTGGGATTTTCCAAGTTGTTGTAAAAGATATTTTGGTTTAAGTTGTTGAGCTTTCTACTTTATTGGCATTATAAGTGCTCGTTTGAGCTGATTCTCCTAGAAGATAGGCATTGACTAGATCCTATTACAAATTGGATACTAGAAAATAGGATTTGTAGTAATACTTTGTGTACTTTAAATAGACACAAGGAAGATTGTATGGGACAGAAAGGTTGGGCTTTCAGGGACCTATTTTAAATTTCATTGTAAGACAATTTTTATTCCACATTGATACTAAATGGCAAAGGCATGTTGATGGTCATATTTTCTTTCATTTCACATTCTATTTTATTTTCTTACTTGAAGTCATTTTTATGTTGCAATGCATTGATTTCTTGATCTTAAGTAACACAATGAACACTTTATTGTTATTGTTTATTATCAAGATTTTCCTTCAAGTACATGTTCTTGTTTATAAATTATATTTTGAAATAAGAAATCTATATGGGGTTGACAAATTGAATGTTCTCATATTTCCTTTCTTTATTTTCCTTATTTGTCTGATCTATTAATGTGACTACCTTTTACTAAATCAGTGGGATATCTTCTGGCGTTATTTTGAGTTATGTGTTTACTTTGAACCCTTGAACCAACTTTTAACCATCCTCAAAAACCAATCCATAAAACCCTTAAAACACTATTGCAATAACCTGATGATGCCCTAGCTTGCTCTCTCATAGTCAAGTGCAACTTTAGGGACTAACATCTTTTGGCGTCGTTGCCAGGGAACAGAGACATAAAGTATTTTTCCCTAGGAGAACGACAAGATCATATTCAAATCTTGATGGTGAACAAGATTTTGGACAATTACATGAGACTGCGTATTTTTCACCTGGCGACTCCTCTGTGGTAATTCTAGCTCCTAAAAGAGGAGACAAAGGACCTAAAACTCCTCCAACTTCCTCATCCTCTACAAAGAAACAAGTTACCAGAAAAAACCCAGACCCTAAGCTTGTTGCAGCAGTGCCAGACCCTGAAAAATTATTAAGAAAACCTAAAATCATTCCTGGACATTCCTCTCTCTCAAAAGAAAAATTGCCTTCAACCAGCACTCAAGGACAGTCTTCTAAAACTGTTATACCCACACTAGATGAAGGAGTGATTCCTAATAGTGAAACAAATCCTATTATTGAGCCAGTTATTGTTTCCTTTCCTTCAACTATTTCAGAACTAAATCTAAATCAATGGAAGTTGTTTACTGAGCTCATTGAATAAGAACAAAAAAATACTTTATCTGTAGTTGAATCTTTGAGAGATCATGGTAAAGATATTAAAAGTGAACCAGAAACACTCTCGTCATCACCTTAGTCTTTTTCTTCCGAAGAAAATAAACCACATTATTGTTCCTTTGAAAACCCTCTTTTTCTGGAACCATCATCGTAATTTAGTCCAGAAAAGAAACCTTTGTTTTCTGAATATCAAGAACTTATATCAACTTAGTTAAGTTGCTTCACTCAAGGCACAATCTCTTTTTCTACATCATCATTTTTGCTCACTCCTACAGCTCAAACACCAAAGGTAGCAAATATGGTTGTAAATAGAATGGATGCAATAGTTGCAGCTAGATATGCACCATTAAACCTGCCACAACTCTTGTATGCTTTCCCACCCAATGATTATATGAAGTATTTGTCAAGATTCAATGGAGAAGGAGGAGTTACTGTTGAAGAGCATTTAAATTATTTCTACAACTTTGCAGACAATTTTAATGTGGAGCATGCAGATGTTTGTATGAGACTTTTTGTGCAGAGTTTAGATGGTGAAGCAAGAAAATGGTTTAGAAGCCTGCCACCTAATTCAATTGTTGATATTGATGCATTGGATGATACCTTTTTAATACATTGGGGAGATAATAAAGACTACTTATATTACATCACTAAATTTGGTGCTTTAAAAAGAAAACAAGGTGAATCTATATTTGATTTTACTAAAAGGTTCAATAAAATGTATAGTAAAATTCCAGATGAAATTAAGCCTTCATAAACATCAGCCAAAATCACCTTTGTCAATGCCTTTGATGCTGAATTTTCTCTGTTATTGAGAGAAAGGAGGTCTTCTACTCTGAGTCTGATACAAGAAGCAGTTATTGAGGTAGAATCCAACATACTAGTAGCAATAAGTTAAAGTCCAGGGGTGATAGAGACAGGGAAAAATAGAAAGAAGAGCTTCCTTCTTCTTCTCATACAACATCTGATTCTAAGATGGATGAAATGGACAAAATGTTGAAAACCTTGACATCTGAGATGGCTAGGTTGAAAATGGAACAAAAACAGCCCAACAGACCTACACATGAAGGTGGATATAGAAACCCTAACCAGTTTAGGAGACCTAATAATGTACCTCAAATCTTACCAAGAGAAAGGAGGAATCAAGAAGATCAAAAAGTTTTGCCCCCTTTTCAAAATAATGTAGTAGAAGAGGTTGAAGAAGTAGATGATACTGAAGATGACCCTGTAGTGCATTTAAATGATTCAAAATCATCTCCTACTCATTTGACACAACAAGATTACGAAGATACTCTGATATTAAATCAGTTTGAAGAAGCGGATGTTGATGAAATTATCCAGAAAGAACCTAAAAGAAAGAAGTATGATCTTAGGTCCAGATCAAACACACCTAAAGTGGATATACCTATTTCCACAAAGAGGGCTACTGCTCCAGTTAAATCAGGAGAAAGTAAAGAAAGTCCTGGGATTCAAATTGATCAACAACTAAAACAACCTGTCAAGGTTAGTATTACAGAGTTAAAGGAAACTAAAAAGGTTGTTTCTTCTTTTAGCCTGGAACATAAAATTAACAAGATTAAAATCCCCATGCCTCTAATAGAATTAACAAAAACATATCCTTTTAGGAAGTTTGTTCTCAAGGAATTACAACCCCCTGCTCATGTCACCTTTTCAGATATTGTTAACCTTGAAGATGAGAATCTGACTATAACCATTGGACCTCATATTGAAGACAGGACTGATGCTTCTCCTCCTTTCTACATACCTCTGAACATTCATGACAAAATATTGCATAATTGTTTAATGGATTCAGGGGCTTCACAAAATGTCATGCCAAAAGTAGTAATGGATGAATTAGGTTTAGACATCACTAAACCCTACCTAGACCTATACTCATTCGACTCTAGAATGTTAAATGTCTGGGAGTCATTAAAGACATGGTTGTTACTTTATCTTAGTTACCTATGAAAAGTGTGGTATTGGATGTTATTGTGGTTGACATACCTCCAAAATTTGGGATGCTTCTATCAAGGTCATGGGCTAAGAAAGTAAGAGGCACATTACAAATGGATCTCAGTTATGCTACCATACTTGTGTTTGGTGGAGAACATTGGAGATTGTATAGGGAAGTAAGGTTGGCTTACTTGGTAAGTGATCATGAAAACCCTAGTAATCATCCCATATATGTTGTAGAATATGAACTTGGTTCTTCTATTTTTCACATTGGTGATCAGATCGCCGAAACATCAGTTAGGAAAGTAACACCTACAGTTGAAGACTGTGTAGAAAATTTTGTCTGGAAAATGTATTTTGATGGGGCTTGCTCAAAAGAAGGTTATGGGGCTAGGATTGTTTTCATTTCCCCTACCAAAGAAGTCATTCCTATGTCATATAAACTAGAATTTGATACAACCAACAACATCATTGAATATGAAGCTCTGCTATTAGGATTAAAAGCTGCTAAGATATGGGTACAGATAAACTTTCTATTTTTGGAGATTCAGAACTTATTATCCATCAGATAAAAAACATTTATTAGACCAAACAACAGAGGCTAAAGAAATATAGGAATGAGGTGTGGGATTATGTGGACAATTTGTTCTTGGCATTCAACATCACTTTTGTGCACAAGAATTTGAATCAGCAGGCTGACTCTTTAGAACTTGTAGCCAGTAACTTTAAGACTCAAATTTTTCCTAACTTAAAATTTGAGATTGAGGTTAGACATAGACCCTCAATACTAGATACCATAAAAATTTGCAAGTTTTTAAGGATGATCGAGAGATTCAAATATTCTTAAAGACCATTGATGAGTTTTCCAATATTTCAATAGATCAGGATAATGAGAATGATGATATGGAGGTACATGCTGCAAATGTTCTTCAAGACAGTGTTGTTGGGCACAAAATCATTGAATTGAAAACAATTCATCTACCTAAATGTTTGGTTCCACTTGAGAGATTATTTAACCACAACGATGTTTCTAGAAAAGTTGTTATTCAAACATAATAGACTGATGTGATAGACTGTGATATCAGTTCAGATCTAAATCCCGAGATGGTGAAATTATCTAAAAAACTGCCAGAAAAACAGAGAGACAAATATGTAAATTTGTTGAAACAGTATTCAGATGTATTTGCTTGGTCTTATGAAGACCTAAAGGATTTTGATACAAAGATTATGCAACACAAGATTCCTTTAAAGCATGGATCAAAACCTTTTAAGCAGAAGTCTAGGCAATTTAATCCATTGTTGTTACCCATAATAGAAAAAGAACTGAAAAGGTTATTGGATTCCAAAATTATAGTACCACTGAGCTACTTAGAGTGGGTAGTTAATTTAGTACCTGTAAGGGGAAAAGAGTGGAGAGATAAGGCTTTGTGTGGACTTCAGGAATTTGAACAGGTCTATCCATTACCAAAAATTGATCATATTTTACAAAGAGTAGTAGGGGCAAAGAAGATTTCTATGCTTGATGGCTATTCAAGGTATAATCAAATATCAATAATGGAATAAGATAAGAAGAAAACAACTTTTACCACTCCCTGGGGCACTTTCATGTATGAAAAGATGCCTTTTGGATTAATGAATGCAAGAGCAACCTTTCAGAGGGATATGGACATTGCATTTATTGGTGAGAAAGATAGGTTTATGGTTATTTATCTTGATGACATCACTGTATTTTCAACCTTTGATGAAGAACACTTGTAGTATTTGAAGCAAACATTTGAAAAATGCAGGAGGTATGGTATATCATTAAACCATAAAAAATCTCATTTTGCCATGGAGGAAGGAAAACTTTTAGGACATATTGTTTCACTAGAAGGAATCAAGATAGATAATGAAAGAGTAAAATCTATTCAACAGATAGACATTCCAAGAAACAAGAAGTCTATCCAATCCTTCATAGGTAAAATTAATTTTTTAAGGAGACTTATACCAAATTTTGCAGAGATCATCAAGTACATTACTGATATGTTGAAAAAAGATGCAAAAATCAAGTGGATACCAGAAGCTAAAGAATAATTTGAGAAGATTAAGCAGGATCTTGTTCATGCCCTTATTCTCATCAGCCCTAATTACTCCAAGGAATTCATGATTTTTTCATTTGCTTCTGAAGACACCATAGTTGTTGTTCTTTTACAAAGAAATGATTAGGGGTATGAGCAACCTATCTCCTTTTTCAACAAAACTCTCAGAGACTCTAAATTGAAATATGATATTATGAAGAAACGGGCATATGCTCTAGTGAAGGCTTTAAAATCTTTCAGAGTATATGTTCTACAATCTAAGATAACTGCATATGTTCCAAATAGTGCAGTTAAAGAAATTTTGGTTCAACCTAATTGTGAAGGAAAGAGAGGAAAATGGATAACGAAAAATTCTGGAATACAATTTGACTATAAATCCTACTCAGTTGATGAAAGGACAAGGCCTTTCCAAATTAATGACAAAGTCAAATTGCAAAGCAATTGGGTTGTATCATTTCTCAAGCAAATCACAAAATTCTTCATTTTAGGTTGAGGAAACTGACTCACGGGTAAACAACAAATATTCTTCTTCACCTTGGTATAAAGATATTGTATTTTTTCTGCTAAATCTTCAGTCTCCTCCTAAATTGGATAAATCGAAGTGCAGATCACTTAAATTGAAATAAGTGAAATATTGTATTATTGATCAAATTTTGTTCTGGAAAGATCCCAATGGGATTTTGTTGAGGTGTGTTAATGAAGAAGAGGCAAAACGATTTTTTTGTGATTTACATCATGGTGTTTGTGGAGGTCATCACCATTGGAAGGCTACTGCTTTCAAGATTCTAAGAGCAGACTATTATTGGCCAGTACTATTTTCAGACATATTTGCTCAGGTCAGGGCATGTGAACCATGTCAAAAGTTTGCAGGAAAACAAAAACTTATGTCTCTGTCTTTAAAACCCATTATTTCTCATGGACCATTTCAATAGTGGGGCTTAGACTTCATTGGGGAAATCAATCCTTCATATTATGGACAACATAAGTGGATACTTACATCCACATATTACTTTACTAAGTGGATTGAAGCAATTCCAACTTGGAATGCAACAGACAAGGTAATCATGGAATTTCTTGAAGGGCATATTTTTTTATAGATTTGGTTGTCCTAAGAAGCTAGTTACTAACAATGCTCAAGCTTTCAAATCAAACTCCATGATTGATTTTTTCAATAAGTACAATATCAAATTGGTCCACTCCACTCCTTACTATCCCCAAGGAAATGGATTAGCAGAATCATCCAATAAGAGCCTCATAAGGATTATCAAAAAACTGCTTCCAGAAAACAAAAGGTCATGGGAGTCCAAGTTAAAAAATTTCCTATGGGCTGATCGGATCAACAATAAGAAATCTATTGGAACTTCCCCATTCCACATGGAGTATGGAACAAAGGTTATTTTCCCAACTCAATTGGGTTTACCTGTTCTTAAATTTATGCAAGAGGAGCTAGAAGAACCCAATGATATTCAAAGGAGAGTTTTTTAGATGATAGAATTTTAGCAGGCTAGAGAAAAGATGGATTAGAAAGTTGTTGTTTATCAGAGCAAAGTCAAATCCAAGTTTGATAAGGGAACCAAGAAAGATATTTTCAAAGAGGGAGATATTGTATTGAGATGGGATGCTAGAACAGAGAACAAAGATAAACATGTTAAGTTTGATAACTTATGGTATTGTCCTTTCAAAACAGCCAAGGTCATGACTAACAATACTTTTCTCTTACATAATTTGGATGACACTTGGATTTTTGGAGGCCCAGCAAATGGGAGATTCCTGAAAAATTACTTTCTTTAATATTTATCAAAAGTTTAAGTCTGCACAATAGGTTTTCTTTTAAACTCAAATAAAGACTCCATATACCCAATGGAATTGTTTTATTACAATTTGTGTTTTAAATAAAGGGTGACAGAACAGGGAAATCAGAGAATCAGAAGGATATAAAGGCATTGGTCTGTAGATCTTAAAGTTTCCTCATGAAACTTTACCCCCAGAAGGAGCCAGTGTTAGTCTCTAACTTTGTTTTTGATTAAGTTAGTGTCTCTGATCCTTGATCCTCCCTGCTTATGCTTTGTTGCCCAAGCTTGATTTTTACCTCTTGGTTTAAATGGTCATTTTTCCAATTTTATTGCACTTTTAAATGATTTTTTAAGTTTTTAAAGGTTTAGGATTTGATATGATAAATCTTGTTCCATCACTTGTCTATTCATTTTTGAATTTTCAAATTTTTTGTCAAGTCACAATTGGCACTACAGGAATAGTGCTATTCATGCAGCACTAGGGATAATCATATTTTTACATGCGCCAACTTGCCATGATCGCGTCATAATTTCTCAAATCGTGATTAGAGGATATGCATGCCTCTCCACGATCTTTTCTCGGGTTGATACTAGAATTATAACAACTACATATGAGGGATTGAGTTGTACCTGCCATACTTGCATCAAATCAAACATGTTTGAATATCATTAACATAACCATCACCTTCTATTTTAGTGTGTTGGCTATTTTGTGCAAAGATCAAATTGAAGGAAGAAGTGATTCTTAGTTTTTAAAAGCCCACGGGAATTGAGAATTCAAATCATCAATCCTCATAGATCTATGTACAGGACCATATCAACAGCATGGCACTAAAGAAGAGAGGCCAAATTATCAGACTGGAATCTGAGGGCACTGAATTACTCGAAGCATACCCTCAAATGGTGCAGAGATTTAAAGATGCAGGTTGGTTTGAATTTTTCAAAACCTTCCATGGGCATAATGAACGTATTTCAATGGTTTTCATATAGAATTTTGATGGCTTTGAAGCTATAGTTGGAAAATTATTGATGCTAGTGACTGAACATTCAATTGCTAAAGCTTGTAGATTGCTAATTGGCGGGGAAAGGTGGTGGAAGAAGGAGAATGTGGTTATGGAATTTGTAAATCAATTTTTAATCCCAGAGAAACAAAACCTTTACTGGAAAAAGAGAATACCACATAGTTGGGTAAAGAAGTAATGGAATACCACTTTTTTGATCATCCATAGGTATATCACGTGTGAGGGCAGGTTTTCATTGGTTTATCTTTACCATATCAGACTACTAATTCACATTAATGGTGATTATCCTCTTAATTTACCCTACTTTCTACTTAAGAGTTTATCTAAAATGTCCAAGAGAGTGCAGTCTCATCCTGCTACAGCTAAAGGCAGTCTCTTCCACCAGGGTTTAATTAACACACTGGTAATATCCTCTTTAAATGAAGTCCAGAGACCCTGGGATTGGCTAATCCAATCTTTAAGAAACGATTTACAGTCAACTAAATCCAAAAATGCCAAAAGGAAGAAATCAACCCAACAAAAATAGACTGGTAAAGCCATTGAGTTCCTAATTAAAGAAGAATCACCTGCAGCTAGGGTAACTCGAGCTAGCAAGAGGAAGTTGCAAACTCAACAAACCCTTTAAGATTTTCCCACAGGTAAAGAGCACGAGGAAGATACCACTGGTCGAGGTAAGAAATATAAACCAGATGAAGACATTGACATATTTCTTAATCCAGAGATAAAGATGGAAATTGATGAGGATGCAAATTATACTATGAACATAGTTCAGTCCCCAGTCAAGAAGAAACAAAAATCTACACATAAGAAGGGTGCAAAGGGAAAAAAAACAGAGCATAAAGACAACACTTGTGCCTAAGTTCCCTAGGAGAAACTCCACCAGAGTTGTCAATAAATTTAGATTAAATTCAAAGGCCATGTTTGATCCATCCATTAAAAAGGAGAATCTTATAATTATAGAGGATAATTCAGAAGATTCCAAAACAGGCATCAAGAAACAGGCAGAGAAACCTTCTTTGCACAGGACTGAGAAAGAACTTGAAAACTTGAGGAAGAGACAAGAAAAGGTAAAATAGGTTGCTCAATACTTCAGGAGACCTGTGACAAGAGAAACCACTAGATCAAATTCAAAATTTAAATCAGTGTTTAGGGGTACATGTGTATTTTCTGATGACAAAGATGATCCTTTTGTAGACCCAGATCAAATTCCAGACCTTCCAGATACTAGGGATCGCACTGAAGATGAATATTATAGCTCTGGACTATCTTCAAGATATAGGATAAAATTAAGAAAACCTCAAGCTGCTATAGACCTGAATCTACCTGCACCTGTAGGGGAATATCCAGAGGAATATCCAGAGTTTAAAGTTAAAGTTAGAAATGAAAAAGACAGGATTAAGGAGCTATAGGGTATGGTAAAACAATTAAAGAAAGAGAAAGCTCTGGTGGAGCAATGGAATGCCAGACAACAAGAGAAGATACAGGATTTCAAAAAGAAAAGAAAAGAACAAAAATCACTGCTTAAGGAGTTGGGAGAATCCAATTTTAGGTTATACTGGCATAATATTGTGCTAACAATCAAACTGAAGCAAAGATACACCAAAGCCAGTGTAGTGATTATACCATGATAGTTTATGAAGTTCTTTCCTGCAGTTTTGAATGTTTTGATGCTATTACTCACGGAGTAAAGTACGAAGAGTTCAATTCCTATATTTTGATCAAATGACATTTTGATATTTCAAATGGAACAACTCAGTAAGATATGATTCCAAATTTTGTGGGATTTGCCAAGTTGTTGTAAAACATATTTTGGGTTAAGTTGTTGAGATTTATACTCTATTGGCATTATATGTGCTCGTTTGAGCTGATTCTCCTAGAAGTTAGGCATTCACTAGATCCTATTACAAACTGAATACTAGAAAATGGGACCTATAGTAATACTCTTTGTACTTTAAATAGACACAAGGAAGATTGTATGGGAGAGAAAAGTTGGGATTTTAGGGACCTATTTTGAATTTCATTGTAAGACAATTTTTATTCCACATTGATACTAAATGGCAAAGGCATGTTGATGGTCAGATTTTCTTTCATTTCACATTCTATTTTCTTTTCTTACCTGAAGTCAGTTTTTTGTTGCAATGCATTGATTTCTTGTTCTTAAGTAACACAGTGAACACTTTACTATTATTGTTTATTATCAAGATTTGCCTTCAAGTACATGTTCTTGTTTCTAAATTTTATTTTGAAATAAGAAATCTATATGGGGTTGAAAAATTGAATGCGCTCATATTTCCTTTCTTTATTTTCCTTATTCGTATGATCTATTAATGTGACTACCTTTTACTAAATCAGTGGGATATCTTCTAGCTTTATTTTGAGTTCTGTGTTTACTTTGAACCCTTGAACCAACTTTTAACCATCCTAAAAAACCAATCCATAAAAACCTTAAAATACTATTGCAATAACCTGATGATGCCCTAGCTTGCTCTCTCACAGTCAAGTGCAACTTTAGGGACTAACAAGAGGCCCAATGTTTCATCCCCAACCTCAACAACTTGCCAAAGATGCCAAAATGTTACCCTACAGGGGTAACATCATGCTTTTTCTAGGGTTTTTATTGTGCAAAATCAAATTTTAAATTGTAAAGGGGCAAAGTAAGGGTTGTTGTCCCCTTACTTTGTGGCTTACCCTATGTTTTGTGGACAAACTCTTATTAGAGGTTTCTGTATAAATATAGATCATTTCTATCTCATCTTATCATAGCTCTCTCACTTGAGAGAAGACACTATTGGATGAAATTTGCGCCCTACTTGGCCATTTTGGTATCTCTCTCTTGTGCAAATGATTTTTGGTAATTATCTCTTGGTGAAAGCTTGAGCTAAGGTGGTGCACACCTCTTGGAGACTTCTTATTTTGCTTATGAATGGTAACTTGCTTGGTGAAATAGGGTTTGTTCTTGCATCTCTCTTGGAATTGGTAAGGAAAATATGCAATTGTTAATTCTTCTTGCTTGTTTCATGGTTATTGTTGTTGAAACCCTAGGAGGAGTATGAGTGTATACACCCTCCATTAAGCTTCATCTCATTTTCTAGTTTACAAGTCTTTTGCAAGGCTGCAAGGAGGAGTATAAGGGTGTACACCCTCCTTGATTTACCTTAGTTTGATTTACATGCCCTAGGGAGTAAGAGGGTTTGCACCCCTAGGGATTTTGTTGATCTAACTCATGCTTTCAAGACTCCATTCACCCAAATTTTAAAGGCACTAATATGAAATTTGCATTGGAGAAATATATTGGTTGCTTTGGTAAACGTGATTTAACGAGATATTGATATTGTTCAAGTGGGAATCTATTGTTGATGCTTTGAGGTTGCTAAAGTCTCTAGGGCGTCTTAGTCTACTTAGTATTTTTGGAGCTATAACTAAATTAAAGCTACAACCATTAGGGTTGCAACAAATCATTCTTTTTTTTATTCATAACTCACATTTCAACCGTCAAAATTTGTCAACAAGCTGTCATAATACTCTGCTAATCTTAGCAAACCTTTTGGGTGGTTTACTGGTACATTTTGTGGGTTGAATTTTTTTGTTGTGGCAATAGTTTTCTACAACCATAAGGCTGATAATATATCTCTACAACACTTGTTTACAACAACCTTGTTTTGTTGCTAAACTCTTATGCTTTCATACCTGAGTTATACTAGTACTTGCTAACTTATGTCTTCCATCGTTACTAGACTTTTATCATCTCATTTAGTAGATTTAACTATCATTTATTTGTTGATATATATCCTTGATGATGACTGCAAATAGGGACAACAAGATTAACTTGCTTGTCCATTGAATTGTTTAGCTTGTATCTTGTCTTCTCTTGTGTCTTGGGCATGTACAACCATTTTTAGCATGTACTCAATCACTCGGCGTTAAGATTAATGTTGTTGTTATTAGATTATTTCCAAATCACATGAGCATTCAATGCATTTCCAACATAACAACATAAAGAGGATCATTGAAAGAAACACAATCACAAGGTACACAACATTTTATCCTGGGAAACCCTCACGTGGGAGAAAACCCAACAAAAACTTCCTCAATAATCAATTTCCAATACAATGTCAAGACTAAGACCAAAACACCAAGAATAAACTAAGATTGAGCATGCGGCTCTCTTCTCCTTCCTCCTGCAACTGCAACTTCCTTCAAGATATGAACACTAGATGAGTGAGTGTGTGTGAACAAGTGAGGCACCATCGTCACATATAAATACTAGTTGAGGAGGCAATAGGGTTATGTCTCTTCACTTAGTAGGGCCGACTTCTTCTAGGAGTGGTTAAAAACAATTTATAAACACCAGGGGATGACTTCTCAAATACCACCATATAAATATGGTTTGACCAATCCACATAAGGGTATTTTGTCTTATACAAGACCCGACATGATCAATCCACAAAAGGGGATTTGATCTATAAAATAATAACTCAAATATAATTAGAATATTCTTCAAAGTTACAATATTTCAACACTCCCCCTTAAAGAGAAGGGTATTCTACTGACATGACCCAATACAACATCATCAAGAGAAGGAGAGAACAACGTCATCATCAATATCTGCAACACTGACTAGCACATCAATAAACCATCGAAAGTTTTTCTCATCATCAATATCATCATCGTTCATAGCATGGAGCTGGAGTAACATCATCATCATTAGCATGAAGCTGAAACATCAACATCAGTAGCATGAAGCTAGAACAACAACATCATCAACAACACGAGGCTAGAACAACAACAACATCAACAACATCAACAACACGAGGCTGGAACAACAACATCATCAACATGTGGCAACAAAATGAGGCAGGTGCATCAACAATAACATTTGTGGCGCTATGACATACCGTCCTTACCGGACCTTCGGGATCTACCCATGAATCATAAGATTCCCTAGGATATAAAATCCCAATGGAGCTACCATGTGGTACTCTGACAGACCGTCCTTACCGGACCTTCGGGATCTGCCTAGGAATCATAATATTCACTGGGATATAAAATCCTAACGAAGCTACCACTACTAACCACAAGTGGCATATACATGCATAGGTACTTTGACAGACTGTCCTTACCAGACCTTTGGGATCTTCCTAGGGCTGATCAATCCCCTAGGATATAAAATCCTAACAAAGCTACCCATTGTTGGTCAGGATACCATAGTATCATCAACATCACTCCCTGTTGGCAGGGGCAGACTCAGGGTTCAATGCTACAACAACGCACCAACAAAACCCTAACTATCGACCCTTTTGGCAACACCTGCGGAGCAAATGAAGTCTCACCCGAGGTAGAGGCAGGGGAGGTTGCAGGACTCTAGTGTCTGCAACTTTAGCTGGGACACAGATCTATGATTGTAACACTTCAACATAGCACTTATCAGTTATAGTTCGTTAATATTCAACCTTAGTTTACAATGCAACTAAACCCTAACAATAGACCAACGCATTATTTATACAGATCCAATAGATTCAAGTACTAAGCATACCAACATGGATCAAATCTAGCATTTATTCACAGTATTCGTCACTAAGCTACCATATCGGATCCTTCTAAGCATACATCAATGCACTAAGCATTCAATCACATAGACAAGAGAACAACCATAAAACACATAGCAACCACAACACAGGATATATGTGGTTCACCCCCACCCTGGGGCTACGTCCACCAACTCTTCTTCTTTATTTTTGTCAATCTTCTACATGCACATAACCATGATATCTTACTCTGTAGAGGATAGGAGATCTGCACACCTCGCTAGATCCTCCTTCCCCGACTTTCAACACAAAGCCTTCCACAATTTCTTACAATCACTTGCACTTAGCTCTACAAGTCTCACATAGTATGCACAAAGCAATTACAATTACCACTTGCACTTAGCAATTAACACTTAGCACTTAGCATCACATACTTGTCTCTCCTTTGATCACATAGATCGAACTACTTCCTACATCGCTTAGCTTCCTATTTATACATTACAAAATGGGCCTAAACATGGGTAAACCCATGGGCCAACATCCCCATTCCTGTTACATAAGCCCAAAATCCAAAAATCCCTAAAAAGGGGTCAAGATCCCGTGATCTCTGCTTCGAATTGCGCTCCATCTTCAACAACCTGTCAAAGTCCCAAAAGTAGGTCAAACATGACCAAGGATCCTCAAAACTTGGTCAAGGGCCAACAAGCCCCCAACACTCACCCGTGACTCGTCCCGAGTCACTCTGGTCTAGGTAGTTGTGCTTCAAAATCCTCGAGCTTGGCTCGAGCTACTTTGACCTGTTGCTACGCCAAGGCCTCCTGCTCGACGAACGCTTGGATGGTTGCTTCGTTGACATGTCCCTCTAATAGTTATTTGACTGCAGTGACTACTTGTTCCAACTCTACACCTCGGCCTTCAATCTCCTTAAACAGTTGGCAAGATTCGTCCTGGATTGGTTGGAGCCTTTGAGTCACTTCCATGACTTTGTTGTGAATGGTGTGGACCTATTGTTGAGTAGTGCATTGTTCTTGGTATCGCTTCATCCTTTCAACTACTGACAAGAGCTTCAGCTGCGCCTGTACTGTTGATGCTTGTTGCTTTGCCTCCTGGAGCTGTGACTCCAGTACCTTTAGCTCAGTATCTTCAGTGAGTCGCTCATAATTATGTGTGTTGAGAGCACTTAGATGTTTGAATTCCAGAGTGAATGCTCTGATCCTCTCAACTGCGCTTCGGGTAGTGGCTTCTCTTTGAGCTCACACATCCTGCAGGGTACTTGGCACTGTTCGTATCTCGAGGTTTGCAATTCTATGTTGAAGTTGTTGGATAGCTTCCACAAGCTGCTCTACTTGATGTTCCACCGGGTATTCCTCCTTTTTCTCTAAGCCTATCACAGAGCGAAGTTCTCTGTTGAATGCTTCTTTTATCCCACTTGCTCTTTCTCTTGTTGGATTTGCACTTTCTCTTTTTCAAACTTATTTTGGAGGGCAACCTTCTCTTGCTGCGCAACTCGACGTTGCTCTATGATTACTTTTTGTACTTGATTTAGGGCCTCTGTGGCCTGCTCGGTTTCTTCCTGTGCACGATGAAGGCGAGCTTCAGTCGCATCAGCTAGTTTGCGGAGTTGAGCAGGCTCATCTCCCAACTCAGGTGCTTCTGGTGGTGGGGGCGCAGTGGATACTACGCGGCTGGAATGAAGGGCCTGTTGTACCCCTCTGAGTTCAACCTCAATTCTATCATACATCTCCTCTTGCTTGGCTTCATGTTTTTGCAAGATGTCCTGCGAGGCATATGCTACAGTTGTGATGATAAAGTCGAAGTCATCCATAATGAGCACAGTCTGCATCTTAGTCAAGGTGGCTCTGGATTTCTTTCAGGACCTAGGTTTCATGGGAGAAACCTTCCTTTTCTTCAAGGGACCAGCCTCATCAGTAGGTTCCCTAGGCGATGTTACTTCGCCTTGCTTATGTTGGTCTTCTTTGCCATTTGTCTCTTCTACTTCATCATCACCCCCTCATCCCGATGATACATAAACAATTCCTTCCGATGCGCTGCTCAAGTTTTGGACCTCTTCGGTTTTCTTCCTTCTACTGGGTCCATGAAGATCCTTTACTTCATGGGTGGTCTCAGGGTTGCCAATTAGTTCAGGGTCTGACATTTCTGCGGGGTCTGCGAGGATGAGGAGTTCTACAGATTAGTCCTTGGTGATCTCTTCAAGGTCCTCCTCTTCTTTTCTTCTGGTCTGATCTTTCTCGATTCAAGGTTTTCCTAATAACATAGTAAATGGAGCGTTGTTTTCAATGAATCTAACAACCTCAAAATCTTCCTTCGTCGAAGCTCCGTGAGTACTCAGATATCTGGGTGAGTCTTCCACATAGGGTTATCAGCTTTCCCCTGAATAATCCTATTCCTCCCAATGAAGGAATCGTATCAGGTTTTCCTAAAGCTTCCCAAGTTCTTTATGTCATGATATTTACCTGTGTTTCCTTATCTAGAACACAGTCTATGTCGAAGTCTCCTATTCTTGCTTCTATGCATTCTTTTTCTTTGAAGATATTTGATAAGTTGATATCTCTATGATCATTTAGGGTTTCTTCAGTAGTACAGTCTTTGATTCTGTCTGGGGTTCTGCCATGGTCTTAGTTTCGTGACCTTCCTCAAGGTTTTCTTGTCTCGTATTCATTTTTTGAAGCTTAGCAATCATTCTAGGGCAATCTAAAACTTCATGGTCCATAGCTTTACAACAAAGACAACTAGGTCTTCTTCTAGGGCATTCCTTAGCAAGATGTCCCGGTCTTCTACAACTATAACAAAAGGCTAATCCTCTTTTTTTCTTAAATGATCCCCAGCCTTTCCTGTACTGCGCACTAGGATCATAGTAGCTAACCTGCAAAAAATTATTTCTAGGATCCTGCATCCATTTGTTAGTCCAAACATTCTTTCTATGCATAGGAATAACATATCTTTCATTATTTCTATTAGATCTACTCATATCAAACCTTCTTTCTTCTAGTTGTTCCCTATTTTTCATACTAGGATAACATTTATCAAACATACCTAGATCCATACTTTTGAAACAAAATTTTCACTAATCTTACCTTTTTCTAGAGCACAAATCTTTAAGATCTTACCTCTTTAATTAGAAATTCTTATTTTATAAAGCATAAGGATTTTCAGATCTTACCTCTTTTCTTCATATCTGACTTTTCTTCTTAGCACAGAGCAACAGATTTGCGCACGAAGCTTTCTTTTCTTCAGTTCCCAACAATCATAGTTTTAGGTCCCGACAATAGAACCATTTGTTGGCATAGGGGCAGACCCAGGATTCAACACTACAACATTGCACCAACAAAACCCTAACTACTGACCCTTTCAGCAACACCTGCGAAGCAGATGGAGTCTCACCCGAGGTAGAGGTAGGGGTGGTTGAAGGACTCCATTGTCTGCAACCTTAGCTGGGACACATATCTGTGATTGTAACACTTCAACATAGCACTTAGTAGTTACAGTTCGTTAATATTCAACCTTAGTTTACAACACAACTAAACCCTAACAATAGATCAATGCAGTATTTATATAGATCCAATAGCTTCAAGTACTAAGCATACCAAAATGGATCAGATCTAGCATTTATTCACATTATTCAGCACTAAGCTACCATATCAGATCCTTCTAAGCATACATCAGTGCACTAAGAATTCAACCACATAGACAAGAGAACAACCATAAAGAACATAACAACCATAACACGTGATATACGTGGTTCACCCCCACTCTTGGGCTACGTTCACCAACTCTTCTTCTTTATTTTTGTCAATCTTCTACATGCACAGAGCCATGATATCTTACTCTGCAAAGGATAGGGGATCTACGCACCTCGCTAGATCCTCCTTCACTGACTTACAACACAAAACCTTCCACAGTTTCTTACAATCACTTTCACTTAGCTCTGCAAGTCTCACATAGTATGCACAAAGCAATTACAATTACCACTTGCACTTAGCAATTAACACGTAGCACTTAGCATCACATACTTGTATCTCCTTCGATCACATAGATTGAACTACTTCCTACATTGCCTAGCTTCCTATTTATACATTACAAAATGGGCCTAAACATGGATAAACCCATGGGCCAACATCCCCATTCCCGTTACATAAGCTCAAAATCCAAAAAGCCCTAAAAAGGGGTCGAGATTCTGCGATCTCTTCTTCGACTTGCGCTCCGTCTTCGACAGCCTGTCGAAGTCCCAAAAGTAGGTCAAACATGACCAAGGATCCTCAAAACTTGGTCAAGGGCCAATACTCCCCCTTTCGAGGGAGGTCCTTTTGGACAACACCAAGCTTGTCTCAAAAGTACTCAAACTTCACACAAGACAAAGGCTTGGTCAACACATATGCAACCTACTCATTTGTACCAATTTATTGGAGCTTTACAACTCCCCTTTGCACCATATCACGAATGTAGTGATACCAGATCTCTATGTGCTTCGATTTATCATGGAACACTAGGTTCTCTGTCATCTTTATACAACTCTGGTTATCGCATAGAATCACGGTGGCTTCCATCTCCCGATCGAACATACCTGACAACAACTTTCGAAGCCATATGGTCGCAGAACTCGCGGAACATGCTACAATGTACTATGCTTCTATCGTGCTGAGAGAAATATTGGATTACTTCCTGTTTTTCCATGAATTCATGGCTGACCCGAAACTGAAACAACATCGTGAAGTGCTCTTCATGTTTGAAGCACTTCCATCCCAATCTGAATCAGTATAACCATATAATCTGAAGTCATGATCTCTAGTATAACATAGATCATAATCCAATGTACCCTTAAGGTATCTCATCACATGCTTTGCAGGTAGAAGGTGAACACATCTGGGCTCCACCAGGTATCGACTCAAGGTGTTCACAACAAAGTGTATATCTGGCCTGGTATTCGTCAGATACATCAACGATCCAATAATTTGTCTGTATAGAGTAGCATCAACCAACTCTGATGAAGTATCAACCATAAGCTTCAAATTTGTTTCCATGGGTGTGTTCATGGATTTACATTCCAACATGTCAAATCTCTTCAATATTTCAACTACATAATTCCCTTGGTTAAGGAAGATGTTCTCTAGGCTATGCCAAACTTCAAGACCTAATAAATAATGCATTGGGCCTAGGTCTTTCATCTCAAATTCTGTAGCAAGCTTCTTCTTGCAATATGTGATGATATTTTCTTCTCTTGCTAAAAATAAGTCATCCACATATAGTAGCAATATGACTGACTCATCATTCATAACCTTGAAGTAAATGTTAGAATCAACTTTACTCTTGGTAAATCCCAAGCTTTTCAGGAAACTATCAATTCTTCCATACCAAGCTCTAGGAGCTTGCTTCAACCCATACAAATCTTTCTTAAACTTGCAAACATGAGTCTTTCTATTTTCCACTTCAAACCCTTGTGGTTGTTCTATATACACTTTTTCTTCAATAATACAATTTAAGAAAGCTATTTTCACATCCATCTGGTGTAACTTCTACTTCATTTAGTTGCAAGAGCTATGATGGTTCTAATCAAAGTGTATCTAGCTATAGGAGCAAATGTTTCTTCATAGTCAATACCTTCCTTTTGAGAAAAACCATGAGCCGCAAATCTCGCCTTATGTTTTTCAATACTTATGTCTGTTGCATGTTTTATTTTGTATATCCACTTGGAAGATACCACACCTTTGTTCTTTGGTCTAGGAACTACTTCCCATACATCATTCTTTATAATGGATTGGTATTCTTCTGTCATGGCATCCATCCATTCTTTCTTTTGAACGACTTCTTCAAAGCAAGTAGGTTCCTTTTCTACGAGATCACACATCAAGGCCATATAGTTGGAGAATGGCTTAGGTTTCTTGCTTTGTCTTATGGTTCCTTCTGGGGCACCATACTTCTCTGCATCTTGAATAAGTTTGCTTGCCTAAGATGGCTTTCTCTTGTGAGAGATCTTCATACAGGGAGGTTCTTCAGATTATATCATATCACAGTCTTCTGGAATCTCATCATCAGGGGTAACTGTAACTTCCTTCTCAGGTTCTTCATATACTTCTTCAAGCTAGCATTTCCTTGATCTTTTGAGTGTTGCATATTCATTAAATCTTAAATATTTGTTGATCTCAATATGATGGTAAGATGGTATGTAAATTCTGAAGGCCTTAGAGACCTCACAATATCCAACAAATATTCCCTTCTTTCCTGAAGGATCCAACTTAGTTCTCTTTTCTTTTGGAATGTGTACAAATATTGGACAACCAAATGTTTTTAGATGGCTTACTTCTGGTGATCCGGATTTTATGAGCAGAACGAAATGAATACAGATTATTAAAAGATGCTTAACAAAAAATAAGATAGATACAATAAAATTGGTTTTCTATTCAATAAGGAAATAAGCTGAAACTATAAAATGCAGCGGAAAACAAGCTTGGTAGAATGGTGGCGGCTTATCTCTGAGAAGAGATGTGACGGTTGCTCTCCTTCACAAGAACAAGGTTACAATGAGTCTCTCAAGGCCTTTTACAATAAAAACGAATGTCAAAAACTCTAGACATCCAAAAACCTAACCCTAGGAGATGAAGCGTCGAAAGTCATGTGGGCCCCGTTTGGGTAAGTTAGTACATCAACTTCCCAGGGTCGTAACTTTTGCATACTATCTCTGTTTTAGGTGCATGATAGCTCGTTGGTAAGGTATAACCAAGAAGAACAATTTTTTTACTGGCCCAGGTTAGTGCCTTGAACAATCACTTGGGCCACAAATCCCCAAAAAACGTCATTTAGGGCCTCAAAACAACCCCAGAAGTTTGGAACCTGAAAAACTGTCGAAAAACTGCCAAGGTGGAAAATTGTTTTTCGAGCTAGTGGAATAGGTGGGTGGCCACCGATATCCACCTGGATCAATCCTCCCTCCTTAAGAAGCAATGGTCTCCATTGCGTTGAGTTCCCCCATCAAATGAGGAATTTTTTTCTGAATTTGGCCTTGGGTGAGCCACTTGCCTTGGTGAGGGAGCTGCTCTGCTTTGACAACTCGATAAAGATGGATCCTTTGTTTGTCGAGTGCCCTTGATATGTGTGTCCACAATCTAATCACTGGATGCTTGTTTCATGCAGTCAGGGTTGAGATCTGTTGGTGTCAACTGCTCTGCTATCTCTGAGGTGTCCAATAATGGTGGGAAATGTGGCCGAAGGAGAGCCACATTGAAGACTGGATGCAAACCAAGGAAGGGGGGAATGTTGAGCTCAAAAGCATTGTCATCCACAACCTTGGTGATGGTGTATGTCCCATAATGGAGTGGGCGAAGCTTCCGATGGGGCCCTATAATGTGTTCTTTCTGCAAATGAAACCAAACTTTGTTGCCCACTTGAAACTTATGTGGCACCCAATGTTGATCATGGCGTTGCTTGTACTTGGAATTAGACTTCTGTAGAATATCATGAACCTGTTAGATGTGTTGGATCCGCTCAATGAACTGGGTGTCTTTGTCAGCTTCTGGTCTAGCAAGGGATGAGTCAGTCGAGGTGGTTTCTAGGGGTAGGGAAACATCCATGGGGCCCAATGGTTGGAATCCCAACCCCACCTGAAAGGGGTTGTGGCTAGTTGAGCTATGCAGGGCTTGGTTGTAGCTATGTTGGACATAGGGAAGAATCTCATCCCATGTTCGGGGGTGTTTTGAATTGTACATGCGCAAGATATGTACGACCATCCGATTGACAACCTCACTTTGGTCATCTGTTTGTGGGTGGAAGGCAGTGGATTTGGTGAGCTTGGTATCCAGTAGTGACCAGAGGCTCGACCATAATGAGATGAGGAGCCGACTGCCACAGTCTGAGATAATGGTTTGTGGGATCCCAAAATGTAACCATACTCGTTCAAAGAAGAGCTTGGCAATGGCTTATGTTGTGATGTTCTTCTTACAGGCGGTTAGAATCACCATCTTGGAAAAGTGATCAACAACCACAAAAACACAGTCATTTCCCCTCATGGTGGACAGGAGGCCCGATATGTAGTCCATTGAGATAGAATCCCATGGCTTGTTAAGAGTAGGCAGAGGGGTGTACATGCCCTATTTCTTAGTGGTCGGTTTGGCAATAACACAGGCGGTGCAGGACCTAATATACTTGCCGACATCCTGTTGAAGTTTCGGCCAGTAGATATGTTTCTGCAGCACTAGCACTGTCTTTTCAATGCCAAAGTGTCCTTCCACCCGACTATAGTGAGATTCCCAAATCAACTTCGCACGCTCGCTTGATGGAACACAGAGATGGCCCAGACGACACAACAACCCATCCAGAAGATGGAAATTAGCGACCACTAAGTTGTCACCCAACATTTGGTAGGTGGTGGAGAAGTCAAGGTCTATCTCGTAGAGGTGGGGCCATCCAAAGGTCTCATGTCCACAAGAGTCTAGCATCGTAGTGAGTGTCACGACTGGAGGTCGGTTGAGGCAATCAACAACTTGGTTGGTACTTCCTTTTTTATACTTGATTTTGAGGTGGAACTGTTGTAAGTATGTTGACCACTTCTGATGGTGGTCATTCTGCAATTTGCCTTGGGTTTGCATGAACTGTAGTGGCTTGTGATCAGTGTGGATGACTATATCCTTCCTAAGAATGTAATGTCTCCATTGGCAACAGGCTTGCACAATGGACTACATTTATTTGTTGTAAGTAGGGTACTTACGGACAACATCTGATAGTGTCTCACTATGATATGCCACAGGGTGGCTGTGTTGAGTGAGAACGACGTCCACAACATAGTATGAAGCATATATATCGATCTCAAAGGGATGTTGCAAGTCCGGTAATGAAAGTACTGGGGATGAGAACAAACAATTATTTAAGTCATCGAAGGCTTATTGTTGGGACAAACCCCACACAAATTTTTCCTTACCGCCACCCCTAGTTACTTGGTTGAGGGCCCATGCAATATGAGATAATACCAGCATGAACCTATGATAGAAATTGTCAAGGCCCAAGAAGCTCCGAAGTTTAGTGAGTGTGGTTGGGGCTGACCAGTCACGAATGACTTGGATCTTGGCTAGATCCACATGCACACCATGTTGATCAATGATGTAGCCTAACTAATGGACCCTGTCCATACTGAAGGAACATTTTTCCAAGTTTGCATATATTTTGTGTTGTCGCAGGGCGTGCATAACCTACTGAATATGTTACAAGTGTTCCACCCAAGTCTTGTTGTAGATGAGGATTTCATCCAGATACACCACTACAAAATTATTGGTGAAAGGTCATAGGATATTGTCCATCATCCTCATAAAATTTGTTGGAGCATTTGTCAAACCAAAGGGCACGACCAACCATTCAAAAAGACCTTCTTTTGACTTGAACGCAGTCTTCCATACATCTGTCTATTCTATTGGGACCTAGTGGTAGCCAGACTTCAGATCAATCTTACTGAAGTATTTGGCCCCCGTGAGCTGATCAAGTAGGTCGTCGATTCAGGGAATCGGGTATCGGTTTCAGAATGTGATTTTATTCAGAGCCCAGTAATCAATGCAGAGTTGCGAGGTCCCGTCTTTCTTCTGCACCAACACGATTGGGCTCCCACAAGGCCATGAGCTGGGACAGATGTGCCCCTTGTGGAGCAATTATTGGATATGCCTCTTGATCTCCTCATTTTCTAATAGGGATCGGTGACAGACTGGCCCATTGGGTAGCGGTGCACCTGGGGTTAGATCGTTGGGTTGCTTGACTTGGCAATGCAGAGGTACCCGAGTAGGAGAGGAGAAGATATCTAAGTATTCTTCCATGACCTTATCGAATTGATTTTGTTGTGTGGATAGATCGGCTGCGGATGCCCTGGATGTGGCTGCGATCTTTCGCTCACTCTGAGAGCGAATCACGAAGAAGAAAAATTTCCTGGTCTGAGAGATGACCTTCCTACATTGCTTGGCAGAGATCAAGGAAATAACACTAGGAGGGACTGCCTCAGGTATCCTATACAATTTTCTATTCAAAGTAATAATAACACTACGAAGCCTAGAATCATATACAACATGACGTTTCCATAAATAAGGTTGGCCCAGAAGAACATTACAAACTTCGATAGGAGAAACATCACACAATACCTCGTCTTTGAAGGGCTTGATGTCGTACGACAATCGACATTGTTTGTTGATGCATAGATCGCTTCCTTGGTGGAGCCATCCAATGGTGTAGGGTTGTGGGTGCGGCATTGTCGGTAGAGCCAACCGCTTGACAACCTCTATTGATATGAGGTTCTTCTGGTTGTCGCTATCAATGATGAAGTGCAATGGGGTGCCTTTTAACCACATCTATGAATGGAAGAGGAGTTCTCCTTCTTCTGGCTCGTCTGGTTCACCAAGCTAGAGCTTGGTGGTAGAAACGGTGGCACTGGGTTCTGTGTCAATGATCCGTCTTCCCCTTTCTGGTTCTGACTCAGATTCAGAACCTGCATTTGATTTAGAGCCTTTCACTTAGGCCACCAGTGACTTCTTTGAGCGGTAGTCAACAGTGTTATGCTAAGGGCTCTTATGGAAGTCGCACCACTTCTTGGTATCTTTCTTTGTCTTTCTGGTGTCCTTATTTGCTTGCTGCTTGGACTGGTTGTCCTGATATTGTACATCTTTGCTTTGTCCTTTATGATGTGGGTTGGGGCCGCTCTTTCTTGTCTTTTGCTGTGAGGGGTTCCCAGGCCCAAATTTTCGTGTCTTTTGTTTGAGCTTCTGCTCGATTTTGACAACATATCAATAGGTCACACCCAAGGATGAGATGTCCAGAAATTCCATCTCAGTCTGGATGTATCTATGCATAGCACCGCAATACTTGAGCACCAAATGTCGCTCTGAATCTTTGATACCCAACTTGGTGCGCAAGGTATGAAATATATGTGTGAACTCTGGCACTGCTTTGTCTCTTTCTTGCCACAGTGTGGTCCATTTGATATACAAGTCGTCATAACTTCCAACAGAGTAGTATTGTTCCTTAATAACATCTATGAAGGATTCCCAGGTGGTCATGACTGTAAATAATGAGGGTTCGTTTGTTTCCTTTTGCTCACAGAAAGTTTCCCACCAATCTTTGACATGGGGAACGACTTTGAGGAGTGCAAAAGTAATCTTTTCTCCATTCGAAAAGTTATGGACAAAAAAATACCCTTCTAGTAGATTCAACCACTTTTCTACAACATCTATGTCTATCTAACCTTCAAATATAGGAATATAGAAGTTGATTTGTACCTTGAAGTGGGCGGCGCCTTCGCTCGAGGAAGATGCGTCGCCTATTGGTAGTTGTCAAAGGATTTGCGCGAAACTATCCACCATCTCGTTCCTTTGTTGCGTGAAGGCTTCCTCAAGAAACATTTTGAAAGGATATCTTGTCCCATCATCTTTCTTTTCTCCTACCATGAGAGGTCGCTTGGGAGTGTGAGAGCTTTTTTCCTCAAGAGAAACAAGCTCGAGACCCAATTCTTTGTACCCTGACCTCGTTGGGGACATGCATTAAGACAACAAGGAGCAGACCACTATGATACCACTGATCCATATTTTATGAGAAAAACGAAATGAATACGGATTATTAAAATATATTTAACACAAAATAACAGAGATACAATAAAATCAGTTTTCTATTCAATAAGGAAATAAGCTGAAACTGTAAAATGCAGCGGGAAACAAGCTTGTTGGAATGGTGGCGGCTTATCTCTGAGAAGAGATGTGACGATTGCGCTCCTTCGCAAGAAGAAGGTTATAATAAGGCTCTGAAGGCCTTTTACAATAAACAAGAATGTCAAAAACCCTAGACATCCAAAAATCTAACCCTAGGAGATGAAGCGCCAAAAGCCACGTGGGCCCTGTTTGGGTAAGTTAGTACATCAACTTCCCGAGGTCATAACTTTTGCATACGATCTCCGTTTTAGGCGCATGATAGCCTGTTGGAAAGGTATAATCGAGAAGAACAATTTTTGACTATCCCAGTTCAGTGCCTTTAACAGTCACTTGGGCCCTAATCCCCAAAAAATGTCGTTTAGGGCCTCAAAACAACCCCGAAAGTTTGGAACCCGAAAAAATGCCAAGGTGGCAAACTGTTTTTCGAGCCATTGGAATAGGTGGGTGGCCAATGATATCCACATGGATCATCTGGGTTCTTTCCGGTGAACATTTCTTCGAGAATTTTGAATCCAAGTGCACTATGGGATAATATGTTTTGGACATTTATTGTTGTTCTTGTTGCTTCATCCCATAAGTGCATTGGAATATCTTGATCATGAATCATAGTCTTTACTTCTTCCATAATCAGTCTATTCTTTCTTTCTACTACACCATTTTGTTGAGGATTATAGGGAGTGGTGAACTCCCTCTTAATTCTGGCATCTCTGCAAAATCTTCCAAATTCATTTGAAGTGTATTCTTCTCCATTATCTGACATGAGTATCTTGATTTTCCTTTTGGAGAGGTTTTCTACCAAGGCTTTGGATTCCTTGAACTTTCCAAGTACTTCATATTTTGATTTCAATAAATAAACCCCAAGTATTACGAGGGTAATCATCAATAAGGGATACATAGTATACACACCTGCTTAGAGAGGTTGATGGCATTGGACCACATACATTTGAGTGGACAAGTTCCAAAATTCCTTTTGCTTTACTGTCGCTCTTTGGAAAAGGATTATTTATGTTCTTTCCTTGTGCACATCCTTTGCATACACCTTCATGATCAACCTTATAGTAAACCTGTAACTACTTTGCTTACATATGGTAAGGCTTTGTAGTTGATGTGAGCTAGTATTCTATGCCAAAGTTCATAAGGACTTTCAGTAGAGTGAGTTAAGGCTACATTTGAGTGGCCTTTTAACTTGTATAACACCTCTTCTTTTGTTCCAATAACAACTGCATCTTCTATAGTTTTTCCTTTAGGCACATAAGAACTTCACCATCTATGAATGCAACCCTGGAACCTTTCTTATCTAGAGCTGAGATAGATCGTAATTTCTTTTTCAAACCTAGTACATAAAGTACATCCTTCATTCTCATCGGAGTTCCTGAATCAAGTTCGTAGGTGGATTCTCCCATTACTTTGATAGGGTAATCATAATCATCTCCAAGTGAAACTTTCAAGGGGAAGTCATTTTATGTAAGGCTAGAAATAATGTCTTTCTGACCTCTCATGTGCTTAGAGGCACCACTATCTATGAGCCAAGTATCCTCTCCAGGTGTCATAGATCCTGAGAGGGATGAAAACAAAACATAATCTTCAATATTTTCTTTAGTAAACTTCTTGGGTGGCTAATCATCTTCAACTGCATGAGCATGATGTCTTTTTTTATTTCTCTTCTTGTATTCTTCCCTTCTAACAGGAAAATTTTTAGTAATGTGTCCCATCTTATCACAATGATAACATTGGTAAGAGGATAAATCTTTGCCCTTTCTTTGACCTTTATGATATTTCTGGAATCTCTTTGGAGGGTGATATTCTTTATGAAAGTGGGTCTCCTTTTGAAAATGAGACTTTTTCTTTCCTCCTTTAGCATGAGCAGCTAGGGATTGATCTTCATTTCTTAATATGACAACTTATCGGTTGGATATTCTTGCTTCTTCTTGAACACATTCTTCTCATAAACTATCAAATTGGAGTTTCTCTTTTCTTGCACAAATAGTTTGAATGAAGGCATCCCAAGGTCTTATGAGACCATTAAGAGTTGTCATTATAAGTTCATCTTCATCTAAGTTGTCTCCAATTGCCTCTAACTATTCCTTCAATTGAGAAACCCTAGAGAAATAGTCTTGAACTGTTTCTCCTTTCTGCATCTATGTATTATTGAGTTGGGTTCTCAAGTTCATCTTCTGGTTGATGTTCTTTCCTTCATACATTCTGGTTAGGGAATCAAACATATCTTTCGGAGTATTCTTAGAATACACTTGAGGGATCAAGTGGTCTTTAATGGAATCTACAATTATTCTTTTATCCCTAATCATATCCTTCTTGTACTTCTCTTTGGCTTCATCTTCTTCAGGTCCTGGTACATTTTCTTTTATGAATTTTGCAAGGTCATTCTCTTAAAGAATGAGTCCAATTCTATATTTCCAGGCACAAAAAATTTCCACACCTTCTAACATGTCAACAAGCTTGGTGCTTGTAGACATATTGAACTAGAGCTAGGAAAATGACCAGAAAATGAATTTGAACTTACCAGGAGATGCACTGGGCTGAGGCGAGTTGGCTGGAGTTGACTGTTTCAGAAATTCCAAGTTTTACACCTTGAAACTTGACCTGCACAAATCTGGACTGGTACTTATTGTACTAGTTCTGGTTTCTTGGTTTTCTGGTTTTGTGGTATGTTGACCACCTATTTCAACTAGGGGGTCAAATCCATGTGCCATGAAACTATGTACATGATGGTGCAACAAAGTTGAAGACTTATTGGTTCTACAAGGCAATTTTGCCCTCAACACTTTTTTTTGTAACTGGAATTTTCGCTCCCCTGCGTGGGATAATAATGTAATGAGTCAGCATGAATCATATTTTAGGTTAGTTGCCTATGATTTTATCCTTAGGGAATTCCTTTCATCGAGTGTTTTTTTCCTTGGCCTAACCAACCATTTTAACTACCCTTGAGTTTTTCACTCCCAATAATCCTCCAAAGTGGTGAATGACGTTCTAATGATCGATCCCAATGGGTGACTAGGGTCTAGGAATATTGTAAATGACCATGCTAGACATATCCTAGAGTCTTGCGGAATTCCGTCGAGTCTAAGTAGTTGTTTTTTTTAATTTTTTAAAACTACCCAATTAATGGTAATTTTAATTAATTTTGATGTAAAAATGTAAAAACTGGGTCCTAGGGGATTTTGAAAGGGGTGTGAGTACTCAAAATAAATGGAATGAGACCCCCTACACCCTTGAACCAAGTTTCATCTCAATTTGACAAGTTTTGCTAGGTCATTGTCCATGAGGAGTCCAAGTCAGTCCAGGTTAGCAATTTAATTGCTTTAATTTGGTTAAGTAAAAATGTCATTTTTTGTAAAATGAGAAAAAAGTCACGAAAGAGAGTGGGAAAGGTTTCCTAACCTTTTTCCTAAGTTGGAAAAGTAATTTTCCACTTAAAGAACCCCCCCTGCTTAGCCAACAACTTAAATTGGTGTTCCCTTGCTAATTGACATGTGAGAATTAAAAAGTTTAAGTGAAAAAAACCACCTAAACCCTAAATTCGCCCTCCTTGGTGTTTAACTTAATGTTTGACCATAGGAAAAAGTGTTTTCCCCCTTCCCTCATTCAATCCTCAAACCCTAACTCACTACCAAAACCCTAAAAGTGACTCTTCCTTGACTTTGTCTATTTCTCTTGGATGTGTGACACTTGTAACTCATCCAAGAGGGGTCTCTCTTGCCTACCAAGTATAAATGAATGCTCACCCCTCCCTCATTTCACATCTATTCTTAGTGTACTGTTACTATGCTCGAATCTCTCCCACTCTTCTCTCTTTCTCCCATTTGCTCTTGCTCTTGTGTAAAGCTTGTTGCAAATATTTGCAACAACCTTTTTCTATTGGAATAAAATAAATCTTTGGAGGATCCATGGTGCATTGAGAGTTTTCTTGGTGCCATATTTCTACATTGGAGGTGATACTTGTTTGGTTTATTTTGTGTATGCATTTGTTATAGATCTAGAGTAGAAATTCCAAGCAAAGTATTTTGCTTGGGTAGATCTATGGTAGTATTATAGTAGATCTAGTGAGTATTTTTGAGATTTAACAAAGTATTTTGTTTCATCTTAAGATCTACTCACATATTCTCTTTTCTGTAGCTTTGTTTCACAAGATTTGTAGGTCACCCAAGGGTTTTGTGGACAAATTTCAGATCTGGAAATTTGTCTCTTTACCCAACTCAAGCCTCTTTAAATTTCTGCAATATTTTTCTATACATTTCCATGCATATTTTGGGCATTCTATCTCTCTTGAATAGGTCATTTAAACATATTTTCTTGTTGATTTTATACACATAAATTTTTTGTTATCACTAACATAAAATATTTGGAGTTTTTTTGTTATTTTTGCAGCTTTTCCAAAAAGTTTTACTTGTTGGCTTTTTCCAGATTTGAACCAGAAAAGAGGAGGTGTAGCCCACTTGGGGCCATAAAACGTCAAGAAAAGACCTTCTAAGTTGGGGTATTATTCGCCCAACTCTTCTCTCTTCTTCTATCATTGTAAGCAAGCCCAAAGGGAGTCTCTTGGGCTTGCATTTCTTTCTAAGTTTAAATTTTCTACAATTTATTTCATAAATGTGCCTAACCCTTGCATAGTGGATTGGCCTAGCCACCCATGCAAAATTGTAAGGCTAGGAGTTATATTTATTTTTAGCTTTGTTATTGCATTTTAATTTTGCCCCACTTGTCCTTAATACAAGGTTGTGTGGCTAGGTTTACTTGTCTTTCTTTTCAAGTTTAGTTTTTTTATTTGTTTATTTCATTCACCCACTTGGGCACAAAACCAGTAGGCTTGTCCTCCATCTTGTGCATTTGTATAGGTTGCAAATAGTTAGTTGTTTCTTTCAAGTTCATTTACTTTCTTTCACTATTTTTCTTGCACCCTGCAAAGAGGATTGACCTAGCTACCCATGCAATATCGTAAGGCTTGTCTTTTATGTTAAATGGTTAATAGTTGTTATGCTTCTTATTTTCATTATGTTCTTTTCAAGTTGATTGTTTATATCTCACATAGTTAGAAGCATTTCATTCTTGTTTGAAATATTGTGTAGGCTCTTGGAAGCATCTTTCTTTTGTTATTTGTTTAAATTGGATCTATAAGCATATTGCCATTTCATTTATTTTTCAAGTTCTATCTCCTTAAGCACTCTAATACAAGTAATATCATTGCTTAATCAATTAACTTGTAGCTTTAGGAGGGAAAATTTACCTAGTTTAATTAGAGCACACTTTACTCATACAACTTTCGCCACGAAAAAGGAGGCTACTTGGGGTCCTAGGTCAGGGATGATCTCACGACACTAGGTGTCTCCCTTGTTGAGCGCCCAAGTTTTTCGGGTTGATTTGTGGAGCTAGGGCAAGGCCTTGTTTGCCTTGCTTATTGAGCACCCAACAATAATTTTGGCCAAAGTTGTAGGAGTATAGGGGAAGTCACCCAGTCTAGGCTGCAACTTCACCTCACCTAATTCAACCTTAAAATTTACTCACACAATTTGTGTTTCAAGTTCATAATCTAATCTAAGTTGTGTATGATCTTTACTTTCCTGCAACTTTACTTTCAATCATTATATTTATTGCATTTACTTTTCAATTGGGTATATTTGTGGTTGAATGGTGTATCTTGAGGTTGTGCATTCATCATCTTGGTAGTTTTTCTTTCAAGTTACTGCATCCTCGAAGTTGCGCACTAGTCCTTGAGTGCCTCCTTCAGAAGTTGCACATCTCCTTGGGGCATCTAAGCTTTGGTTGTAAGTTTTTTAAATTGTGGTGAATGCATCTTTGAGGTATCTCCCTTTTACATATATGCAAAATCAATTAAGTAGTTAGTTCAATTAATGCTTCATTGGTGTAATAGATCTAACAAACTGCTTCTTTCATTCCATTTGTAAGTAGTTATATTTTTGTACATTGTGTAATCATCTTGTTATTCTTTAATCTTTGGTAATTATTGTAATTTATCTTAATTTGTAAATTTATTCTTATTTTGTACTTAGATCTTTTTGTTGTAACTTTAATTGACCCCTTGCCCAACCTTTAGGCACTAGTCTTAGTTGACCTTAGGGAAAGGGATGAATTTCTATAAAGGTGTGCATTGCATTTGTTGCCTCTTATATATGCTAGCTCCCCCTTACCTTTAACAAACTAAAATTAACTCTTAGAATTCATCTAATAATTCACATAGTAACTAGGGTCTACCCCCCTTGGCTCTCATAGGAGTAAGCCTAAACGGAAGAAGTCCAAATCGAGGTGATAAGTGGGTTTGGACTTAGGCATTGTGCCTCCAAGGACACACTAAATAGATTGATACTTTTCCATGTTTGCAAGTGTGTATAAGGACGACAACATGGTACAAGCCAAAACTAGGGTTTGAATTTCCGGAGAATCTGACCACTGAAAAAGTTCGCTCAAGTTGCCAAAATATGCGCTAGGGCAAGGCACACTTCCTAAGATAGTTGTTGGTGAAAAATTCCTTTGCAGTAAAAATCCTTGATTTCCTTATACGAAAGCAATGACATTTTTATATACCCAGTGAAAGGTGCTCTATTCAGTCAAGCTTTGATACCATGTTAATATTAGTGTTGTTGTTATTAGATTATTTCCAAATCACATGAACATTCAATGCATTTCCAAAACAACAGCATAAAGAGGATCATTGAAAGAAACACAATCACAAGGTACACAACATTTTTTCTTGGGAAACCCTCATGGGGGAGAAAATCCAACAAAACCTTCCTCAATAACAGATTTCCAATACAATGCCAAGACTAAGACCAAAACACCAAGAATAAACTAAGACTGAGCATGCGCCTCTCTTCTCCTTCCTCCTGCAACTGCAACTTCCTTTAAGATATGCACACTAGATGAGTGAGTGTGTGTGTGTGAACAAGTGAGGCACCATCCTCACATATAAATACTAGTTGAGGATGCACTAGGGTTATGTCTCTTCACTTAGTAGGGCTGACTTCTTCTAGGAGTGGTTAAAACCACTTTATAAACACTAGGGGACGACTTATCAAATACCACCATATAAATATGGTTTGACCAATCCAGAAAAGGGGATTTGGTAGTATACAAGACCCGACATGATCAATCCACAAAAGGGGATTTGATCTATAAAATAATAACTCAAATATAATTCAAATATTCTTCGAAGTTACAATATTTCAACACTTGGCAACCATAAACCACCTTCGAACAAAATATTATACTACAAGAAATTACACTACAAGAACTAAATATTATATTAAATCTCATGTTTCATTACTAGAGATATCATGATTTCAAATATGACAAATTCGATCCCTTTGCAAAAATAAGATGAGTTTGAAGCTACATTCAAGGGAATAAAGAACATTGACATGGTGACCTTAACTCTTCATGAGTTTGAGTAGAAGCTCATCCTCAAGACAATGGGGCACTTGCAAACAAAGATCTCATTCTTGGTTATGTTTTGCAACCTCAAACTCTAGTCATGTAGGTAAGGTGTAAATGTGAATGTGACTGGTGGAAAAGGAGGTGGGACTAACAAGGTAGAATCATCAAATGTGACTAGTGGAAAAGGAGGTGGGACTAACAAGGTAGAATCATCAAATGTGCCCTTTTGTCATTGATACGTCTTTAGCTTGGTAGCATTCATCTTTAATAGCCTTCGTTCACCAATCCATTCCCATTTTTAATTTTGCGCTTTGTCAAGGTAGAAAACACCAAGTAATCTATCATTCTGAAAAAACAACAATTACAATTGATGCACCATCCAATATTCTAACTCCATAAGGAAATTCATACCTTCCAATAATCCATGAAGAATAGATACAATATCTTTGATTGATTTATGATCTAAATCATATGCACTTTCACTCATATCATAAGCACATGGCCTCACAACTACAATAACTTTCCTTTGGTGAGACAAATCCTGCTTTAATGGTTTCTCCTTTCGAGAAATCCTTCATTTATATCAAATTTAAGGACTTGATCTACAAGTAATAAATAAATAAATGCAAGAGTCTTAATTTTTTCCTCTTAGCCTATCACTTTCCAAAGGATATCCAATCCAGGGGAAAAGATCTAGAACTCTCAAGTTCAAATGTTATATTTCCATTACTGAATAATAATTTACTACCCTCCATTTTAGGACATTCAATTGACTTGCAAATCATATGAGCTTCAGTACCTAGATCACCATCCAATCCCTCACAAGATATACTCCAAATTTGCATATAGGTCTTTTCATGGATCAAAATCTCCTTTCAAGATCTTGTTCTTTTCAAAACCCTTCTATATACCCTTTCCTCTTTATTGTAGCTTCCATGCATAACTCTTAACCATTCATAGTACTCCTTAAACTGAAACTGGTGTCATGTGTTTTTTAACTCTTTTTATTTCCATACATGTGGCAGAGGTCACTAATATCAAGTTTTTGTCCTGGGTTTCTAAGTACAAGAGTAAACAGATGCCTGTGAGCAAGATTTGCCTCATGTTTGAGTTTTATGAAATAGGTCGAGGACAAGACTAAGTGCTAACATATCCCCATAAAAAAATCCATAGCAAGTGTAGGATACATAGGTCATGTTTTTACTTCTCACACATCTGGAGTTTAGATACCATTTTACGTTTTCATGATGAACCCAAAGTAACTGAGTGGAACTATGGTTTTTAGACACACCATTAAATAATGAAGCACACCTTTATAATAATATCTCAAAGAACATAATTCACTCTATGCAATATATGTGTCAAGTGAGGCTACAACCTTACCAATAAATAGGCTTAGGGTTTGCCCCTAACACCCCAATCATCCCATGAATCAAGGAGTTGATCAAGTCAAACTTTATAATTCTCTAGATCTTTGAATCAAGGGCACTCCATTCCAAGAAGGGTTTACATACTTAACTTTCAAAGTTGGGTTTACACCCATACTATAACACAAGGAAGACAAAGAACTACACTTATACAAATATAAATAGACTTTATCAGAACATAGATATAAATACATAATTTTGATAGAAAACATTTTGTTTTGTAAGATCTCTATAGATAGTCTTAATCTCTCACAACCATTGTGTAATGAAAGAAGATCACTAATAAAAAACAACAGTCCATTTGTTTGCAGATTCAAGTTTTAGTCATTTATGTAAATATGTTTTATTGTTGATTTTTATTAGTGTTTGGTATTGTTTGTGGACAAGAGTCCATACCCATTTTACAATCAAGTACTGTATACTAACCTTTTATATACTATTTGTAATTGCATATTATTTAATTTAATAAGTATTATATTAGTTGAACCCAGATTTATATCACTTTCAACCACTTATAATTTGTTCTCTCGAGTTGATAATCATTTAATCCCGCATTTACATCACTCTCGAGAGGTTTAATCAGTACAATAATGAGAGTACTTAACTAACCATTCTCTTGAGCTAACATATTGTTTAGGTTTTTTCTTTAAAAAACTTTTTCCATTTATTTTCTATCCATTTATTTTTAGCGACTAACCTAAATTTGCTTTCATATGTTTAATCTGTACATATTGCACGCAATTGAATTCCCCTTTGGAACAAAAGAAAAGCATATAAACATGTATTTTATTTTATAATTTAGGTAGCTAGTACCATAATAAACAACATAGAATGGGAACTAGCAAATTAGAGTTTTAGGCTTGCTTACCCCTGCCTGTTGTCCAAGACATAAAATCCATGCCAAGGTATTAAATAGTACATTGATATAAGGGTAGTTTTTGTTTATATGTGTTACCACTGATGAGCCCAATTATTGCCTATTCCAAAGGCTCATCTTTGGCACATTTTTTCACCAAAATGTGACTTAATATTTGCTTTTGACCATATTTAATAGTAAGTCATGGATATTTTGCATGTTTCTTAGTAAATGTGTGGTTGAGGTGGGTTTTTGTGTATAATGTGCCTTTTTGCTTTAACGTTTTTTCCAAAGATGTATATTACTCCAAGTATATCAAACTTCAGGATTCACAGGCACCAACACCCTAGAAACAAGGTATTTTGTCTCCCTCAAAGCACTTCCAACCAAGGATCAAGGAACATTGTCCCTACCTACTTCCAAGAGCGCTCCTTATGCATTAATGACCACTATTGATCAACAATAGTTGGAGGTACAAATGTAATGTGATTAAATCCCTCATTTACTCACTTCTCTCCTCGATTTAGGAAGGGAGGTCAAACTCTCAAGCTAGATATAGACCTATAGTCTAGGAGAGCAAGGGAAGAATTGTTGATAAGTATTGTTTTGAGACCTTCTGAAGACTTTTTGTTGAGACTTAGAGATTTTTTCTCTTGATGTATTCCTATTATTAATGAGATAAAGATGGTTCTTCTTTCAGTTCATTAAAGCTTCTTTTAGGCTCCTTGTGCTTCATGGTTAGGGAAGCTCAAGAGGGCTCAAGGAACCTATTACAATTTTTGTAGTTTCCATGCATGTTAATTAGTGATTAGATAGTATTTCATTCTCTTTTGAAGTTTGTTATAGGTTTGCATGATCAACTCCATCTTTTGTCAAGGTTATCACTAACTATCTAGTTACAACAGGCATCCTGTAGAAATGTTCAATAATCCTTTTGGATCACTCTTAGGTGCCTTCCAAGGCCAATAACCTTAGATCCACTTCATTTATTTATAGTTTAGCTTTGTTCATGCTTCTAAAGACTTACACTATTTTTTTGAGCTTCATTTTTGCTTCATGTAGGAGTTCCCTATAGAAACTGCACAGTTTCTGTAGAATTGTACAGTTCCTGTAGAAACTTCATGTAGGACAATTTTAGCTTCAAACTTCAATTCATCTTAATATTTTTTTCATGAAAACACCACTGGAAAATGAAAACACATATGGTTTCCATTGATCAAAGGATTATACATAAAATAGTTTGTTGTATTCATGCATTAGCACAGCCTCACTTTAATTGCAACTTTTTGTCACAACTTAGATTGAATTCACTTTTTGTTCTCAATTTAATCTTTATAATTCAGTATCCTTTACTACCATTAGAATATTTTTTTCTCATGCAATCTAGATTAGTTGTACTTGCATATTGGGTTCTTTGTCTTCAAGAATAGTTTAGAGTTGCTTTCTGTCATTTTCATTTTTCTGCATCATTCCACACCTCTTAACCTTTGATCAGTCCCAGACCATTACTACCGACAATTGCATACTGCACACATAGTGAATAACACCTCTTAAGTTTGTAAGGACCCTAGGTTGACAAAGTAAAGTAAAGAACCAAGGGTACAATATATTATTGTTGTTATTCCTAGGGCCATCACTTTTAGCGCTATTGTCGGGGAAGAGTTGAAGTCTGCTTGTTATGTTCTTTTTGTTTTCTTTTGTGTGACCCGAAGAAGTAAAAAGGATACCTCAGTCATAAGGCCAACTTCACTATAGAATTTATATAGTGTAACATCCCAAGCGCTTTCACTTCGTGTGAGTATTGATAGCTCCTTATCACACTCTATTTCCATTATATATATATATATATATATATATATATATATATATATATATATATATATATAACAATTTTCACTTTCATTTTGATTTCATGAATGACTAGACCTAGAGATAGGAAAGGAATTTTTTTTTCCAAAAACCCTCACCCCAAAAATAGGCCAAGCTATCCAAAGATTGGTCCTAAAACACTAGAAAGTTTCTTGGAAAGGGAAGCTATAGAATTTGAAAATATTTCAGAAGAGGGCTAGTCTCCCTCACCTCGTGCCATGGATGGTGAAGAAGATATGGTAGAAATATTTGAGTTCCCCATTTGAGAATCCAATGGAGAGATTAAGATAAAAAACATTAATCCTTCTTCCTTACCTTATTTTCATGGTCTTGTTTATGAACATCCTGACACTTTCTTGTTTGAGTTTGCAGTTATATGCATGACATATGATTATGCTATTGATGGACACAAGTTCAAACTTTTTCCTTCTACCTTGAAGGATTCAACTCTAAGTTGGTTTATGAGCTTGGAAGGAAATAATATCACAACTTGGGATCAAATGAAAAATATCTCCAATGAAAGATACATAGACTATTGTAGAGAAAGAGATACAAAGGATGATATTTTCAGAATGACACAAGGACCTGATGAATCTCTAGAAGACTTTAAAGAGAGATTTGAACTAAGCTACAAGAGAGCTCAAAATTGCACTCTGGATGAATACTTACTCAAGCTTGTCTTACTCAGAGGGGTGAGAGAAGATATGATGGAAACATTGAATGTCCTATCCAATGGAGATATCTATCAGTTGGGCTATGACGATATCAAAATAATATTCAAGAACCACTCAAGGTCCTCAAGAAAGAGAGGTAGAATTAGTAGAGGTTTGGCACCCAAATCTTCTAACCCTACAACTCATATAAATAATGAATTAGGAGGGTTAATAGAGGATATGAAAATTGATATTTTACACTCTTTATCTATGCAAATGGATACTTTATATATTAAGAAGAAACAAGAGAAATTTGAGAAAGCATTGGTTGTCGGTTGTCCCAAATGCACTAAAAATCATCCTAGAAATGAGTGCCCTTTAGACCTTATAAATGTCTGTGGTATTTGTGAACAAAATCATACAACTAACAAATGCCCTTCTTTTTCAGGGTCGAAATATACATTTCAAGGAGAAGAGGAGAATACAGAATCACTACACTTCATTAATCAAAGGAAGCATGGAGCACCGAGACCCTTCCAAACAGGTTTGAAGTTCAATCCTGCTCAAAATTTTGGTACATATAATTCTCAAATGTATCCTCAACCATGGTATAACTCATCTCCTTGGACAAACCCAAATCCTTAGCAGTACCAAGGACCTTCAATTCCTCCTCCATAACAATCTTTTCCTAACATGCCACAAAATCAGTGGGGTCAACCTCCACAAGGATGGAGGCCACAAAATTTTCAACAACTTGCATTATTGCCTCCTCCTCAACCTAAGAACACTACTCAAAATAGTGTTCCTCCTAAACAACCTCATCTACCTTCTCAACCTGCTCCAAATCCGAACACCAAGCAAGTTCAAAGACCCAAGCTCATATAAAACGCAGAATCTAAGAAATAAGATATTACCTTACCCTGACCACAAACTTCTCCTTACCTTAAAAGATTACAAGAAAATAAAACTTATACATCTGATGAAAAAGAAATTTTAGGAGAACTTAAGAATTTTTGCATAAAGATACCTCTCTTACAAGCCCTCAAAGATGTGCCCATTTTTAATAAATATGTCAAGGAAGAATGCATTAGAAGATCGGGGAGGAGAATAAAAGATGCCCCTATAACAAATGTTATAGGACAATTAGTTGACCTTATGCTTGGAAACTTTATTGTACCTAAATACTTGGATCCAGAAAGTCCTCTAGTAAATGTACACATCAATAACACCTTGATCCTGAATAGTCTTATTGATTTAGGGGCTACTATCAATGTTGTGACTAAATATACAATGCTAAGACTCAACCTTCAGATATTTTTGAGAGACACTCCCATTGTCCTTCAACTTGCAGACAAATCCACAGTCAAACCTAAAGGCATGTTGGAAGATATCATAATCTCCATTGATTCTTGGGAGTACCCTACTGACTTCATAGTCCTTCAACCCTGTTATCGCACAAGTTGTAGGTTTGGAAAATCCCGACCCAAACCACAAAATGGAGACAACTAAGAGAACACCTACTCACTGTCACCTTAGACAGGTATTCCTATCACTTTATAGATGAAGTAATCACCTCAAGGGGGGAATCTCGGGTGACCCTAGGGGGAAATGAGACAAAAAGTGGGATGATGGAAGTGTATCCCCTATAGGTCAAGATACTAAGTGTGGAAAGTCTTGGGAAAGAGTGTTGGTGGTAGCCAATGGTTTCCAAGAGGTATGAGTACCTGCAAAGGGTGATTATACCTACCCGAGACACAAGAAAAGACGAGTATGCACTTAATATGTTAGGTGGAAAAGCGAGTTAAGATTTCTGTACCTAATTGCAGCAGTAAACAATAATATATGTCAGCAACAAAATATAGTAAGAGCTGAAAATAAAGTGTTAAAAGTCTATTTAAATAAAGGAGAGATAAGCTAGCAAACACTAGTTTATCTCAAGAATGAAATAACAAGACTTTAGCATGAATATAAGGTTGTCATAAATAAGTACTACTGTGATAATTATCAACCTTATGGCTGCAGCAAATAAGTTTTTACAGAAAAGAAATCAGCCCCCCAAAATCATAAGTAATCTGCCCAAAAAATGCGTTAGGCCTAATAGATTGTAGGGGTAAATTATTAGCAACTTTAGATGGTTGAATAGTGAGTTATTAGAATATTTGTATTAGGGTTTATGCAGCCCTAATGGTTGTAGATGAAATGTTATGACAGAAGCAAGAAGAACCTAGACAAACGTGATGCCATAGTGTCTCAAACACGCATATAAATCATAGAATTGATTCCAATTTAGACAACCTCAAAAACCTGAGTTTTCACGTTAACCAATGCAAGACTTTATTTCTCCAATGTAATTGTTTTTAATGCCTTTAGCTATTGGTTTATGGAATCAAATAAATTCAGAGCTAAAAAGTGCTATATCCTTGGGGGTGTAAACCATTTTACTCCCCAAGGCAAGCAATGTGAACTAGGAGATACTAGGAGGGTGTAAACCCTTTTACTTCTCCCAGTAAAACCTTGTGCAACAAATATTTTCTAGACAAAAATGATAGATAATGGTAGGGTTGTAAATAGTAATACTCCTCAAGAATTCTAGCGAATCAAACTTGTAACCAAGCATTGAAGCATCAACAAGATTAAATCCTTACCTAGTCCAAGAAATGACAAGATAAACCTCCTCTTACTGAGATAAATCCACCATAAATGCAAGAGAAAAGCTCCAAGAGAGGTAGTGCACTACTTCTTCCACCATTAGCATGAAGAAACCATAACAAAAGAACAAGATATAGAGATTTCCCAAAGAGGGTGCAAATTTTAGCTAGGAAGGTGTTAGCGATATTTCTTGTTAAAAGGGATAGAATGTAAAAGAAAGGGTTAAAGACCCACTTGTCCTAAGTTTTATGCGCAAATGCATCCGAGTTAAATGAGAATCGGTTCTGGACGGTCCAAATCCGCGCGCCCGGATCAACGACGCGCGTTGGATTCCGGACCCCCCTCGTCGTTCTACCTTTAAGCGGGGGGGGGGGTCCGGAATCGCGGGCGCAACTCTCCGACGGTTCAGATTAGCGCGCCCGGATCAACGACGATGAAGACCATTCCGGACCCCCCCCCGCCTTTCTACCTTTAAGCGGAGGGGGGGGGGTCCGGAATCCCAGATGCAGCTTCCCGACGACCACGATCAAGGCGCCCAGATCAACGGCGCTCGTGCAACCCTGCCCTTCTCAGCTGTCCTATGCTTAACCAGTGTGGGCCCTTTCTTCCGACATGTCATTTTCCCATCTGCCTTTCCCCTGCTGCCATGTGTCCATCACATATACTCTTCCACCTCCTTCACCTGTAGCATCTTACCATGTGTCCCCCCAGTAATCTCTCTCCCTCCTTGTCGCCGTGGCCCCATCACTTTGTTCCTGTGTCCCACCTTCCACGTTGTTCTCCCCGTATGTCCTTTGAGTCGGTCGGTTATTCCAGGTGGCTGCATGAGAGGCCCTCCACGTCCAGAAGGTGCCAAGTTGGCCGGGCCATTCCCAATCCCGAGGTTGTAGTTATTGAAGCGGTTGGAGGTGGTTAGACATCTCCTCCGCCATAATGGGAAAGCACGGCCATGAATTTAAGGCACGTCGATTCGCCGTTGGAACTGTCAAAGAATTAAGATTGTGTCTGACATAAGTTGCACGATCTCTCAGATGTTGACTGTCAGAAGCCATGCAGACGCAAAGCTTTCAATGCATTTTATTGGTTCCGCTGCCGTTGTTGTTTTGAGTATATGAAGGCGTTTTCGCCATTTTTGTATCTATTGATGGTAGAGCTAAGCTCCCGACTGTAAAGTTTCAGCAAATACTATGGTTTCCTGGTTATGCCTCTGTGTTTGAGATATCTTGGTTTATAACAAACAATTCTCCCTTTTCCATCTTTCTTTCGTCTTATGCTTGAGGATTCACAGTAGAACATCTTGTTACAATAAAGGATTTGTTGTGACGTTGTCGTGCTCTCTGGTATTTGTATTTGAATGTGAAAGGATTTTGCGTTCGAATGCATTCTTCCTCAGTCTGTTACAAACTGGATGTCTGTGATAGACCTTGCACCCTCCTCGCCTAAGTCTTCCATCTACTCACCCTTTACTACGACTCACTGTTTGGAGTTTATCAAGACCTCACTCTTTCATGCATGCCTGGTCTGGTTTCTGAGTTGACGCGATGTTGTTCTGAGTTTTCCTCCATTTGATCATCCTTTAAACAAATCGTGACATTAAACTGATGGGCGTCAGGCTCTGCTCCTGCTAGCAATCCAGGAGTGACTTCCGGCCGCCAACATTTCTGGTGCCGTTGTCGGGGATGAAGTCGAAGATTTTCCCTGGGTAGAACGACATTGAGTCTCTGATTCTGAAGGTGCATCAGACATCAGAGCCCTTAAAGATTGTTGCTGTGCACCTGGCGACTCCACTGTGGTGACTCCATTGTTTCCACATCATTGTTTCAGCTGTGACTACTGTCAGCACGCCTGGAAGCCGACCCTAAGGAGCTTTCTCGAGAAGGTTTCAGCAGCTGCTTTCTCAGTCTGAGAAGCTTCCTGGGGTAACGACAACGTTAAGATCTGGCCTTTGATGGTGAACAAGGACCAGGCATATTTGAAGCTGCGCATCTTTCACCTGGCGACTTCATGATTCAAGGACCGATTGGCGACTCCACTAGTTCGATATGGAGAAAATCCTTGCTCGCAGGTTTGCTCCTTTTAATTTCTCTACTATTCCTGGTTTTCCTAATGTTGTCCCCTCTCTGGATGAATGGGGCAATTATTTGCCCATATTTGGAAAAGGTGAAGAGGACAACCCGGCTCAGCACCTCATTGAGTTTCATGAACTCATGCATCAGTGGGAGATACATCAT
>ML788201.1:41298-55870 GCA_009831015.1 Picea engelmannii | reverse complement strand
GCCCGGATCAACGGCGATGAAGACCATTCCGGAGCCCCCCCGCCTTTCTACCTTTAAGCGGAGGGGGGGGTCCGGAATCCCAGATGCAGCTTCCCGACGACCACGATCAAGGCGCCCAGATCAACGGCGCTCGTGCAGCCCTGCCCTTCTCAGCTGTCCTATGCTTAACCAGTGTGGGCCCTTTCTTCTGATATGTCATTTTCCCATCCGCCTTTCCCCTGCTGCCATGTGTCCATCACATATACTCTTCCACCTCCTTCACCTGTAGCATCTTACCATGTGTCCCCCCAGTAATCTCTCTCCCTCCTTGCCGTCGTGGCCCCATCACTTTGTTCCTGTGTCCCACCTTCCACACTGTTCTCCCCGTATGTCCTTTGAGTCGGTCGGTTATTCTAGGTGGCTGCATGAGAGGCCCTCCACATCCAAAAGGTGCCGAGTTGGCCGGGCCATTCTCAATCCCGAGGTTGCAGTTATTGAAGCGGTTGGTGGTGGTTAGACATCTCCTCCTCCATAATGGGAAAGCACGGCCATGAATTTAAGGCACATTGATTCGTCGTTGGAACTGTCAAAGAATTAAGATTGCGTCTGACATAAGTTGCACGATCTCTTAGATGTTGACTGTCAGAAGCCATGCAGACGCAAAGCTTTCAATGCATTTTCTTGGTTCCGCTGCTGTTGTTGTTTTGAGTATATGAAGGCGTTTTTGCCATTTTTGTATCTATCGATGGTAGAGCTAAGCTCCCGACTGTAAAGTTTCAGCAAATACTCTGGTTTCCTGGTTATGCCTCTGTGTTTGAGATTTCTTGGTTTATAACAAACAGTTCTCCCTTTTCCATCTTTCTTTCGTCTTATGCTTGAGGATTCACAGTAGAACATCTTGTTACAATAAAGGATTTGTTGTGACGTTGTCGTGCCCTCTGGTATTTGTATTTGAATGTGAAAGGATTTTGCGTTCGAATGCATTCTTCCTCAGTCTGTTACAAACCGGATGTCTGTGATAGACCTTTCACCCTCCTCGCCTAAGTCTTCCATCTACTCACCCTTTACTACGACTCACTGTTTGGAGTTTATCAAGACCTCACTCTTTCATGCATGCCTGGTCTGGTTTCTGAGTTGACGCGATGCTGTTTTGAGTTTTCCTCCATTTGATAATCCTTTAAACAAATCGTGACATTAAACTGATGGGCGTCAGGCTCTGCTCCTGCTAGAAATCCAGGAGTGACTTCCGGCCGCCAACAGAAGGCTTCTCACAATGGGAGAGCTATGATGAAAATGAATTAGAGGTGACCTATTTTTATACAAATCCTCTAACAAAATGTTTGTCCACATAATTTAGGGTAAACCACAAGATAAGGGGTCAACATCCCTAATATTGTTCCTTTACAAAATAATATTATTTAATTCATACTTTTGCACATGAAAGAAACTCTAAAAGGCAAGACGTCACCCATTTAGGGAAACCTTTAGGCCTTTTTGGCAAGTCGTTGAGATTAGAGAAGGGACATTGGGCTTCCAAAATCCATATTCCAAGGCACTAGGACCTCTCTCTACAAAATCAAGTTACCAATCCTCATCAAAGTGCCAAGTGTCACATCACCACCACATCCTAGCCCATGATGTGTGACGTCAAGCTCCAATAAGGTGACGTTTTTCCTCTTCCAAGAAAATCATTTGGCATGTAGGGGTTGGGAAAGATCCTCCAAGGTGTCCTTTAGGTATCCAAAGGCATGTCTTTGTGATCTGGTATGTGGGCCCTTAGCATCCAACATGTGGGCTTCAAGCACCATGGAAGCCCAAGCTAGGTTTGTTTCTCCAAAACTTTCCACTAGCTGGGTCCTACAACGAAAAATGGATACGCCCTCCAAGGATCCCAAGTCAAAGAATCATGATGAGTAAATCAAATCAATAAAAGATCCATCTAAGAAAGTACATCCAAACCACATATTAAAAATGAACTAATTCTCAAAGATATTATGCAATTTTCCAAGTTTAGGTATGGGAGGGTTGACAAAGCGACCTATTAGGTGAATCGTACCTCAAGTCTAGGGGTGTTCCCTAAGGGGACCTCCTCCTTCTAAGTCATGTGGATGATGTGTCATGGATGAGGGGAAGTATTTTGGGCATGGGGTTCATAACATATAAGAGGTTGTAGTGTCTCACTTATGGGTGCCTTTGTAGAGGGTGTGTTGCACCTTCCTTTTCAATGCAACCTTTTTCCAAGCCCATTTGTTGCCTTTTCTTATTTTAGGATGTTTCTAGGATGAAGCCAAGGTGGGGATTCTACTTAAGCATGAAAAAATGTGCCCACCTTGACTCTACCTTGGTCACATCATGCTTCCCCAAGTTGGAAACATGTGTGGGGCTTCTACCTAAGCAATAAAAACAATGCCCACACATGCTCCTCCCTAGTTGGCTTTTTGTTATTAGTCATTCTTTTACGGGTCCCATTCGTTTTTTATGAGAGAAAATTCATTTTCCTCAGGATCCTTGAGCAAGAATATAGAAGGTTAATGGTTTGTATTTTATCTTTTTCCAACCACAAGCCTTTGGGCCTTGAACCCCTTTTTGGGTCAGTACACATGAAAAACCCAAAAGGTGAGGAGATGAGGGGATGAAGTGTGGAAAGTGACAAGTATGGTCGGGAATGGCATGATGAATCGTCAAAAGGGCCTCCCAGTAGCATACCTATCCCTAAGGGCAACCCACTTACTAGGGCGCAATGTCAACCACCAAAGTGAATTAGGGAAAAGAGCATAATGTCCAAGCAAATGTCACATAATCAAAAGCAGTAATATATGCAAAAAACTCAAATGCCTCAAATATTGAAATGGCATTCATGATATTACCTGAATTGTACCTCATGGAGAAAACCCTATGTCTTCTTGCTTCCTACTCGACCAGGAGATCATAGTGTTGAAATATTGTAACTACGAAGAATATTCTAAATATAATTGAGTTATTATTATATAGATCAATCCCCTTTTGTGGATTGATCATGTCGAGACTTATGTATGACCAACTCCCTTATTGTGGAATGGTCAAACCATGTTTATATGGTGCTAATTGAGAAGTCAACCCCTAGGGCTAATTAAAGTGGTTTTAGCCACTAGTTGAAGAAGTCTGCCCTGCTTGGTGAAAAGAACAACCCTAGTTCCTATCAACTAGTATAAATAAGAGAGAATGATGCCTCATTCTCACACTCACTCATGTCACTCATCTAGTGTGCAAGTATTGGAGATAGTTGTAGTTTCTAGAAGAAGTTGAGAGAGGCACATTTCTCAGTCTTGGATATTCTTTAGTGTTTGGTCTTTTATCTTGGCATTGTATTGGCAATCTATATTAAGGAAGTTTTTGTTGGGTTTTCTCTCCCATGAGGGTTTCCTAGGATAAAATGTTGTGTACCTTGTGATTGTGTTTCTCTCAATGATCATGCTTATGTTGTTATTGTCTAGTAAATTGAAAAGAACTTAATAACAACTCTAAATTTAACATGGTATCAGAACTAAACTGCGTAGAGCACCTTTCACTAGGTAACAAAAAATGTCATTGTTGTCGTACAAGAAAATTAGGGATTTCGTTTGGAAGGTACTTTCAGCCTAAAAACCATCTAGGGAAGTGCTCCCTAGCCTAGTGAACTCATTGACATCTTGAACGCACCTTTTCAGTGGTCAGAGCCTTCGAAAAGTGAAACACTAGTTTTGGCCAGTACTAGAAAACCAGGAAACCATAACCAGTACTAGAAGTGCCAGTCCAAATTTGCGCAGATTCAGTTTCAAGGGGTAAAATTTGAATTTTCTGAAAACAAACTACACCACCCTACTCGCCTCATCCCAGCGCATCTGGTCCCTAGATCAAAATTACAAAAAATTGAAAGTTGAAAAATTAGGGTTTCCTTATAAAAACCTAAGTCGCAGTACCAGTTGCAGTTGTATTTGTAGTACCAATTACATTTACAGTTGCATTACTAGTTGAAGTTGCAGTGCCAGTTCTTTCATGCCAGTTACAACACCAGTTGCAGTGCCAACACCATCTGCAGTACCAGTTGCAGTGAAAGTCTTTGTGAAGTGTTGGGACTGTTGTTTTATTGTCCTAGTGCACCTTACCCTAGCAAGATACTGCCAGAGGTATGTACTTACGTATGTTTAAAATGAATTATTATTCTAAAGGGTACTTGTAGGAGAAGGGATATTTTTCATAGATGCAGAAGGATCTAAGATCCAACACATTCAGACGAATAATGCACCCTAGGTTTGATCAATTTGATATGCATCTATTTGTTATGACATTATTTTGACCTTATGAACATCTAGGTTGTATGTTGAAGTTATAACCATCATACTAACCCTTAGTCAAAATTAAAGTCAAGGTATTAGAATGAGATTAGAGTTTATTCTTTAACATAGATTTCTGTCAAGATAACATATTGTCATAGTACAAAGGACATGTTGAAGAAAGCACTTGTCATCTTGAAGTGAAGGAGACTTGGAAGGAAAGCAACACACTCATTCTTGAGGACAAGACTCCAGATTCCATGTTTGATTGATTAAGTTTATAAGATTCAAAGTTGCACATGACAAGTTTGATAACTACCTCGTTACAAGTAATCACTATAATTGAGGTAGCGGTGTTTGAAAAGTATTATACTTGGTAGCGTGTGAGCATATTGAGTTAAATGCTTATTGTAATAATTTACCAGATACAACTAACATTTCTCTAGGAGAAACTTCTTGTGTTGGTTCCAGGTTACCATGGAGGAATGTTTGATTAAAACACTAAAAGAGTGTTGATCTTATTTCGTATTGTATTTCTTACTTTTGATCTTTGTTTCAGGCAGGTCGCGAGTGATAGCTCTAAGGGAGCTACTATGATGATTATTCGTGCTATTGTTTTATTATTATCAAAAGAGTATTATTCTTTCTTATTGTTTTGTTGACCTTGTTTCTGGTCACAGGTGATAACCCCGAGGAAGCTATAGTGAAAGTTGCAGAAGGAAACAAACTAGATGAGACATGAAGCAGACTATGTACATGACCATATACATTCATGTACCAAAGAAGATGAAGAAGAAGTTATTTGTTTAGATCTGGAGTATCTCATATGGAGATTGATTATAAGGAGCAGAAGACTCCAAAGATGACTGAACATTAGAACAAGAACTCATAGTAGACTTGTTCAAAGAATAATGAAGCCATCTTGATAGGAAGCAAAATTTGTTTGAAGTCTGACTCAAATTTTCATATTTAGACTTGGTATTCAACACCAGGTATATCCTGTAGAGAATATGAAGTTTTTGTAGACTCAGAGGAAGCTTGATCTCAGAAAGGATAAGATGAAGAGACATCTTCCAGGACTAGGAGACAGATGCCAAGAGTTGAGAAGACTAGATTGTATCTTTAGAGACCTTTAGGACACATGAAATCTCCTATGAAGATTCCCTTGTTTCAGTGATAGAGAAGGAAGCCAGTCAGAAGGACTGGGATATGGATTTTCTCCTAAGAGGAGAAAGGAAGTCAGTGGTGATTTCCAAAATTGATCTAACAGATCAAGCATGTTGCAGATAAAAGTATAAAGATGTACAAAGCCTGATTTGTGTCCAGAGGATTCTCCAAGCAAGAGCGAGAAGACTATGATGAGACACTTACTCCAATAATCAAAGAAATAGTTCCAGTATTTGAAGACAACCAGAACAACCATGATTCATATATAGTATGAGATGCAGGGGGAACAATCCCCATATTTAAAATTAAGTGGCAGTTGGTGCTGTACACTAGTCGGGCCATGGAGACATGACTATAATAGGAGATAGAGTTACCTCCATGGAAGAATAAGAGCTCCTTTCAATATCATTTATTGAGCCACTCTCAGGTTCAACTGAAGTTGTTACCATGATAAAATAGAGAGGATACTCTTAGATTTCAACAACTACAATGATTCTCAGCTTTAGAAAAGTTGCAGGTGCATAGTCCCAGTCCCAGAGGAACAATTGCAGAGAGAGTAGAGGACATACTCTCAGACAATGATACAGATAATGCTCACCCTAGGTTTGATCATTTTGATATGCATCTATTTGTTATGACATTATTTTGACCTTATGAACATCTAGATTGTATGTTGAAGTTATGACCATCATACTAACCCTTAGTCAAAATTAAAGTCAAGGTATTAGAATGAGATTAGAGTTTATTCTCTAACGTAGATTTCTGTCAAGATAACATATTGTCTTAGTACAGAAGATAGGTTGAAGAAAGCACTTGTCATCTTGAAGTGAAGGAGACTTGGAAGAAAAACAACACACTCATTCTTGAGGACAAAACTCAAAGTTCCAAGTTTGATTGATTAAGTTGATAAGATTCAAAGTTGTACATGGCAAGTTTGATAACTACCTCGTTACAAGTAATCACTATAGTTGAGGTAGTAGTCTTTGAAAAGTATTATACTTGGTAGCGTGTGAGCATATTGAGTTAAATGCTTATTGTAATCATTTACCAGATACAACTAACATTTCTCTAGGAGAAAATTCTTGTGTTGGTTCCAGGTTACCATGGAGGAATGCTTGATCACAACACTAGAAGAGTGTTGGTCTTATTTCATATTGTATTTCTTACTTTTGATCTTTGTTTCAGGCAGGTCACAAGTGATAGCTCTAAGGGAGCCACTATGACGATTATTCGTGCTATTATTTTATTATTATCAAAAGAGTATTATTCTTGCTTGTTGTTTTGTTGACCTTGTTTCAGGTCACTGGTGATAACCCTGAGGAAGCTATAGTGAAGGTTGCAGAAGGCAATAGACTATATGAGACATGAAGTAGACTATGTACACGACCATATACATTCATGTACCGAAGAAGATGAAGAAGAAGTTATTTGTTGAGATCTAGAGTATCTCATATGGAGATTGATTATAAGGAGCAGAAGACTCCAAAGATGTCTGAACATTAGAACAAGAACTCATAGTAGACTTTTTCAAAGAATAATGAAGCCACCTTGATAGGAAGCAAAATTCGTTTGAAGTCTGACTCAACTTTTCATATTTAGACTTGGTATTCAACACTAGGTATATCCTGTAGAGACTATGAAGTTTTTGTAGACTCAGAGGAAGCCTGATCTCAGAAAGGATAAGATGAAGAGACATCTTCCAGGACTAGGAGACAGATGCCAAGAGTTGAGAAGACTAGATCATAGCTTCAGAGACCTTTAAGAGACATGAAATCTCCTAGGAAGATTCCCTTGTTTCAGTGAAAAAGAAGGAAGCCGATCAGAAGGACTGAGATATGGATTTTCCCCTAAGAGGAGAAAGGAAGTTAATGGTGATTTCCAAAATTGATCTCACAGATCAAGCATGTTGTAGATAAAAGTATAAAGATGTACAACGCCCGATTTGTGTCCAGAGGATTCTCCAAGCAAGAGGGAGAAGACTATGATGAGACACTTACTCCAATAATTGAAGAAATAGTTCCAGTATTTGAAGACAACTAGAACAACCATGATTCATATATAGTATGAGATGCAGGGGGAAAAATCCCCATATTTAAAATTAAGTGGAAGTTGGTGCAGTACACTAGTCGGACCATGGAGACATGACTATAATAGGAGATAGAGTTACCCTAGTATCATTTATTGAGCCACTCTCATGTTCAGATGAAGTTGTTACCGTGATAAAATAGAGAGGATACTCTTAGATTTCAACAACTACAATGATTCTCAGCTTCGGAAAAGTTGCAAGTGCATAGTCCCAGTCCCAGAGGAACAATTGCAGAGAGAGTAGAGGACATACTCTCAGACAGTAATACAGATAGTGCTTTGCAGAAAGCACATAGAGTTGGCACATGATTGTGCATATTAAGTTGAAGTTGAGCAAGTGTACCAGGTTGGTACAATGATATGCAAAAAATTGGTTTTGAAATACAGGACAAAGAGACTCGTGTCTAGAAGTTGAAGCAAGCTCCAAGAGCTTGGTATGGCATGATTGATAGTATTCCGATGAGCTTGGGATTTACCAAGAGTAAAGATAATATCAATATTTACTTCAAGATTGTGGATGATGGACCAGTTATATTGCTGCTACATATGTATGACTTATTCTTGATAGGTGAAGAGAAGCTCATCACTGATTGTAAGAAGAAGCTTGATGTGTAATTTGAGATGAAATACCTAGGCCCAATGCACTATTTCTTAGGTCTTGAAGTTTGGCATAGCCCAGAGAAGATATTCCTTAACCAAGGGAAGTATGCATTTCAAATACTGAAGAGATTTGATATGTTGGAATGTAAATCCATGAACATACCCATGAAAACAAAGTTGAAGCTCTTGGTTGATACTTCGTCAAAAGTGATTGATGCTACGATGTACAGACAAATCATTGGATCGTTGATGTATCTAACGAATACCAGGCCAGATATATGTTTTGTTGTGAACACCTTGAGTCAGTATCTAGTAGAGCCCAAATGTGTTCACTCTTTAGCTGCAAAACATGTGACGAGATACCTTAAGGGTACGTTTGAATATGGTCTTTGTTATTCTGGAGATCATGACTTCAGACTAGGTGGTTATACTGATTCATATTGGGTTGGAAGTGTTTCTGATAGAAAGAGCACTTCAGGATGTTGTTTAAGTCTGGGGTCAGCCATGACTTCATGGCAGAGTAGGAAGCAATCCAGTATTTCTCTCAGCACGATAGAAGCATAATACATTGTTGCATGTTCCACCATTTGTGAAGCCATATGGGTTCGAAAGTTGTTGACAAGCCTATTCAATCTGGAGATGGAAGCCACTATGATTCTATGTGATAACCAGATTTGCATAAAGATGACGGAGAACCCTGTGTTCCATGATAAGTCGAAGCAGATAGAAATATGGTATCACTACATTCTTGATATAGTACAAAGGGGAGTTGTAAAGCTCCACTATGTTGGCTCAGATGAGAAGATTGTAGATGTGTTGACCATGCCTCTGTTTCGTGTAAAGTTTGAATACTTTCGAGACAAGCTTGGTGTATTCCGAAAGGACCTCCCTCGAAAGGGGGAGTGGTGTTGATGATACTATGGTATCCTGACCAACAACAGGTAAATCTGTTAGGATTTTATATCCTAGGGGATTGATCATCCCTAGGCAGATCCCGAAGGTCCGATAAGAATGGTCTGTCAGACTGCCTATGCATGTATATGCCAAATGTGGTCAGTAGTGGTAGCTCCGTTAGGATTTTATATCCTAGGGAATCTTTTGATTCATGGGTAGATCCTGAAGGTCCAGTAAGGACGGTCTTTCAGAGTACCACGTGGTAGCTCCATTAAGATTTTACATCCTAGGGAATCTTATGAATCCTGGGAAGATCCCGAAGGTTCGGTAAGGACAATTTGTCAGAGTACCACAAAATGTTGTTGTTGCACCTGCCTCATTCTTTTTCCATATGATGATGATGTTGTTATCTCGGTCTCGTGTTGATGATTTTGTTATCTTAGCCTCATGCTGATGATGTTGTTATCTCATCCTCATGTTGATGATGTTGTTATCTCAGCCTTGTGTTGATGATGTTGTTGTCTCGGCCTCGTGTTGATGATGGTGTTGTCTCAGCCTCGTGTTGTTGTTGATGATGTTGCTCCATCCTCGTGTTGTTGATGATGTTGTATCGACCTAGTGCTATTGATGTTGTTGTTATAGATTTTATGCTAACTGATGTTGATACAGATGATGATGATGATGTTATTCTAGCCCCATGCTATGAATGATGATGATGATGTTATTCCAGCTCCATGCTGAGAATGATGATGATGATGTTATTCCAACTCCATGTTGTGAATGATGATGATGATACTATTCCAACTCCATGCTATGAACGATGATGTTATTGATGATGAGAAAAACTTTCGATGATTTATAGATGTGCCAGTCAGTGTTCTAGATGTTGATGATTTTGTTTCCCTCTCTCTCTCCTAATGATGTTGTATTGTAGAATACCCTTCTTGTTAAGGGGGAGTGTTGAAATATTGTAACTTTGAAGAATATTCTAAATATAATTGAGTTATTATTATATAGATAAATCCCCTTTTGTGGATTGATCATGTCGGGACTTATGTATGACCAAATCGCCTATTTTGGATTGGTCAAACCATGTTTATATGGCGCTAATTGAGAAGTCGACCCCTAGGGCTAGTTAAAGTGGCTTTAGCCACTAGTTGAAGAAGTTGGCCCTGCTTGGTGAAAATACACAACCCTAGCGCCTATTAGCTAGTATAAATAAGAGAGAATGATGCCTCATTCTCACACTCACTCATGCCACTCATCTAGTGCGCAAGTATTGGAGATAAATGCAGTTGCCAAAAGAAAGAGAGAGAGGCGCATTGCTCAGTCTTCGATATTCTCTAGTGTTTGGTCTTTTATCTTGGCATTGTATTGACAATCTATATTAAGGAAGTTTTTGTTGGGTTTTCTCCCCCATGAGGGTTTCCTAGGATAAAATGTTTTGTACCTTGTGATTGTGTTTCTCTTAGTGATCCTACTTATGCTATTATTGTCTAGTAAATTGAAAAGAACTTAATAGCAGCTCTAAATTTTACACATTGTTGAACCCAAACTGAAACAATATCTAGAAGTATTGTTTTGGTCCACTGTATTGCCCATCCAATCTGAATCTGTATAGCCATGAAGCATTACACCTCCACTAGAAGTGTATCTGATCCCATAGGCTATAGTCCCCCAGACATATATGAGAATATTCTTAACAACAACCATATGAATATGTTTCGGTTCACACATGAACTGGCTGAGGGAATTCACTGCATAACAAATGTCTGGTTTGGTATGTACGAGATACATCAAGGACCCAATCATCTGACGATATACGATAGGGTATTCTGGATTTGAACCTGTAGCTTGATCATGTAACTTCTTCATGTTAGAAATCATAGGTGTGGTCATGGACTTATAGTCCAGCATCCCAAATATGTGAAGCACATCAACTGCATAGCTACTTTGAGAGAGAAAGATCTCACCAGGTTTCTTCCACACCTCTAAGCCAAGAAAGTAATGCATAAGGCCCAAGTCCTTCATTTCAAATTCTGTTGATAACTCCCTCTTAGTCTGAGCTATTAGATGTTCCTCTCCAGTGAGGAACAAATCATCCACATATAAAACCAAGATAACAAGATGATTCTTCACAAATATTTATATAAATATTAGGATCTGTTATACTGTTGGAGAACCCAAGACTCTGAAGAAAACTGCTAATTATTCCATACCAAGCTCTCAGAGCTTGTTTCAATCCATACAAATCTTTCTTGAGTTTGCAGACATGGGATTCTTTCCCATGGATCATGAAACCCTCAGGCTGCTCGATATAAACCTCTTGCTCAACTTCAACATTAAGAAAGGAAGTCTTAACATCGATTTAGTGAAGTTTCCTGCAAGATACCAGATATAAATATATTGTTGTTCTTATATCATTTATGTGTTATTGTGGAGATTATGCTGGATATATTACTCTTATTCTGCCATTTCTAGCATTTTATTTCTGTTTTGCATATTTATTATATTTCTAACATCGATTTGGTGAAGTTTCCTGCAAGTCGTAGAGAGTATCTTCCTGAGTGTTGTTCTCGGTGACACTATAGTAGTCCAGCGGTCGATAGGTTTATCTAAAGAGGGCTTAAGGAAATCTAGGCCGATCCGTACACATGTGTTGTTTGATGCGCTACCACTTGAAGGGGTACCAACAGGGGTTACAAGGGTGGCCAATAGATGTGCGCTTAAGAACCACTTGTATTTCTTGTGTGTATGAATCCTTGCCAACCAGATGACCCAAGTATTCTACTTCTGAGGCACCAAAAGCACATTTAGACTGTTTCAGGAAAAGTTGGTGCTGGGAGAGGAGATGGAGAACTTGATCCACATGATTAAGATGGTTGGTCCAGGTTTTTCTATAGATGAGGATATCATCAAAGAAAACTAAGACAAAATTATGGAGAAAGGGATGGAAGACATGATTCATGAGGCTTTGGAAGGTGGAGGGGGCATTACACAAGCCAAAGGGCATGACCAAAAACTCATAGTGGCCCTCATGAGTGCGAAAGGCCATCTTGGGAATGTCTGCCTCTTTCATACGTATCTAGTGATAGCCCGAGCGAAGATCAAGTTTAGTAAAGAATTGGGCGCCATTCAATTCATCCAAGAGGTCATCAATGACAGGAATGGGAAATTTGTCTTTAATGGTCAGTTTGTTGAGGGCACGAAAGTCAGGATACATTCTCCAAGAACCTTCTTTCTTCAGGACCATAACTACAGGAGAAGAGTAAGGGCTCATACTAGGGCGGATAACGCGTGCATTAAGGAGTTCCTGGACCATTTTCTCAATTTCATTTTTTTGTGAGAAGGGGTGGCGATATGGACGGATATTGGGAGGAAGGATTTTGGGTACAAGGGGAATGGAATGATCATGAACACCGCGGGAAGGAGGGAGGCCTTGGGGAGTGGAAAATACCATTTGATGTTTAGAAAGGAGAGCTTGGAGGTCATGCGGCACCGGGGGTGTGTATGTTGCTTGAATGGCATGAAGTTGGGCAATGACACAAGAATGACTTTTTTGAGCATCTTTTCCATGCGATGGGAACTAATGACCTCGGGTGAACCAACAATGATGCCTTGGAATTTATATTGGTGGCCTTCCTGGTCGAATTGCATGGTTAATGCCTTAAAATCCATGAGAATGGGACCCAAAGTTCTTAGCCAGTCTGCACCCAATACAATGTCACAACCACCCATGTCGATAGCAAACATATAGGATTTTAGGTGGTAGTCACCGATTTGGAGACGCACATTTTCACAGCACCCTCCACATTTCATGGAACCACCATTGGCAATCATGATTTGGAAATTGTTGACAGCATGGATGTAGTAATGAGTTTCTTGGGCAATGCGGCGATGAATACAATTATGGGTGCTTCAACTATCAACCATAATGATGAACTTCCGATGCTTGATGTAACCGATTAACTTGAGGGTTTGGGGAGCGGAAAATCTAGTGAGAGTATTGAGGGAAATGATAGGTTCTGCTTCGGGAGGGTTTGAGGGAGGGGTTATGTCAGTGATTTCAGGTGACTCAGACACAAGGGGAGTTTCAACATCCTCTTCTGAAATGTCCTCATAGATGACCATAAAAAGATTTTGTTCCTTACACTTGTGGCCTGGGAAATATTTGTCATCATAATTATAACAAAGGCCTTTGAATTGGCGTTCAACCATTTCAACCCTGGTCAATTTTTGGATTTTTAATGGGGCAGAGGGAGTAGTGGGAGTGACGGGTTTAGGGCGAGGGATAAAGGAGGGTTTTCAGTTTTGAGATGATACAACCTGTTTTGCTTCTTTATCTCTTTTAGTAGCCTCCACCCAAGTCGAGGGTCAAGCCATGAGGACATGGGCCCGAATATCCTCCTTGAGGCCACTAATAAAACACTCTTGAAAGAAAGCATCAATCATGCCCTCTGTTCGAAAAGCCAGGCATTCAAAGGAAGCTATGAAGTCTTCTACTGTTCCAGATTGTTTCAACTTTGTCAAACGACCCAAATGGTTGGTGTCCGTGTCAAAGCATTCATAAACCTCAGTCACAAATTGGGTCCAAGCAATATACCCTTGATGGGAAGTTTTTCTCCATTGCCACCATTGCCAATGTTCTTGATCTAGATGGAGAACACCATACCAGAGTTTGGCCAAGTCATCTGTAATTCCATATAAAGAGAAATAATGTTCCATTTGGGTTACCCAACCAGTGGGGTTCAAGCCATCAAATTTGGTCACATCCACCCACGGAAGGCATATGTCACGTTGAAAGTGATGGGACTGAAAGGTATGGGAATGGGAGGAAGTTTTGCCTTCATTCTTTAGAGGTGCTTCAAAGAAATGGTCATCTGTAGGGATCTTTAGTTTGGTGCAGAGTGATGCAAAGACAGATTCAAGCTGGGTGGTTAGTTCTTGTTTGACTTCCTCCATTGAGGACTGCATGGTTGTATTTATGGTAGCATTGATGGACGAATCGATGGAGGCAACAATAACACTGAGTTGTTTCACTTATTTTTGGGTTTCTAGGAAACCAGATTGCATGGTGTTGAAGCAAGCTTCCAGGTCTTGGCTACGGGTATGGGCCATGAGGATGGGTGAACTGAAAAGGGGCGGGCGGGGTCAAAAACTTTGTCGAAAAAATGATATGGATGAAAGTGATAAGGGCGGAGAGATGAATCCAATGGAATAGGTCTCAAATAATGGTGAAAACATTTCCAGACTTTTTTTTTTCTACACCTGTGGAGTTATACTCCGGTCTGAGGAATACTGCAGTGATGAAATCCCCAAATGCTTAACCAAAAAGAGATGTGTATTTACTTGGAAACCCAAACACAGTTGCGCGACAATAGATCTGGTCTGTTTTTAATTTGTTTATGTTTCTGTCCCCCAAGGGTTAGGTATTCAAGGGTTCTACAGACAAGGGTTTGCCCTATGCTATAGCTCTCTGATATACGTGCGGGGTCCAACAGTAGTACTCGACCCAATATCTCAGGGCACTAACTAAGGAGGATAGACCGTACCCT
>ML788201.1:0-41248 GCA_009831015.1 Picea engelmannii | reverse complement strand
GACCCAATATCTCAGGGCACTAACTAAGGAGGATAGACCGTACCCTTAGTCGTACTACCCGACTACCCAGGTACTAGAGAGTATCTTCCCGAGTGTTGTTCTCGGTGACACTATAGCAGTCCGACGGTCGATAGGTTTATCTAAAGAGGGATTTAGGAAATCTGGGCCGATCCGTACACAGGTGTTGTCTGATGAGCTACCACTCGAAGGGGTACCAACAAGGGTTACAAGGGTGGCCAACAGATGTGCGCTTAAGAACCACTTGTATTTCCTACATGTATGAATCCCTCAACCAGGGGTTTATGCGCGTAACGACAAATCTCTGTGGTTTAAAGACGCCGAAATACGTCTCTACCCTGCAAAAAAATTCCCACAATTTCTGCCAAGGAAAGTGCTCTGATACCACTTGCAAGATACCAGATATAATAAATATGCAGAACAAAAATAAAATGTTAGAAATGGAAGAATAACAGTAATATATCCAACATAATCTCCACAATAACACAAAAATGATATAAGAACAACAACAAAAATAGCACTTTGATTTAGAAAGCAATGTTCACAGGCCTCTTCGAGGGGGAAACCTCCAATCGAGCAACGCTATGTTACAATAATCTCCAAGTTAGGGTTTTCATACCCTTGACCCTTATTTATACTAAATATTTCTATCAAGAGAAGCATCTAGAGGAAGATCCTTCTAGAAGCAGAAGCTTCTATTAGGTCTTCTTACATCCGCCTTATTCTATTTTATTGAAAGGCCTTATTAATATTGACCTTTATTACATCCGAATATATTAATCTACCTATGTGCGGGTTAGGACCCTAACATTTCCAATAAAAAACTGAAGCAAGAGAGATGATGATTCTGATAGAGGTATACCTAGTAACAGGAGCAAATATCTCTTCATAATCAATTCCTTCTTTCTGAGAGAAGACACGAGCCACAAATCTGGCTTTGAATTTTTCAACATTGCTATCTGTTGCATGCTTTTTTTTGTAAAGCCATTTATAGGTTACTACTAATTTTCCTTGAGGTCTCGGGACCACTTCCCATACATCATTATTCAATATTGAATCATACTCTTCTATCATGGAATCCTTACACACTTTATGTTTGGCAGCCTCATCAAAGGTGGAAGGTTAGGAGTCAATCACAAGATTCAACTGAGCTATCAATCCTGAGTATTTATCTAGTTTCTTGCTTTCCCTGAAAGTACCTTTAGGTGCTGCATGCTTTTCTGCTTCCTTTAAAATTTCATGACACCAAGTTGGCTTCCTTTTGACAGGAGGTTTCTCTAGAGGAAACTCAACAGAATCCCTTATGGGATCCACTAAAGGCTCTCTAGCCTGTTCCCTCTGCTCATTTGGAAGTGGTGAATCTGAAGGTTCTGGAGATGGAGCTTCTTGCTGCTCTATATCACATGGAAGTTCTCTGGAACAACAAAAGGTTGCTTCCTCATGGAAGGTCACATCTCAATTGACCTCTATGAATTTTTGCCTTGGTACATAGATTCAATATGCTTTTGAGGTCTCATTGTACCCCACAAAAGTGCCTTTCTTTCCAGAGGGCTCTAGCTTAGTTCTCTTTTCTTTTGGTACATGAATGTAGACAGGACTACCAAAGATTCTCAAATGGTCAACATAAGGCTTCTTACTGGTGAAAACCAATTCTAGAGTTTTCTCTTCCAGGGATTTATGAGGACACCTATTTTGAATATAGATTGCAATGCTTACATCTTTGGCCCAAAGAGACAATGGAATATTTTGATCATACATCATGGATCTGTCTACTTCACAAATTGTCATGTTATTTCTTTCTGCAACCCCATTCTGCTGAGGATTATAAGGCACAGTCAACTCCCTCTTAATCCCGTAAGTCTGTCAGAGATCATCATATTTGTGGGAGTCAAATTCTTTTCCATTTTCTATTCTGAAAACACGGATGTGTCTGCCTATCTGATTCTCAACAAGATTCTTAAAACCATGAAATTTACTGAAAAAATCATCTTTAGTTTTCAAAAAATAAATCCCAGTTTTACGAGAGAAATCATCAATAAAAATGATATAATAAAGACAACCATTCATGGACGGAGTAGTCACAGGTCCACAAAGATATGAATGAATAAGATCTAATATACCATTAGTTTTTCTATTACTGTGAGGGTAATTTTTCTTTGTATTTTTACCAAGAGCACAACCTCTACATATACTATAATGCTCAAAAGAAAAAACTGGCATACCCGTTACCATCTTTTGGAAACCTGGGAGGGCATTATAGTTGAGATTTCCAAACCTTCTATGCCATAGTTCGTAGGGGTTGATCATCTCATGAGCTAATGCTTGAATAACTTGACTAGAGACTTTGTAAAGTCCACTTTCTTGAGCTCCGATTGTCATGGCTGAGCTCATACTTTCATTTGAGGGCCACATAAGAGCCTTTCCTTTGGAGAAGGCTATTGAGTACCCTTTTCTTTCTATAACTACAACTGAGATACGATTTTTCTTTAATCCAGGAACATAAATAATTTCTTTAATATGAAATACATTACCTAATTGAAGCTGAAAGGATGTTGATCCAAATCCTTTGATGGCATAGGTGCCATCATTACCTAATTCTACCTTCACATTGAACTTATTATCTCGATAGTTCACAAGGTTATGTTTGAATCCTGTCATGTGTTTGGAGGCCCCACTGTCCACTAACCAAACTTCTTCCAACTTGGTGACAGTACCAGAGAGGGTTGAAACAATATAAATTTCTCTGTGTTGTTCTTGTTCTTCAGTAACAACTTTGTTTCTTCTTCTTTGAGGATCTTCTTCCTCAGTTGCAACTGAAGCATGGAACCTACCTCTCTGTTTATGCTATGATGGAGGGTTCCTACAGTCTTTTGCATAATGACCTAGCCTTTTACAGTTAAAGCATATTACTTTAGATAAATGAGAGTGAAAGTGAGAGTGCTTACCTTGAGGTTTCTTACCTTTGCCTTTGTGCTGAGGAAACTTCTTCCATCTCTTGGATTTGACTGAAAGAGCATGGTATTTCACTATTGAAGGTTCATTCCTGTTTTTAATTCTACCCTCTTCTTCGAGGCAATCATGCCATAATCTCTCGAAGTTGGGTTGAACTTCTATTCCATTGAATGATGAGAGAAATGTCTCCCATGAATCAGGAAGACCATATACTATTGTTTGTACAAGGTCATCATCATCCACTACAACTCCAATTGCTGGAAGATGATATCTTGTTTGGGAAATTTTAGAAAATAAAGCAGAGATAGATTCATCCTTTCCCATCTTTAATGTACATAGTTGTTTCTTCAATATCCTCTTCTGAGTTGGGGCCTTCTTTTCATATATATTTTCTCGGGCATAAAATCATTCTTTAACTGTCCTTAGATGAGAAATAAGAGGCATCATGTTTTATTTAACTGAGTCAAGGATGACCCTCTTGGATTTGGCCCGCCTCTTCTTATATGATGCTCTTCCTTTATTTGAAGTAGTCTCTTCTATCGCCATGGTAACCAGCTCATCCAAGTCACCTTCTTCTAGGATATTAAACACCCTAGCCTTATAGGCATTGAAGTTTGAAGCCCCTTCAATCCTATCTTCTGCTTTAACTGAAGATGAAGCCATACTGAAAACAAGATCTGATATAAAACAAGATTAATGTTGATCTACAAAAAAAACCCTTAGGTGTGGATCTACGCAGGCTCAAAAGTATGCCACAATTGAGCTCTTTTCACGCCCTAAGCTATGAAACCATGTTAGAAATACAAGGGAAAACTAGAACATAAATACTCTTTTAAATTTATTCACTACAGTAGATATAGATCAACAATCAAATCAAAATTTTTGAAGTAGACCAACCACAGAAATAATACAAATAATCTGAACATTACCCTATCAATAATTAAAGAAGAAGTTTACCTTATATGCATGTTGTTGTTCTCTTTTCTGTATGCTCATAAAAATCTTTATGGTTCATGGCTCAAACCCTTAGGGGTAGATCTCATCATGAAAAAGTGAACAGTTTTTCTAAGAAGACTTTTAGGGAAAAGATCAGAAAACCACCCAACACAGAAATAATCATATATAGGGCTGAAACAAGAGCAACATTGTCCAAACTTGTGGCTGAAAGAAGCCACTAACAACCCTAAAAAAGACTGTCCAAAATATGTAGGACTGATACAACAAATTAGGTGGCAATATTAAGGTTGTTCCATCAAGCCGTACAAGCTGTAATCTGGTAGACAATGGCAACATACAAGAGACACCAACGACAACAAGAAGAGACACCAACGACAACCTAAAGAGACACTAGTGACATCCTAACACCAACAAGTAAAATGTGGTAGGCTGGAAAAGGACAGAGGAGGGGGCCACACCACATATAACATCAAGAGGAAGATCTGAAAGAGAGGGCCACGCCCTAAATAAAAAAAAACAAAAGATATCCAAGGAGGTCTAACCCTCAACCAACAAAAGAAAATACTCCAAGGAGGCTGCACCTTAAAACAACAAGAGAAAAATACTCCAAGGAGGCCGCACCCAAAAACCAAACTGAACAAGAGTAGTCACAACAAAAATCAGACCAAGAGAAGTGTGGGAGGAAGAATATGATTGTGTGTAAGAGTGAGGAGGGGTGAGGTTCTTTTTATAGTTTAGGAAGGGGTTTAGTGTTAAATAAATTAACCCTACATTTTAGGGTTAATTAAAACCCAAATAAAACAAAATAAAAAATAATTAATAGTTTAATTATAAAAATATTAATTAGAAAGTCAACAAGTCAAAGTGACTAGAAACGACCAACACCACATTAAACATTAAGAAGGACGTTGCTCAAGCAAGGGGAAGTAACAAGACAAAGTCAAAGGGGTCTTCTTCAATGGAAAGATGTCCACATAAGTCTCATGATAAATTATAATGTTTTATCATCCCATCATAAGAGGAATGTCAATGATGTGATCATGTCCTTCTTCTTAACTACTCCTAGGTATCATGGACCATCCCGACAGAGAATAAGATCACACATCATCTTGTCTTGGCATTTAACCAAGAACCATCTGGTCCTAGACGAGGATACCCCATAACACATCAGGGGGGCCTAGATCACCACTAGGGTCTTATCCACCAAGGTACACAACCAAGGATCAATCCAAGGACCGAGCAAGGATTCCCTGGAACACATCCAGGGGCCCTAGAACACATCTAGGGACTTACATCATCAAACTTCTTGGTCCTTGACCAAGAACCCCAACAATACACTGGGGTCCCTCACTAGGGTCTTTTTCCATGGCTCTAACTGCTTGGTCCCATACCAAGAACCCCAGGAGTGCACTGGGGGCCCTAGATCTCAAATAGGGTCTTATGCCATCCTCCCAGACAATGGCTCTTGTAGCTTCTTAAATTTAACACTATCTTTATCATTAACTTCCTTATCATCTTTATAATCTTCCACCATATTTATTCCATTTCTTCTTCTTTTCTTTTTATATTTTTTTATGTTTTCCCTGTCTACTAAAGATATCCTCTTTACCAACATAAATTTCCCCAGGCTCTAATACATCCGGAATGGATGGCCCAAAAATTCTTTCCAACTCATCCTGACATCTAACTGAATCATCTAATAGTTGACAAATTGATGCCAACAATGCTGACCCAACTGATAAATTCAACCCAATTCCTAATTCTGAAGGTGCTACATCAATATCCTTCTCATTTGGGGCTTACTCAATAAATAGACCATCAAAAGAATCCATGGTGTCCAAGACATTATAAAAATTTGGCAGTTCTTCCTTGAATTTTTCTTTGACAAGTGCTAGAAAGTTAGACAAAATTTTGTAACTTCCCATGTCATGTACATGATAAACAAATTCATTTATGGGTTCTTTAGGATCTTCAACATGGAACTTCCTTTCCTTCTCCCTATAAAGTTTGACCAATGAATTCTCAGAAGAAGGAATGGTGGCATATGATAAATACATCTGAATAGTACCTCCCAAAGTAGTATCCCACTTCCTAGATAAGATCATACCCCATGCATCAGGAACATCACTAACAAGTATGTCCATGGGAAATGTGATACTAGGATAAGCTTCCAATTTAACTTGAAGACCCACAATTATTCCATGCACATCAATTTCTCTAGAAGCCATGGCACATATGTTATGATATGGTATTATGATTTTCATATTCAAAAGCTTCATGACATTCTTGGTGATAATATTTGATGAAGCTCCAGAATCATACATACAATTATGCAAAAGAAGATCATTAATCATTAAAGACACAAATAAATGTGGATGATCTTCCTTTGTCCAATCCATACTATTCAAGATAACAAGGATGTCCTCATGATGCTCTTTAGACTTGTACTTCCCAAGACTTCTCTCATTAGGACCTTCTATAGCCATTAAAAACTTATCCTTTTGTGATGGTATCTTAATGAGATCCGCCATTGGAACCAAAACCTTAGTGTTTGATATCCAATTTCCCAAGTCAAGACTTAGATCTTTAGTTGGAGGAGTAAATGCTTTAGGAATGTTTTGGTGTGATTTACTTGAATTATCATTCCCTTTCCTCTGGTAGCTCACTCCTTTACATCTTGCCATCTTTAATATCTATTATGGAGTAGGCTTCTCACTATACAACCTAGTTACATTATCAACCTTTAAATCCACTTTCCTTTTACTTATATTTATCATTTTCTTCCATTGATTACTTGTGATAGGATGAGTTTTTCCTACATTATTTATAAAATACGGGCATCTTGAGTATCCAACATAGTTACTTGTTTCAAGAAACCCTTGCTCATTTATCTGGCAAAAAACAAGGCAAGTGGATTCCTCATGAAATTCTTCACAAGCTCTACAAAAAGGATAAGCCTCTTGTCGAACCATATTTGTTACTTCCAACTGATTGGGTGGCCTTCGATCTTGGGAAGGACCTTTATTCTTCCATATTTCATTGTTTTTCCTAGGTTGAAATCTACTAGCTTGAGATTTCTCCATGGAAATCAATCTATTTTGCGTGACATTTAACTGAGCTGCATGGTTGGTCTCTACGGCCTTCATAATTTCTTTCATTTCTGTCAACTATTTCAAAGGGTCCGAAGAAGAATTCTTACTTTCTATTGCAATTGATCATCTCTGGACTCTAATTGCTTGGAATTATTACCCCTTGTGAAACTAGGAAGGTTGGAATTTCGAGATGCTTGCATGTTCCTATCAATATTAATAGCCATTTCTTTGGCAATCTTGAGAGTTGTTGGATCTTTGTCTCTAAGCTAATACCTCAATTCACCATTGAAGTCTTCAATATAATAAATGATAATAGACTGATATGGAGGCTTAATGTCTTTATGGAGACTTGCGATCAAATCATTAAATTTCTTATTGAACTCCTCCATAGTTTCATTCTCATTCTTCCTTATACTGTGAAGTGCTACCAACAAATGACGATGCTCTTTCTTATCACCCCATCTCTCTGTAAAAGCCTCAATCAAAACTTTGATGGTGGCATATTTGTTGTCATCTAACCCAGAAAACCAATCATAAGTGTCTTCCTCAAAAGACAAGGCAAAAAGTTTCATTTTAACATCTTCATGGTTATGTGTTGCACCACTACACCATTTATTAATGCATAAAGAAAAGGATTTGATGTGAGCTTTAACACTTATAGAATTATTTCCCCAAAATGCAAGTAACTTTTCAGTAGCTTTTTTAGGTAGAGCATGAGGATAACCATTTATTGTAGAAAAATCAAGTGGACTAAAATAATCATCCATTTCTAAACTAGAATTATTAAAAAGCAAGTGTATATCAGAAATGGACTCAAATAAAAGATCATCAAGGATTCTACGAGAAGTAAGCTTGTTCAACCTCCTATAAACCTTTTCAGGTTCGGGGATGAAATCAACCAAACCTTGAGAATTCCTTCTTGTAGAATACTTTGTAAAATTTAAATTAAGTGGAGTCACCAGATGATCGAGTCTATTTATGATAAAAAACAAGCATTAAAGACAAAGCAAAAAAACAAAAAGTGAAATTCTAGGAATAGAAAGATTTATCCCCGACAACGGTGCGAAATTTTTTGTCACCTTATACACACCCTAGGTAACGTGGAAGAAATATTCAATGCACTCGATGTATCCTTGGGGGAAAGTCTCAAGTCAAGGTGTTGTCACCTGATCCTCAACTCCTCTGTCTAGGTCAACTCCTAGCAAAGCCAAGGTGGGTAGTCCATAATAAAATAATCTAATGCTTGAACTAAGCTAAGTACAAAATGAAATCCAGGAGTTTATTCAAAACAAGAGAAACTACAAATAGATCTACAGAAACAACATATATGACAATAAATGAATTGCTTATAATCAAGATATTCAAAACATATGGATTATTTGCATGAGAGATATACAACGAAAGCAAACGTTGATACTTGCAAGTAAATGACAATAAGCAAAATGAAATAGAGACCAGTGCCAATAAGTAAAGTTGTTGCTGCAAGAAAAGTGAATGTATTGAAAATGTTCTTATAAGTTTTATTATTAAGAGTGAGTTCTTGAGTTGATTGGTTTATTATGGAGTGGTTGTTGTGAGTGTAAGACACTATGTGATATGTGTGCAAAGTGAAAACATTAAAGAAAATCTAATCTATATTTGGCCCTTTAGAGGCTATCCCTCAAGTTGGTTGTGAAGAACTATGCCAGAGATCCAACATGGAGACTATTCCTCTGACTTCACACACAAAAGTTCAACACAATTAACAATAAAGTGAAAAGTTCCCTCAAGTTGGTGCAAAGTGAAAACAATAAATCAAATCTAATCTATATTTGGCACTTTAGAGGCTATCCCTCAAGTTGGTTGTGAAGAACTATGCCAGAGGTCCAACATGGAGACTATTCCTCTAACTTCACACACAAAAGTTCAACACAATTAAGAAAGAAAAAGAGTAATGTTTTTTTTTTGTAAATTAGTATTTGTATTAGAGCCTTCTGGAAAAAATTACAAAATGTTTGTGGAGTCTAAACATTCTTGGCAGAAGTACCCATCTGGGAAACCACTGTTGCCACTTGTCCAAAAATCAGAGTGCCACTTGTCCAAAAATCAGAGTGAGACATGCAAAAAACTATGATGCCGCGCAGGGCGAAGTGCTGAAAGATAAACTAAACAGATCAGGCTTCTCTGAGCCGAATATATTCCCATGGCTATCTAGATAGAAACATAAGAGAAAAACCTAAAACAAGAAAAAACTAAAAACCTGGACCGAGCCTTGGCCCCGTGAAGGCCTGGGTCTTCTTCGATTTGCCTCTGTCTCGATCCGCCATTGCTTGCCAGAGGTCCTGTAGGAAGGAAATCAAAATTTCCACACGAATCTAGTGTTAAACATCCTTCTTCTGCAGTTCGAGAAGTGAAAACTTGACTTCCTCATGACCCCTGGTGAGGTCTCACAATGAATCCAAGATCGCTTCTCGATCAGGGCACCTGTCGCAGGCGGAGCAGAGTGGGGGGGGGAAGCGGTGAGTCGGAAGAGGAGGATGGAAGGGGTGAGGGAGTGGAGGTAGCATCAACATGGTGGCAAGAGGGAGAGGGCGGAGGAGGTGGGTGATGAGGAGGGAAGGGGGGGGTAGGTGCGTAGCTGAGTGAATTTCCAAGGGTGTCAAACCACTCTATTTGGTAGGTGTAAGGGTTTGAGAGCGAGGAAAAGTCTGGGGTGGCCTCTCAAATAGGTTCCATGGGAGTGGGAGCTATGATAGGAGAAAAGACGGGGATATCTTCACTTTCAAGTGGAGGGTCAGAATTGGGCACCTCCCTTCCCTTGGCTGTGTATCAGGATGCCCCTCTTTTGGACTTTCCTCTCAGACAGGGCATGGTGATGGCTGTTGTCGACCTGGGATGGATAACGCGGAGGAGAAGAAAAAGGGTGAGGTGCCAACCTGAGGTTCATGTAGCCGAGTGCAAAACGCTCCAGGAGGGATGGAGGAGAATTGGAACTAGGGAAAGCTAGTGAAGGAAATGATGGAGGAGCGAGTGAGGAAGATCACGCCCATGCTCGGATTTAGGGGCGCCATTGCTGAGAGGAGGATGTGACTGTTGAAGCGACCTGCACGGTGCCATGAAGTTTCCCACACCACAGAGCTTCCAAATCGTGTGACAGGCTGGCCACAAGTGTGGTTTGGAGGGTGACGATGGTTGCGTTAAATCCATGAGGTGATGGTATCGGGGGGCAGATCTGATCATGCACCAAATGGCTATTCGTCTGGCTAGGTGGCCTCCCCATGGACTTTCCATGTTTTATTTCTGGTAGCACCCCATCCGACGGTCGGTCTTTGATGTTTTCTATGTTTCTACAAGTGATCACTATGGGACGAGAGGAGGAGGAGGTGGGGGAGCACAAAAAGTCTCCTTCCTCCAGATCAACACCATAATTTAAAGGTAAGTCGACCACTTGATTTGTCGATCGTTGAACATGGGATGGAAAGATTACCTAGTTAGGCTAGAGAATGGACTTGATTATGAGAAGCCCATTCATAAGTCTCCATCTTGGGGAAATTTTCTTCGGGTCTGCCCCATTAAGGAGATGATAGAGAAGATTGATGACAATTTGTGAATCACCTTCTGCAATGATGGGGAAAATCTCTTGTTCTTTGGTTGCTTGTAGATCGCATAGGAGTCCCCATATTTCATCAGCGTTGTTGGTGTTGTGCCCCAGATTTCCTGTGACAATGTGGATGATTTCCCCTTTGCTGTTGCGGATGACTGCTTCGTATCCTGCCAGTCCTAGATTCCTTTGGAGGCCCCATCGAAATTTAATTTGTGGCATCCTATTTGTGGCGCCTCCCAATGTGTGGGGCTCAGCTTATGACTGACGTTAGTGTAGGGGCTGGCAGGAGGGGGGTGGAGATTGAGTTTCCAGTAATTAAGTATGAGATGTTCATTCATTGGGAAATTTAAGTCCTGGTTCATCCAGGGATGAAGAGAGATTGTTTCGTTGATGTTGGAATGAATTGTGGCCCAAACTTCCTACCAATTCCTAGTAGCTGATTTGAAGATTCGTCGATTCCTTTCCTTCCAAATTTGCCAAAGAATGAAACCCGGTAAAAGCCTCTAGTTTCTATTAAGGATAGGGGATTGAAAAATCGAGGTTCACCAACCTGCTAAAGTTTCCCGTTTGCCTGTGCGATTTCGGTCCGTGGTTCTCATGAGGTTGGCGCTGTGATCCCAGATGCATGAAATGTAGGAGCAAAGATTTAGGAGATGGTTTTGAGTTTCCTCCTCTGAACCGCATAACTGAAACCAAGAAGTGCCGATGAATCCCCTTTTTCTTAAGTTATCCCAGGTGAGAATGCTGTTGTGCACAATTAGCCAGAGGAAGGTGTTGATTTTTGGCCAAGATTTTGTTTCCCGAATCTTGCCCCAAACCCCTTCTTTTGGTAGAGATTCGTGACTTGCTTTAAGTTGGTAAGCCTCTTGAGTATTGAAGGTGCCTATGGATGCATGTCCCCATCTAAGGATTTCATCCCCTTCTTGACTTAAAATTTTCCTTGAATCTAGATGGGCCAATAAAGGTTGGAGATTTAACTCAGTGGGGATGTTCAGAGCCTCGTGGGAGTTTTTTCAGGTGCGCTAGATTTTTCGATTAACTGCAGGGTTCTAGTAATCCGAGACTTTGATGAGGCCTTCTTCTGTCGTGAGGGGAATGAAGGCGCTCACATTTGGATCTGTGTTCAGGGCAAGGATTTGTTGCCAAGAGTCACTCCAGAAGAGAGCTAAAGTCCCACTCTACAGTTCCTAGAAAGAATGGTATGTGATGAAACCCCTGTTGTTTCTGGCCGCATTCTAGATGAGAAAGCCAAGGCTCTGACTGTTCCATATGATGATCTCTCTTTCCGAGGTTGTGGGGGTGTAGTTTTTCCTCCAAAGTTGTGCCCAAAGGTCTGGGGGCCTCTTTAGCCATCTCCACCAAATGTTTTCACCGAGGACCTTGTTGAGAAGAGCTGGGTCTCTAAGGCCCAACCACCCTTCTTTCTTTGGTTTGGAAACTTTTTTCCAACTTACTAGGGTCATTTTTCGTCCTTCTTTAGTGCCCTGCTAAAGAAATCTCGTTTGGCTATTTCTTAACGTACTGAGGATGATGTTTGGAGCAACTCGAGCTGAGAAGGCGTACACTGGAAGAGCTTGTAGTACTGACTTAAGGAGGATGAGGCGCCCAGGCATATTGAGGGATCGGAAGGTCCACATGGAGAGTTTCTTTTGGAATTTGGATAGCAAGGTGTCCCAGGATAGATTTCTTAGTGGGATATCAATAAGCGGGATCCCCAGGTAGAAGGAGGGGAGGACAATCTGAGTGAATCGCAGTAAAAGTGTGAGATGGTTTTGGATCTCAATTGGCGTGTTGAAGAATAAAGGTACGTGGGCTTGGCCCAATTAAGATTTGTTCCGCGACAAGACCATGTCCTTGCTCGAGTTTGAGCACAAGACCTGAACTTCGTTGCAAGAACGACTTTACCATCCAATCACCTCCGCCGACCTTAAGAAAAAGAGTAATGTTGGAGGTCCAACACAGGGAGAATTTAGTTTTTAGAAGGCCCGTCTCACTTCACACACAAAACTTAGTACAATTGTCCCAATTGAACAATAACTAATGGATTTCCCTAATTAAAACTACTATGCACTGATTAGTCCCCGTTTTGATGGGTCCCCCAGATCAAGCTAGGCTCACAAGGGATCAAATAAATACTATGGGAAGTTGAGGGGATGGTTTATTTCCAAATTGAAATGGCAGAAAAGTAAAATGCTAAAATTGAAACTAATCTAGAAAATGAAAACTACACTAAGCTAGTCTAAGAAATTGAAATCTAAACTAAGTTAATATAAGAAATGAAAATCTAAAAAAATGTTATGTGGTGATGTGATTGATTTTAAGGTTCATTTTAGATTTTAAAGTGAGAATTGAGAGCATAAGCGAAAAATGAAAAAATTGTCAGTCACACAAAATATCATCGTTCCCCCAAGGGGGATGAAGATTGGGCACTGTGTAGCCTGTTATCACACAACATGTACTTTCCCAAAGCAAAGGTAAGTGAAGGAAATATTGGTGTAACAAGGGGCTGACCTATCACTGTCACCTTAATATGAAACCCATTTCTATTTAGGAGTATACCAAGAATACCCCAACGGAGACGTCCCCAGTGACCTAAAGGGTTGATGAATATGGAAAAATATGTAAGAAAGTCCCCCCCTCTCACTGGTCACTCAAGTCAAAGGTTCTTCGTGTCTTATAGAGATTAAGCAAAAGGTAAATAAGGTGTACCTGCCCAGAATAAGACAACAAATAGAAAAGTGTGGCAACTTTCAAGTACCGAATGATGCTAGTGATTCTTAAGACCATGAACCTCTGAAAAATAAGTAAGCTGATATAAAATTGCAGCAATGTAATTATTTACAACAACAATAATTATTTGGTAACAACCAAAATAATTATGCCTTGAAATTGCATGAAAAAGACAAGAAAATGTAGCTTTAGGTTGGTAGAATGATGACTACTTGTCTCACGCAAAATTGGCAATGTTTAACCAACATTTAATGTCACTTTTGAAATAAATGTTTAACCAACATTTAATGTCACTTTTGCAACAACAACAAGTTAGTTAATGAATTAGTCTAGTTTAAGGTTAGTAGAAGTTAGAAAATGTTTCAAGGAAGATAGTTTGAAAGTTGTTTGATCAATCAATCACTATAATGAGTAGACTAGTGCCTTTATGGGTAATGGAGTCTATAGGTGACAGTTTTCTCTTGGAAGAAATGACACAATGATTATATTTACCTAAGGATAAGAGATGGATGGAAGAGGTGTTGGCTCTTCAAGGCCTCAAACATCGAAACCCTAAGGATAAACTTGCTAGAGTGTAAGCAATTTTAGGTCCTAGAAAAATCTTCCTTCCTTAGACTATTGAAAGATACTAGAACCAACAATTAACTAGATAATGACTTCTAAAGTGATAGTATTTAGGGCTCTATAAGTTTACCTAGGTCAAAATCTTCTTGGCAAGGTCTAGCAAATGAAGAGTAAAGAAGTAGCAAATTAAGTCCTTTACTCCCAGGGTTTGTAAAGCAAGCAATTTCATAATCTTTAACATGAATAAGAAAATTTACCATAAACCATTCAAATAAAATGAAGAATTGTAGATTTACTTACTTCACCAAGAATAATCAAGCCATAAAACCCTACAATGCCAAGTAACTTCACCAAGAAATGATCCAAGTTGCAAATTTTAGCCTCCAAGATAAAGTGTGCCTAAAATTTCAGCCAATAACTCCCAAGAAGGGCGCAAATTTCAAACCACACCACTTGTGTGATGAGTGATGATAAAAAAATGAGAGTATTTTCTCTCTATTTATACAGTATCAATGACCTTTAATTAAAATTAGGTCATAAAAAGGCCGACCTGGCCAAATTACATCAAAAATCCAGTTTTTACATAAATGAAAGTAATTAACCCCTGAAATCATTTCCAAGGGTGACGTTGAGTCCCTAGGGTGAAACGTTGGGCTCTAGAAGCAGGAAGTTTGGCCTCCAAAGGCCCTGGATGATGCATGTTATCCTCTATCCTAGGGATAACTAAGGAGATCATGTATCGAGGCCCACAGGTCCTAGACATGGAGTGTCGAGAGCCAGATGACTTGAGAATGGCCCTAGAGGGACCATATTTTCTTCAGTGCAACCCATCTATCAACAAAAACAACATCCATCCCACCAGCCTGGTCCTAAAGTAGAAATAATTCTTGCTCCATGAGGTAATGAGTCCAAGTATCACGGTATGTGTCACTCTGATTATTGAAGCACTTAAGTATGTTGCATTGAATTCTCCTTCATTTCATAACATTTGCTTGTAAATTATGCCCTTTAAATTGTTCATACCTGGGAGGGTAACATAATGCCCTATTAAGATGATTCCCCTTTAGGATGAATTGCTACTGGGTGGGTCTATGAAAGTTCATTGTCGATTCCCTCCATACTTACCACTTTCCATCATTATTCCTCTCACCTTCCCCCACCTTGTTTCAGGCATTGGGTTTGCTACACTAGGAAGGGTTGTACCTTGCCTTGTGGGAAGAAGTAGCTAAAGGCCCAGAGGGTAAAATCAGTTGGCAAGAGTTAAAAGACAAAGTGAAAAATTTGAGATGCTTCGCCCAAGGATGCTCGAGAAAGCAATAAAAAGCTTCTCAGTAAGAAAAGGGAACCCATAAGATAAATAAAACCTGAAGGTACTAGTTGGTGGATGGGAGGTCTCATCGTGAGCCGACCTATTAGGACCATGGTCATGTAGCGGTATGACACTACCATCTATATGTTCACCAAACTAGGGTAGTGTCTATTGGTGGCACAACCAAGAGAAAGGGGGTTTCATCACGAGCCAACCTTCTCATCTTCGTGAAATTCTTGTGGGTAACGTTGTGAACTCTGGTCACCAAGCCAGGACAATGTCCCCCAACTCTTCCCTTGAAAAGAAAAAAGACAAAAAACAAGAAGACTAAGAATAAAAGGCATTGAATGGGATAGGAAACAAAGGCATCCATGATAAGGTGCAACTCACCCTCTATAAAGGCATCCAAAGGCAAGACCTACATTTCCTTGTTATCACTGCACCCTGTGCCCAAACATTTCTCCCACACCACTTCACACACACTTACATGACCTAGATTGTTTCTCACCTAAGAAACACCCTAAAATTAAGGAGGATTATCCCAATAGGACATCCTGAGACCTTCTCCAACCCTGACTTGTTAAACTGCATAACGTCTTTGATCATTTGTCTGGGTAAATGGGGGTTTGATGCACATGTTTGGGTAATTCGATTATTAGATGTGATTTACATGCTATGATCCCTATCACTTATAAACCCCCGGAGGATGTACTTGTTGTTGATGCAGGACTTTGCTCGGTGGATAGGTACATATGGGGGAATGATTAGCTCAGACCTCTATGGGGTTGAAAGCCCACAGATGGATGTTGTGACCCAACCACGGGGAGAGAGAAACCAGAGGCTTGCACCAGGAATAAATAAGGACGTTGCACCATGGACACTCTGACAGACATAGACCCAAGGGGGTCTTGCCTTTCCACTTTGACGTTGACCCTTGAAAGCACATGACATCATCATTATGACCCTGATGTCATCTAGATCTAGGGTTTTCACTTATGAGGGAAGTTTTGTGCTATTTGGCACGTGTGGCAACATTCAGGGCCTTTGGAGGCCAAATGTTTTGCATTTGAGGCCTAGCATTCCACCCTAGGGGCCTAATGTCACCCTAGAAGGGCATGACGTCACCCTTGGAGATGAAATTATGGTTTAATTAATTTCATTTATGTAAAAAATGGATTTTAAATGTAATTTGGCCATGTCGACCTTTTTATGACCTAATTGTAATTAAAGGTCATTGATACTGTATAAATAGAGAGAGAAAACTCTCATTTCTTCATAATCTCTCATCACACAAGTGTGTGGTCTGAAATTTGGCCTTGTTTAAGGGTTATTGGGTGAACTAATTAGTGCACAACTTCTTGGAGAGGCAATTTTTGGTATATCTTGGCTATTATTCATTGTGGAGGATCTTCAACTAGGGTTTGGTTTGATTATTCTTAGTGAAGTAAGTAGAAAATCTGCAATTTGTTTATGTTAATGAATGATTATGGTAAATTTTACTTGGTTCATGTTAAAGATTATGAAAGTGCTTGCTCAAAACCCTAGGAGAGAAACATAAATTATTATATTTTTCTCTATAGTTTTCCACTTGTTTGAATTTCTCAAAGTGCACCTTGTTTGGAAGTAGCTACTAGAGCCCTAAAATGATAGCAATCTAGTAGCCCTACTCTAATTTCCTATTGCATATATTATTTCCAAATTGTCTAAGGAAATAGAATTATCTAGGGCCTAAGTTTCCTTACACACCGGCTAGAGGGGGGGTTCAACGTCCGACACTGAACACCCCTTTTTCGTTCCTGCACACATGTCCTCTGGAGTCCTAGATTTCTGAACTCTCTAAGGAGCCCTAAATCTCGCCACGTGGCTCCAGGCTTCGGGCCTTTTGGATTATCTACGACACTACATCCCAAACCTATGAAGTCATGAAATCATAAATTGTCCACTCTCGCACGTGGTGAGGTATTGAACATGGAGGCAAGTACAGGTGGGTCCTGAGTACTACAACTGCCAGATGGACCAAGCAACTATGTGCCAGGGGTTACACATGGCAAGACAGAGATGACACGTGGCTGCCATAGTGGGTGACACATGTCATGTTCTAGTGGGCACACATGATCTACGAAACATACGAATCCAGGTGACACGTGGCACGTCAATCGTGGGTCCACGTCACCCTGGGTGACCTCTATATGCCACGTCACCTTGGGCTGATCCGTGGTGTGACTTCCTCCTTACTCTCGGAGTGGTCAATGCCAAGCTGACCACGATCTATATCTACGATCATGGGAGATCCAGGAGGGTCCTTAGATCTACGGTCCTCATTACTTCAAAACTCTAGCTGTCGGATGTTTCAAAGTTATGGCTGCTTCCCTCTCCTGAAGTAAGACTTCATGAAAGTACCGTACACGAGTCCCTCCACTGGTTGATCGAACGATTACGTGTGGTTCCTAATGGATTCCCCAGATCCATGGCTTACATCAATTCGTAACTTTGATGTTTGGGGAGTTTGGTGTTATAATCACCTTTGTTCTCCCAGAGTAGTTAACTCCAGACTCATCTCGGTGTAGATCCAACAGCCAGGGGGATCCCGAATACCCTTGGATCTGCAGCTGGCATTACTTCGCGATTAGTAAAGGGTCAAAGTTTAATGGTGGGACATGTTTATCTGCCCTGGTTAGGGAAACCACCAGACTTTGGTCAACCTCATGGGTAACCATAACAACAAGTTCTTTAAGCCAGTTCACAAATGGTAAGGTCGTAATACTCAAGAGCTTTGAACTCTCGAAGTTCTGAAGCCATAAATTCTTAGCTCCTTTCGGGACTAGCGCCGGGTTCCTAGACCTTGGTCATATGGGTCCTCCAAAAATTCTCGTGGGCTACAAGCTAATCCCTTAGCCATGAATAGGTTAAGGACATGGGCATGAGCCCTCTGTCACACAGGTGAAGGGTCTGAAGGAGCCACCCTCCTTCCACAGAGTTTGAACTTGGTATTCCCGTGAAGGTAGATTCAAGAGGTTGACAAGAATTAATCATTCTAGTTAACCTTACCTTGATTCTCTTGCAGAATCATGTCCCATAAATCTCTAGCTTCTTAGTTAAGGCAAACATAAGACCATTCAAAAGCATGGGTTCACAGAGAGAAAAAACACATTTCTACATTAATCATTCAATACAAAACTTAGTCATAGAAATATATTTATTCAATCATCATTTCCATTTCAGTACACAGAGTATGAAAATACTTATCATAAACCAGAAATCGTGAAGCAACTGCTGAAAGGGTTGCATGTTTCCACCCAACCGTATGCACAACCACTCCTGAACGGATTTACCGTTGGCCACCCCCTAGCTAGAAAATTATGCTCTGAGAGAGACTCTTTATTCTTTCTCCGCGATTGTTAGGGAAGAAGGTTACTCTCCTCCTCCCACCAGAACTTGGCAACCGGTTTTTTCTATACCAAGAAAGGGGGTTTGCACAGGTACTTCCATAGTCACTCATCAACCCCGTTTATCAGCTTGGACTGAAAAATATACCAACAACTTGATGCACCTAGAATGATCTTGTTTCTTAGTTCTCCCTCGAACCAGAGAGCTGGCAGTGCTCTTTTCTCTTCTGGAGTTTTTTCTCTCGACTCTGCTTCCTCATAGATCTGCCTCTGCCCACGATATTACTTACTTTATTTCCTTCCTAAAGAAGGTTTCCTGGGTTCGAATCCCCATCTCATGTTTAGTTTTGGAAGTCCTTGTAGATGGGTAGTCTTCCCCATCTCCTCATTAACTCTTGAGAAGGACTTTTCCAACTACTAGCCTAATTGGTAATTCATTTATGGGTCAGAGGACTATTCCGAGTCTGAGCAATTAAATCCAGTGAGGTACTGGTTTGGTGGGGGTCTTCAAAACCATATTTGGTTCCCCTCCTCGTATTTATCATAACATCATGATCTATCTTGGAAAACCCCCCTTTCAACAGCTATGCAACACTATCCATTTTCAATTAATAACATAAAATGCATACATTACCTTTTATAACAAAAGGTTCATCAGATCCAACATGCACACATATTTAGTCTACCACAATCTTTCTGAAAGTTATAGTTATATTTACAAACTAGGGGAAACGAGGGTATTACACCTTCCAATAGGCCTGACTCTATCTCATGGCTTTGGTCCCTGGCTATGACTCTAGCTTTGGTTTTGGCTCGCTTTTTCCTGCAATCTAAAAGTTTTCTCACTAACAGTTAGCTATGAGAAATCTCTAGATCCAAACTCTCCACTCAACATCGATTCCCATATCCCTTCGAGTATTGGAGACGGTCCATCTTGGTATCCAATGAAGCTAAGTTGAATGATATTTTATGTTCAATGTTACCCCAACATGCTATGCCATCACATATCAATGGACCCACCAAAGGAAGTGTGGTCACCTTCTCTTTCTAGGATCAATTGCTTCTCAACATAGAAACAACTCTCTAGTGTCTGCACACACTTGCAAGAACATCATGGAGTTTTCAAGAACTCACCCAAAGGTCATTGACCTCCTTACACTAGTCTCTGACACATCTTCAAGAAGTAAAACTTATTTTGGAATATTTTAGGCAAGAATTGGAATGGTGTGATATTGGTTGTTGGTATCAACCCACTCTCCTCTTTGATGGTGATGAAAACCTCCTGTGCTGCTATCTCTCCTTGGAAAACTTATTCTCCTTGAATTGGTGATGTAGGTATCTCTTCATATTTTGTATTGTTCACTCTCCACACCCTTCTCTTGGTTGTGCATTTTTTGGGCTGAAGTTCTGGATGAAGTCACCAACACTTCAATTCCCAATGTCCACTCAACTCGCAGTGGTGGAATTTTTTTTTGTTGTTGCTACAAAGACTACTTGACATACTCCGCTCCATGTGTCTCTGAGTTCACTGTTGGATTGGAGAAGTAATCTTATCATTTCTCCTCTGAAATCAATCTGGCTTACTTCTCCCAACAATATGCAACCTGATGGCCTTACTTTCCATAGAATGAACAAGCCTCTAAGTACCAACAACTCACAATGCTATGGCCTCTCTTCTTATAGCAATGAAAAACAAGGGATGTCTTGTTTGATGAAGACCTATTGGTGTTCTTATTTTTCTTTCCCTGACTATTGGACAATTGGTTGTCATTGATGTCAACCCTTGGAGAGTGATATTAGAGATTAATGTCAACCCTTAGAGATCGACTTCAACCCTTGGAGAGGTCCATATATGTTGGATAGTTGATTGACATTTGTATGATCAAGATTGATGGTCAGTTAGTTGGGTACATTTGATGTAGTCTACATGTATCCTCGGAGGTGTGGTTATGGGACCCGAAGTTGATTAAGGAATATGGACATGAAGGACAACGAAATTGAAAGGAAGACTATAATAGATGGATATTACATATCGTGATATTTTTTATGATATGTGGAACACCATGTGGTTCCTCATGGTTGGGGAGATATGGTTTTGTAAAGTTGGAAGACCCAAAGAGTGGTCAAGAAGCCCCTAGTTGGTTACAAGTCTTGGTGAAAGGATTAAGTGGTTGTAAAAAGAAACCCCTAAAATAAGGAAAGAGGTTACCTAGCACAAGTATAAATACACCTCAAGAGTCTCTCATTTATACACACACACTTACATTGAATATCTATCTTATGAGTGTTATGGTATATATTTTAGTAAATCTATTAGTGAATCTGAGGCTGAAGTGGCAACATTTTTTCTGAGGCAACGAAGGTCTGAAGGGCCGAAATTTTCGGAGTTGCAGAAAACTGGAAACCCTAGTTTTCTGAGGTTGTACACAAGCTACAAGAGGACAGGTCGCGTATCTCAGGAAAAGTTTGAAAAATAAGGTACAGTTGAGTTGTGGCAAGGTTTGATGGTACAACACAAATTGAGATGGTATGCTTCAGGGTTCATGAGTAAAGGTATGTCATTTATGTATTTGTTTGAGGCTTGTATCTTGGATGGTATGGAACATGCTTAAGGCATGTCTTGGAAGCCCTTAATGGTAGATGGTTAAGGTGATATTGTCACATGCTTGAGACATACTCTTAGTACTTGGTATATGGTTGTTATGGTTCATTGCTAGAGACACATATTTGTGATATTGGTATATACTTGAGGCTTATATTATGGTACATGACATGATTGAGAGTGATATGGTATATGGTTGAGATACATTGTTGGTTGTAACATCTTTCTCTTGTGTACACTGAACAAACTTATTCTTTGAGGACACTTGCTCGCAAGTGATCCAAATTAATATACTTTTGGGCATTTGATTTATGATTATGAGGCATTATGGGTTGATGACATGTTCTTTTGCTGCATTGACATAGACATGTGCTATTGACTCGGTTTTACTGAGTGTGTAGGATTTTGGACCTCGAGGATGTAGAGGCATCGATGGAACCCCTTGGACTCCGGATCGAGGCGGGGAGTGAACTATTGGGGTTTGATTGTTTTACATGAGATATTAGTGCATCTGATTAGATGATATGATTATGGATATATTTCTGACATGATTCATTGATGATGTAGGCTGATGATATCTTTCCGACCAGACTCACATGTGGAGTAGAGGGGTCATGCACAACTACAAGAGACGTTGAGGGAGAGGTGTGGACAACAGCCCTTCCACAACCTACTAGCACTCCCGTCGTGGCTCGAACTGTAGGTTAACGACTACCTAGTTCGAGAAGACCCACGATTCCGTGAGGGCCAATTGTGACAGTCGCTCACGATGATTCTAAGGGGTGCACAATAAGGCAAGGGCCTTATTCCTTAGAGACCCTTAGTCTCCCACAAGATCACCTGACGAAGTATTGAATCCATGGGTTTTTGATGTCTACCGAGTCAGTCAAGAGGCGAGTGGCACCCTTGGAGCACGTGGTGCATCCTGAAGGGCACGCCGTGCAAGAAAAATGGAAAGAGGCAAGTGGCACCCTTGGAGCACGAAGGGCATCCTGAAGGGCATGTCACACAAGAGAAACATAAGGAGGCGAGTGGCACCCTTGGAGCACCTAGTGCGTCCTGAAGGGCACGTCATGTTGTTAATTAATAATTGGATAAACTTATATGGCTTTAGGACAAATAACGTGTTAAGGAAGATTTAAAACTTTTCCTCTAATAAAATGTTGCCCAGCCTAGGAAAATAAAGTCTAGGTCTAAATTATACTTGTGATAAATTTTTATCTATATATATAAAAATAAAAATAAAATAAATAATAATGATAATCTTCATTAATCTTGTGACAAGAAGGGGGTAAGAAATTAAATTGATTTATAAAAATCTTTTGGGATAAAATTTAAAAAGGGGAAATAATTGTTTTACTATATAATGCTAATTAAAAAATTATTCATTAAAAAGAAAAAGGGAAAAAGGGTAAGTTTCTACACCTGCCAATTGAGTTTTAAATGAAAAGGGAAAGAGGGAAATCTAAAATAATTAGGAAACTAGGAAAAAGCAGGAAACATAAAGAGAAAGGGGAAACACAAGGAAAAAGCAGAGAGTCTAACTTAGTAAGGTATCTAGCATTAAAGAACCTTCTTAATTGAACTCAACTAGTAAATTAATAAGGGGGAAAGTCATTAAAACTTGTAAGGGAATATGGGGACACCTAGGAGCGATTCTAGGAATGACTCTAGGTGGGTGAGGGAAATAGGGGTAATTAATTAATTAATGAAATTAGTTTATGGAGGAATGAAGGGGATGGGTGGCACATGTACGGGGATGATTTTTATGGATTAAATTATTAAACTTTGAATTAAATAGGATTTTGGGAAAGTAAGGGACTTTGAAACTCTATATAATGGAAGGAGGAGAAGGATGATGGATCTCTTCTGTGATGCGTAACGTTACACTGCATAAATTTATACTTGACTGACTTAGCTTGTGGGAGTTGGGATACCCAGCTCGGTGAGGAGTGGTAGCTCGGCCTTGCGAGGCGAGCTAGGAGCTAGCTGATTCTCTGGTTAGTGTGAGTGGCTCCTTTGCGGATTGGGGGGCTAAAGGGGAAGAAGAGTACCCCTAGCGTTGGCTGGGAGGTACCAGTGAAGTTTCATCGGTCGGAAAACAGGAGTTGCACGAAGCGCGCGGGACATCAACTCAGAGCGGACAATTGGGAAATGATACGCTTCCTTTATTTTTGCATGGTAGATTGTTAGTATGATTATGCTTTTAGTTCCGCATGTTTAATTGGGTAAGTAAAATGATTGTCTTAGCATTCTAGTTGATGACTGAAATTTTCCCCATAGGCTTTAGCTCGATGTTGATTTCCCATGGCCTTTGATCCCTGGATGTCTTGACCATCTTGAGGTTTATTGATTGTGATGATTGCGGCTTATTTTTGCCTTCGTCCCTAGCTCATCGGTCCACGCCTGAGTAGTCGGTCAGGAGTCTGATCCATGGTCTTCGCTTCAACGTTAATAGACCTATGGATCTCAACGCCTTGCTTTTCTGTGCGTGGATGATGAGCGAAGGATGTTCTTGTCAGTCATCTACCTTTGTTGTTTGTCCTTGGCTGATTGTTGTCTTGCACCTTCTAGCAAAAAGTACCTCTGCGTATGGATTTCTTTGCATCCTTGTTGGTTCATCTCTGCGCTTGTTTTTTTTCTCCGCGCCTTAAGGGTTGAACCTTGGATTTTCTCTGCGCTTTGGTTGATAGAATCTCTGCAATCATTTCAATGAATTTTCCCAATGGATCTTTGCGTTTCTCTTACTGTTGTATGCATTTTATTTTTATGTGTCTACGTTATTACACTAATCCCAACGCTTGTTTGGTTTATGGACTGCAATTACATTTTACTGACTGCTATATGGAGAACTATTCTAATATCCTCAACGATTTGGCTATCTAAAAGGAATTTATTTCTCAGAAGAAATTTTACCTTTCAGAAATGATATAATGTGTACATTTGGCGCATCATTGAGCTGTAGATACCTTACGTTTTTATTTTTCTATGATATTGAATCAAACCAGAACATCTTCTTTTTATTTATTGGTCTGTCTGCTCATTACCTCTTACCAATAATCGTTTTTATTCCTTTATTTCCTGGGATGTGTGGTACAATGATTTGCTTATTTAAATGGTGACAACAACGTGATTTTCTTCTGGTGTGTTTAGGTACATCGAACTGCTTATTTAAATGGTGACAACAATGTGATTTCCTTCTGGTGTGTTTTTTTTGTACAACGATTTGCTTATTTAAATGATGATAGCAATGCAATTTCCTTCTGATGTGTCTCTGTACAACGTTTTTTCTTATTTAATGATGACATCAAGGTAATCCCTTCTGGTGTGTCTCTGTACAATGATTTTTCTTATTTAAAGATGAATGTGTTGCTGCTTTAAGGACCACGATTTGCCATTAAATGTTGACTGCGTTTTCCTGCTGAAATGATCATGATTTGCCATTAAATGTTGACCGCGTTTTGCTGTTGAATGGACACGAATTTTCCATTAATGTTGTCTGTGTTTGCTGCTGGAATGACCACGATTTTACCTTAAAATGTTGGCTTCTTTTTTCTGTTGAATGGACACAAATTGCCATTAAATGTTGACTACGTTTTGCTGCTGGAATGTCCATGAGTTTGCCTTAATTGTGGACTGCGTTTTGTTGTCGAATGGACACGAGTTTGCCTTAAATGTTGACTGCACCTTTTTAACCTAGAAATGACAACAATTTTAGACAACTAACTTTTGCTTCGACGTCCTTACCCTCAAATGTCCTTTTCTTTTTCCTGACAACAATAATAATTGTCATTTTGGTTCTGGACAACTTTCCCCCTAATATAACTAGCAATGATAATTATGGTTGTAGGATACCGTTTAACAATAGCTTTAAGTGCATTGAATGGCTCTGAATGACATTAAATTTGATCAGGCATATAACAATTAATCTCTCTAGACGAATTGGGCATGAAATCTCATTGAATGCATATGGCAATAAGTCTCATTGAATTATTTGGCATTTATGGCTTGTAATGTACAAATTGTCTTGTCATTAATGTGATATTCAATTGTTAATTGATGAGTTAGATTGTATTAATGATAGATTGAATTGTGATTGTTGTCTAAATTGACATTTAGACTTGTGAATTAGATTGCACATGAGGTTTATTTAGCCTTGCACATTATTGACTAGTAGTCATCTAGACTTGCTAATTTGGATATGCGATTAAGTTAATTCGATATACAGTTATTGTTAATTCGACAAATTGAACTCTCTAATTTAAAGTTGTATTTCATGTTAAGATAGGTTGTAAATCACTGACTAGTTGTATTTAGACTGGTTAATTTAGATATGTAATTAACGCTTCTTTAGACGGTAAATATTGACCAGTTTAGACTTGATATAAGGGTTGGGTTATTGACGAAGTCGTGTTTGGGATTGTGTCTTCCCTTGTTATCATCCACTAGAATCGCGTCGACCCATTGATGGGGTATGGGCGTGGTTTTATTCGGTATTCAGCCCCTAGCGCACGAGATTTTCTTGAATCCTTGGTCCTGTTAGGATTGTTGCGCCAAGGTTATTGACGCGCCTATCGCCTGGGAACAACATGATTTCAGTTAAGGGGATCATGGCGTGACCTATTTGATAGAGGCGAATGATAACTTGGCCAGAGTCTGTGTTACCCAGTGGGGGCATTGATCGTTGTAGTCATTTGTGGCGCATGGTTTGTGACGCCTTCATGCGTTGGGTTCATGCGCCTTGAGTTTATAGTCTTGTTCGTCAAGGCTGTTGTGTTGGGAGGGGATGTTGTCCCTTAATCTTGTAGGCATGTCTTGTTGTGTTGGGCGGGTAGTCATTTTCTCCTTGTTGTCTACACATGTTTCGCCTAGTTTCCCTTGTGTCAGTGCGTGGAGTCATATTAGCCTGTTGCCTGGACTGTGTGCTTGTGTTCGTCGTCAGTTGTGTGGTTAAATGTTGTTGTCGTCACCTTCTTGCCTTTCAAACACAATTTTTTTTTTCACTTTTGCTTCGCTTGTAGTCGTGAAGAAAAGGGGTCGTTACATGTGGTATCAGAGTGGGTTCAATCCACGACTTGGGATCACTACAACTTTCATTGATATGATTTTGATTATAATGTTGTTAATTAAGTTGACTTGTATTCATGCAGGTAATCATGGTTAGAGGATGCCGCGGAGGAAAACGACGAGGTGCTAGGGGAGGAGGCGCGAAGCTTCCAGTAGCATCCACGCCTGAGGGGTCTAACCCCCAGGGAGACGAACAGGTTGTCGGGCCGGAGAAGATAGCAGTGGGTGTTGTGGTTGGAATGATGAGATCTTTTTAGCGCATGTCTAAGGCACCGATCAACCGTTTGGATAGAGATGATGCTAGAGCGTCGACACCCCCTGAGGGTCCACTGCGCACTCCGATTGGTACTGGTAGCATTCACTGTGAACTCGAGAAGGTCAAATTTCCCGAGTTCTTTGGTGCCCCGAACGACGTAACCACCGAGGCATGGTTGGAGAATATGGCGATGTGCTTTGTGCTTCGTGACTATACCTCCGACATGAAGGTCCGCATGGAGGTCTTTCAACTAAAGGGGAGCGCTCTTCTATGGTAGAAGATGCTCTTGCCACAACTAAACATGGTCGTCGAAGACGTGTCATGGGAACTGTTCCGAGAGAGGTACCTATCAGAGGAATTCATTGAGCGTCAACTCAACGAGTTCAATGCCTTATAACAGAGTGGCCATACGGTGCCCGAGTACGAGGCCCATTTTATGGAGCTTCTTCGGTATGATCCACATCTTAATACTGAGAAACTTAAGGTCATTGGGTTCGTTTTCGGCCTTAATGGAAGCATACGTAAAAAGGTTAGGATTCTGATGCCTCAAACCTTGAATGATGTCATCAAGAAGGCCCTCATAGCAGAGGAGGAGCTTATCAGTGGGGGTCAGAGAAGGAATCTAGCGAGACAAGCAAGGAAGGTGTCATATGGTGCGCAGCAGCATCAGACACCAACCAGACATACTCCAGTATATCATGGCTTCCAGAGGGGATCCACTTTCACTACACCTCAGCGACCGACGCCTCAACAACGAACACCTTATCAAGGAACACAACATCAACAACAACGTCAACTGCAACAACTGTAGTTTAGGCCTATTCAACATAATAGAATAGGATTCTAGGCCGATGGGTCGTCATCTTCTACTTCGGGTACCAGGAGTACTGGACTGAAGAAGGGGTGTTGAACGTGTGGGGAGCCACGCTACCAGTGCGACTGCCCTGTGGAGGACTAGAGCATATGGATCAACCACACCCACCACCGTGGGAGATTTGGGTAAGGCCCATCAAATTCATGTAGCGGTGAATAATTGTCAGGAAGAGAACCAGTGGACTGTGCTCGAGATGTCAGGTACCGTCGTTGACCAGACCCTTAGTATTTTGATAGATCCTGGTGCTACCGAGACTTTCATTTCTGGTGCAACGCTAAAACCGATTAAGGTAAAGGCAGTCAAACTTGATGAGTTTAGCTTCGTAGAGATGGCTTTTGGAGCCAAACAAAAGGTTGGAGGAAAGGTTACGGGATGCACCCTCAACCTGGGAGAGTTTGTCACCAGGGCCAACCTGTACACCACAATCTTAGGATCTTATGATGTCATGATTGGTATGGACTAGTTGGAATCGCATGAGGCGATACTCAACTGTAAGACAAAACGATTGAGCTTGGTCAATAATGAGGGACAAAGACGCGTGAGTTTAGGTCGAAACCAGGGAGTTTCCTTGAGGTTCATCTCTTCCTTGTAGCTACGAAAGAGCATGCACAAGGGGTGCAATATTTATGCGATCCTTGCATTAAACGAGAAGGGAGTAGCGAAAGGTCTAGAACACCTTTTGGTGGTGAGAGAGTTTGCAGACGTCTTTCTGGAGGAGTTACCTGGGATGCCGCCAGAGAGGGAATTGAAGTTTACTATAGACCTAAAACCGGGGACTGAACTGATAGCTAGAATGCCTTATCGGATGTTGACCCTGGAGTTACAGGAGTTGAGAATGCAATTGAAAGAATTGTTGGACCTGCGACTGATACATCCAAGTGTGTCACCGTGGGGTGCGCCTGTTATTTTCATATGAAATAAGGATGGGTCATGGAGGCTCTGCATTGACTACCATCAATTTAATAAGGCAACGATCAAGAATCAGTATCCGTTGCCGAGGATTGATGATCTGTTCGATCAAATGAAGGGTGCGACGATGTTCTCAAAAATCGATTTGCGATCAGGGTATCACCAGTTACGGATCAAGGAGGATGACATCCCTAAGACTGCCTTTAAGATGAGGTTTGGACATTATGAGTTTACTGTTTTACCGTTTGGACTGACAAACACCCTAGGGGTATTTATGAGTTTGATGAACGGGGTGTTCCGCGAGTACTTGGACAAGTTCATCCAAGTATTCATTAACGATATTTTGATCTACTCTCGGACAATGGAGGAGCATGACGAGCACTTGAGCTTAGTACTACAGTGTTTGCGAGAGCACAAATTGTATGGGAAGTTGTCCAAATGCTCATTTTATCAATCGAAGATTCACTACTTGGGGCATGTCATCTCTGACAAAGGTATCGCCATGGATCTAGCAAAGGTCGAGGCTATTATGGAATGGCCTGCGTCGACGAACGTCCCATAATTACGTAGCTTCATGGGTTTAGTAGGATACTATCGATGGTTCGTCAAGGGATTTTCGAAGATAGCAAATCCGATCACGGAGTTGTAGAAGAGGAACAAGAAGTTTTTTTGGAACGAGAAATGCGCGAAAGCTTTTAGGATGGTCAAGGAGTTGTTGACAACGACACTGATACTAAATGTCACTGACATGGACACAGAATTCTTGGTATGCACTGACGCATCCAAGGAGGGCTTAGGCAGAGTCTTAATGCAAGATGAACGAGTGATCACTTACATCTCGAGGAAACTAAGAAGGCATGAGGATAACTATGCGACTCACGATTTGGAGTTGTTATCCATTGTATATGCCTTGAATATTTGGAGACACTACCTTGTTGGATGGAAATTTGAACTAAGGATGGACCACTGTGGACTACAACACATCTTTATGCAAAGCGACCTGAATGCACGACAACGACGTTGGTCAAAATTGCTTAGCGAGTACAACTACGAGATTACTTACAAAAAAGGAACAGTGAACCAAGTGGTAGATGCATTGAGTCAGAGACCACACATCTTTTCAGTGTTGCCTCTTTAGACAAATCTTCGTGAAAATATTCTAACTTTACAGTGTGACGATGAGTGGTACAAAGAGGTCAAGGATTTTATCGGACAAAACACAATGATGGTACCAAGATTTGAAGGATTTACGTTTGACGACGATGGATTATTGAGGTTTAAAAATTGGATTTATGTACCACCAAATGACGAGTTGAGGAGCTTGATCCTAAGTGAGGCTCATAGAGTAGTATATATGGCTCACCAAGGAGTCACGAAGATGAGGGCGGACCTTAAACCCTTATTCTTTTGGAAGGGAATGAAGGAAGACATAGTAAATTATGTGGCCAGGTGTCTAGAATGTCAGCAGGTAAAGGATGAACATAGACATCCAACATGATTACTACAGCCACACGCTATTCCAGAATTGAAATGCGAGGTTATTTAGATGGATTTTATTATTGGATTGCCACTGACGACAAAGAGACACAACTCGATTTTCATAGTAGTAGACACTCTGATGACGAGTGCTCACTTTATTCATGTGTGTATGACATATCAGGCACCTGATATAGCTAGAGTTTTCATCAGTGAGATTGTGAGGCTGCATGGCATGCCTAAGAGGATTATATCCGATCGAGAATCAGTGTTTACTGGACGATTTTGGACGAGTTTCCAAGAGGCCTTGGGAACCCAACTTAACTTCAGTACTGTGTACCACACGGAGACTGACGGGTAGATCGAACGAATGAACCAGACCTTGGAGGACATGTTACGCATGTACATGTTGGACCAACAAAAGCGTTGGGAAGAATTCTTGCCACTGGTGGAATTCACTTATAACAATAGTTACCAAAGCACCATTACGATGGTGCCTTTCGAGTTTCTTTACAGGCGACCATGTCAGACGCCTTTGAGTTGGGATCGGCTTGAGGATAGGGTCCTGGTGGGACCAGAAGTGATCCAAGAAATGGAAGAGCAAATGCAAACAATAAGACAAAGGATTATAGAAGTGTAGGATGGACAAAAGAGTTATGTCGATGCGCACCATGTCGACCGTAGTTACGAGGTTGGCGATCGAGTCTTATTGCGAGTAAAACCACATAAGAGTTCTATCAAGTTTGGACATGGAGCTAAACTCTCTCCTAGGTTCGTGGGACCTTTCGAGATGGTGGAGAGAAAGGGGCCTGTGGCCTATCGACTATCCTTGCCTGATTCCTTGAGGCGTATGCACGATGTTTTTCACGTATCTGTTTTGAGACATTATATTAGTTATCCTACACATGTTATTGACATGAGTTCCTTGCATATATCTAACGAGGGGGCGCTCACGGCTGATCCGATCCACATATTGGATCATCGCATTCTACAACTACGATGTCGAACAGTAGAGTAGGTCAAGGTCCAGTGGGACAACTATAGTCCACACTCGGCGACCTGGGAGGGCACATATGATATGTGCCAGTAGTTTCCATTTTTGTTTGATAGATAGACTTATGATACTGTGATACACATTGCATCGTCACTTATATACTATGAAACTTTGGGATGAACTTTAGACCAAGAGGGGGTGTATGTAACATCTCGCTCTTGCGGGCATTGAACAAACTTATTATTTGAGGACACTTGCTTGCAAGTGATCCGAATTAATATAATTTTGGGCATTTGATTTATGATTATTAGGCGTTATGGGTTGATGACATGTTGTTTTGTTGCATTGGCATAGACATGTGCTATTGACTCGATTTTACTGAGTGTGCAGGATTTTGGACCTCGAGGATGCAGAGGCATCGATGGAACCCCTTGGACTCCAGATCGAGTCGGGGAGTGAACTATTAGGGTTTGATTGTTTTATATGAGATATTGGTGCATCTGATTAGATGATATGATTATGGATATATTTCTGACATGATTCGTTGATGATGCAGGCTGACGATAGCTTGCCAACCAGAATCACATGAGGAGTAGAGGGGTCACGCACGACTACTAGAGACGTTGAGGGAGAGGTTTGGAAAGCAACCCTGCCACAACCTACTAACACTCCTGCCGTGGCTCAAACTGTAGGTTAACGACTACCTAGTTCGAGAAGACCCACGATGTCGTGAGGGCTGACTGCGACAATCGCTCATGATGATTCTTGATACATATAAGAAAACATTGCATGGTTTTCTCCCATTTGGGTTTCCACGTAAATATTGGTGTACTGTGTTCTTGATGTGATGTTTCTTATCTTAACATTCTTATGATATNATATATATATATATATATATATATATATATATTGGATGCATTCATAGATGATACATTGATGATATACTATTGAACATTGTTGTTAAAGTGAAAGAATATATATTGTGGTTTGTTATAGCGCGAGTTGTAGGTTGGAAAAATCCCAACCCAACCACAAAGCAAGTGATATAACTTGGGAATCCTACACCCAATGTCACCTCAATGTAGGTCCCGCACTTCAAGGGTGACTAGGTCACTCTAGGGAGGTGATCTCAATGACTCTAGGGGGAATGAGATGGATATGTATTGAGATGGAAGTGAAGCCCCTAGAGGTCAGGTCTAAGTGGAGTGAAATATGGGAAGAGATGCCTTGTGAGTCAAGTGATTGTTTCCCCAAAGGTATAGTACTTATCCGGATGATTGTACCTACTCGAGACACAAGAAAATCCAACTTGCAATGATATATGTTAGTATGGATCAACAAGTTAAGTTTGTTGTCCCTAATTTGCAGCAGTAGATGACAGTTTATATCAGCAAGTAAGACATTCAAATCAACATGTAAAGCATGAGATCAATCAACAATATTATCAATAAGTATGGCAATCAAGTATGACTGAAAAATGGCACTTTTAAGTCTGAATAAAGCAAGTTGTTATAACATGTATTTTCTGCAGAAAATTGCAGCATTATGGCTGTAGTTTTCAATCAATTATATCAGAAAATTACACCATCAAAATATGCCAACAAGTAGCCCAAAAGGTGTGCCCTAATTAGTAGAGTTAGTGTGCAAAATTTAGGAGCTAGTCTAGGGTTAGTTTAAGAGTTATGGTTAGTAGTTTATCTAGGTTAGATCAGGCCTAATGGCTGTAGGTTAGGTTTTGTAAAAAAAATTAAAGAGTGGGAGAGAGGGGAGGCCCTAGTAGGGGAAGTCTCTTCTTAATGAGGCAAACCAACTCCAAGAAAGAGACCTCTCAAAAGATAAAAATTCACGTTTCCCAAGGCAATGATTTTATATCTCCAATGAAAAAATATATGACTAGAGCCTTTATTGTTGGGTTAAACGACTCAAATAAAAGAAAGAACTAGAGAAGTTACCTCCTTGGGCGTGTAAGCCCTTTTACTTCCCAAGGCAAGTTTCTCTAGCTAGGGTTTAATCTAAGAGGGTGTATGCCCTTATACTTCTCTTAGAAAACCCTTGTTTAACCAATAACATGAAGCATACAATGATGAAGACTATGGTGGAGGTGTATGCCCTTGTACTTCTCACGTAGCTCCTAGCACAACAATCCTTGACTTGAAAATAATGATAGCGTAAGAGTAATATACCATACCAAAATCAAGAAAGATGCTAAGATAATCCACCATAAAATATATAAAGCATTCATCCAAGTCTAGCACCTCACTCCTCCATCAATCATTCATCAAGATAGCCTTAAACAAATGCACAAGAGACAAATCGAGCCAAAGATAGAGAAAATTTCAAACCTGTTATAGTGGAAGTTGTAGATTGGGAAAAGCTTGACCCAACCAAGGAACAAGTGCTACAACTTTGGGAATCCTACACCCAATGCCACCTCGATGTAGGTCTCGTACTTCAAAGGTGACTAGGTCACTCTAGGGAGGCGATCCTGGTGACCCTAGGGGGATTGAGATGGAGATGGATGGAAGTGAATCCCCTATAGGTCGAGTCTAAATGGAATTAATGGTAGGGAGAGATGTCTTATAAGTCAAGTAAAGGTTGCCCCATAAGTATAGTGTTTTTTCGGATTATTGTACCTTCCCAAGACACAAAAAAAACACACCTTGCAACAATATATGTTAGTGTGATCAGTAAGTTAATATTGTTGTCCCTAATTTGCATCAATATATGATAGTATATATCAGCAAGAAAAAGATACTATAAGCTTCTCAATATGTGCTCAAGATCAAATAGAAAATGCAAGAGAAAGACTAGCAATTGACTAGCTAAACTCAAGATGAAGAACCGGAAATTTTAGCACAAAGATAAGGTTGTTGTAAACACTTGTCTGTAGCAAATTATATCATCCTTATGGATGTCAAATTCAATCTATTACAACAAGAAAATCAGCCACCGAAATCCTCTCAAAAGTTTCCCAAAAGAGCACTAGGACAAGTAGAGTAAGTGTGCAAACTTTGAGCAAAGACCAATGGTTGAATAAAGAGTTATTTGAGGAAGTTAGGGTTTCTACAGCCCTAATGGCTGAAGATGAAAATTTGTTACAACAAAAATAAGTAGCCCTTGTATGAGGATGCCCTAGTGGTTGTGAGGTGCCCAAGGCATAAGGAAAACAATCAACTTAGCAAGAAACAAAAATGACCGAATTTTACGTTTCCCAATGCAATAATTTTATATCTCCAATGCAACAATTCAATAAATATTACATTTACTATTGTGTTAATGGAGTCACAAGGAGCTTAGAGAAGCTACCTCCTTGGGGGTGTAAGCCCTTTTACTTCCCAAGGCAAGTTTCTCTAAGATAGGGTTTAAGCTAAGAGGATGTATGCCCTTATGCTTCTCTTAGCAAACTCTTAACTAATTAGATGAAGCAAACAAAAATGGTGAATACTATGGTGGGGGTGTATGCCCTTATACTTCCCACCTAGATCCTAGCATAAGACAACTTGACTTGAAATAAATGATAGCAAGAGAGTAAAAACCATACCAATATTAAGAGAAATGCTAAGACAATTCACCACAAGAGCTAGAAAGCATCATCCAAAACTAGCGCTAGGCCTTCCTCCATCAATCATTCATAATATTAGCCATAATACAAGTGCACAAGACCTAAAATAGCTAAGGAGGACAAAATTTTCAGACCAAATCCTATCACAAGAGGAGAGTTATGATTTAATTTGAGATCTTATGATCTCTATTTATACACAAATTAGCCAACATGGCTTGTCCAAAAAATAAGGAGTAAAACACAATATTAGGGGTCAAAAACCCTAATCTTACCCCCATAACACAATAATATTAAACAATGCACTTAAAATTTCATCTTTTGTACAAATTAAACCCTAATTGAGGATGAAGTTACCCCTTTAGGGGATGTTTTGCGACTTTGAGAAGGTCGTTGGTGCTACAGAAAGATGGAAGGGCCTCCCAAGGCCATGTGTCAAGCATATATATGATCTCTTCTTGGTGAAAACCATCTTCTCCTCAAAACATCCAAGTTCAAATGAGTGGCACCTCACCACCAAGCCCAAACCCCCAATACCATGACGTCGTGCTCAAAAGTTGGACGTTTTGCCCCTCCTGGGAAAATCTCTTAGCAAGCAATGGGCGGGCTAGGTTATCCAAGTCATCATCAAGGCTATCCAATTCATCTCTCTCTCATATGGCATGCGGGCCCTTGGCATCCAACCTGTGGGCTTGTAGCCCCATGGAAGCCCAAGCTAGGCTTGTTCTCCCAAAACTGTCCACCAACTAGGTCTTGGAAAAACAAATGGACACACCCTCCAAGGATCTCAATCATAACATCATGATAAGTGGATCCAATCAATAAACAAGCCATCTAAGCATGCACATCAAAGATTACCATATCAAACAATTAACAACTCATAGAAATTATTTGACTTGTCAAGCTTAAGTATGGGAGGGTTGACGAGGTGTCCTATTGGGTAGATCTTTCCCTAGGTCAAGGAGAGCCTCTAAGATGTCCCTCTCTAAGCCATATAAAGTGTATGAGGTGGACGGGGTCAAAAAACAATGGGCATAGGGCTCATGACATACTAGGGGTCGTAGTGTCTCATTCATGGGTGCCTTTGTAGAGGGTGTGTGGTACCTTCGTCCTAGATTTTTATCTTTCTTTATTTATATTTTCTTTAGCACAAGGATAGATTGACGATCACTTCCCTGGTGTGGTGAACAGATGGTGGAAATGTCACCCACAAATTCCTAATGTAAATGAGAAGTTTGGCTCGTGATGAGACCCCCTTTCTCTTAGCCATGCAACTGAGAGTCACTGTCCTAGCTTGGTGACCAGATAATGACAATGTCGTACCACTAGACATCCATGGACATGATAGGTCAACTCATGATGAGACCTCCTATACTTCAATCTACCTTTAATACATTTCTTTTTTATATTATGTGTCCCCTTTTATTCAAATATGAGCGTTTTATTGCTCTCTAGGGTGATCCCTGGGCGAAGCATCTGGAAGGTTCATATATGGATTTTATCTTTTAACCAACAACAACCTCTCTGGTCCTTTATCCCTTTCTTCCCATAGAATGAGGGACAACCCCTTATCGGGTAAATACACCCTAAAATCCCAAGAGATAAGGAAACAAAGGGGAATAATGATGGAAAATGGTAAGTATGGCCAGGAATAGTACAATGGCTCATTAAGGGATTTCCCAGTTACAAACCCATTCCCAAAGAAGACCACTTACTAGGGGACAATTTCAACCACCAAGGTGAATTAGGGAAAAAGGCATAATGTCCAAGAAGATATCATGAAATCTAGAGCAACCTAAGATACAACACAATCAAATGGCTTAGGTATTGAAATGATTCTCACCATAATATTGACTTGTACCTCATGGAGCAACGCCCACTACCTCCAGAAGCCAATTGGTGTGGTGGATGTCGTCTGTAAACCTATGATCATCTATGGTGGTGAGTGGGTTTTCCATATCTGCAAAGTGTACTTTTGGTCATGTAGTCTCTCGGTACTCCATATTTGCAACCCAAGGGCCTCGAGACATCATCTCCTTAGTTATCTACAAAATAGGGATAAAATTTGGCTCATACTTGGGGACATGTGCTCGTCGTAGAGTGCATGAGAACCACAACATATCCTAGTAGAACTGTGCCTACTTACCTGTGGCCTTAGGGCCCTGAATATCACATGATAGATGATGTCAGGTGAAGTCATACAACCAATGCAACCATTTGATCATCTCATCAAATTATATCCCCATTTGATTAATCATATAATACAACAAAGACAAGTTAAGAACATAATAATCATGAGTATAAATACACATATAATTGATCATGAAACAAAACTCATGAAGATGGTTGGGAGGGAGGAAATCCTGTTGGAAAGAGAAACCATCAGCCCGATCACCTCGCCTGAAAGTGTAGCCACAAGACTGATCAATCCATCTCTGAAGGGGGCTACTATATGTGGACAAAGGGTCATCTTCATTTGTGCACAAAGGCTCACTGCTTGTCAAATACTGAGAGGAAACAAGAGATTAAAAGAATACTACATGGTCTCTTGGAGAAGAGGGTAAGATGTAAGGAACAATTTGAGGTGTAGAAAACCACCACCTCTTTCCTTGGGGATCTACATGAAAATATCCAAGATGAAAATACTTCCTCTTTGAGGAATGAATCTCTATTTTCTCTAAGGTGGCCATGTATTGGTATTCCTCGAAATCTGAGCACAATGGTTGAAAGTCCTCATAAAAAAAATATGGATCCTCGAAACGGTATGCATCGAGGGATGACTGAGGATCATCCTAAGTATGTTGCAAGAAGTCATCCTCGAAAGGGTTGAACAAATATATAACTATATCTTCACCAGGTTGCCAAATATCTGAATCATACATGCATGAAGACCAATCCTCTGAAGATGACACTTCAATCCCCTCTACATGAGAGCTTCCTTCAATGTCATAAATGGGGTCTCCATCAAATTTTAAACAACCAAGATCCCATCTGTGTCTGCCAGTATGTATGAAAGTGTCTATAGGATGATCAACCATATTTTTGTCTTCGTGTGCAGGAGGAGTAGAGGCATAGATGTCTTCAACCAGACCTTCAAATTCTTCATCATCGAGACCGATCGCTTCTTCAACATCTTGTGCCAAAGGTAAACAAGGTTGGAAAACCTCACCTTCATCAAGAGAGATCAAAGATAGGAGTGCCTCAATATGTTGCGCTTCATCATAATTCTTCTTTATTTTTATAGACAAGCCCCTCCATCTCCTCTTCATCACAAGAGGCTTGATTCTGAGTGCATAGTTCTTTGCTTGCTTTTCTTCAAGGGGATCTTTCATATCAAAGGTTTCCTCATACACTTCTTCACTTTCAAGGTCATGGAATAAAGTATCATCAATGTCTTCGAAAGGGTCACAACTCATTGTGTTCTCTTCTTGATGACTTTGTTCATATGTATTTTCTTCGAATACTTCCTCATCGTCAAGGGAAGGAAACAATTCTCTTATGTGATTCATCATTTCCTTAAAAACCTTATTGGCGACCTTTTCCTTTTCCATCTGAAAAAATTCCTTCTTCGATGCATAGCAATTTCTGGATGGGGGTTCATCCCATGGTGCCATATTTGCATTGACTGAAAGGACACCTTAATGGAGTGACCAGATGATATCAAGGTTCATCAAAGGATGGAAAGGGGGAAAAAGGAAAAGGTGGGTTCGTGGAAGGTGGAGTCGCCAGATGAGATTTAAGATGAAATCATCAAGAAGGGTGGAAAGGGAACGTCCCTTGGGTGAATTCACCAACTAAGCTAACAGAAAGGATTTGGGATAGATTACCAAAGTGTCCTTAGGGTACGAAGAGGATTCAAAATCCTCCTTGACAATGACACCAAAATTTTATAGTGCAAGTTGTAGATTGGGAAAATCCCGACCCAACCAAGGAACAAGTGCTACAACTTTGGGAATCCTACACCCAATGTCACCTCAATGTAGGTCCCACACTTCAAGGGTGACTAGGTCACTCTAGGGAGGCGGTCTTGGTGACCCTAGGGGGATTGAGATGGATATGGATATGGATGGAAGTGAATCCCCTATAGGTCGAGTCTAAATGGAATGAAGGGTAGGGAGATATTACTTGTAAGTCAAGTAAAGGCTGCCCCACAAGCATAGTACTTTTTCGGATGGTTGTACCTGCCAGAGACACACGAAAAAAAACACAGCTTGCAACAATATATGTTAGTTGGATCAGAAAGTTAATCTTTCTCTCCCTAATTTGCAGCAATAGATGATAGTATATATTAACAAGAAAAATATACTATAAGCTGCTCAATATGTGCTCAAGATCAAATAGAAAATGCAAGAGAAACACTAACAATTGACTAGCTAAACTCAAGATGAAGAACCAAAAATCTTAGCACAAACATAAGGATGTTGAAAAAACTTATTTGCAGCAAATTATATCATCCTTATGGATGTAACATTCAATGTATTACAAAAAAAAAATTAGCCATCGGAATCCTCTCAAAAGTTTCCCAAAAGTGCACTAGGACAAGTAGAGTAAGTGTGCAAACTTTGAGCAAAGACCAATGGTTGAATACATAGTTATTTGAGGAAGTTAGGGTTTCTACAGCCCTAATGGTTGAAGATGGAAATTTGTTACAACAAAAATAAGTACCCCTTAGATGAGGACACCCTAGTGGCTATGAGGTGCCCAAGGCACAAGGAAAACAATCCACTTAGCAAGAAACAAAAATGACTTAATTTTATGTTTCCCAATGCAATAATTTTATATCTCCAATGCAACAAATCAATGAATAGTGCCTTTACTATTGGGTTAATGGAGTCACAAGCAACTTAGAGAAGCTACCTCCTTGGGGGTGTAATCCCTTTTACTTCCCATGGCAAGTTTCTCTAAGCTAGGGTTTAAGCTAAGAGGGTGTATGCCCTTATATTTCTCTTAGCAAACCCTTAATTAATGAAATGAAGCAAGCAAAAATGGTGAAGACTATGGTGGGGGTGTCTGCCTTGATACTTCCCACCTAGCTCCTAGCATAACACAACTTGAATTGAAATAAATGATAGCAATAGAGTAAAAACCATACCAATATAAAGAAAAATGCTAAGACAATTCACCACAAGAGCTAGAAAGCATCATCCAAAGCTAGCGCTAGGCCTTCCTCCATCAACCATTCATAAAATTATCCATAAGACAAGTGCACAAGAGATAAAATAGCTAAGGAGGCCAAAAATTTCAAACCAAAGCCTCTTACAAGAGGAGAGTTATGATTTAATTTGAGATCTTGTGATATCTATTTATACAAAAATTAGCCAACATGGTTTGTCCACAAAATAAGGAGTAAAACACAATATTAGGGGTCAACAACCCTAATATTTCCCCCTTAACACAATAATACTAAAGAATTCACTTAAAAATTCATCTTTTGCACAAATTAAACCCTAATTAAGGATGACATCACCCCTTTATTGAACGATTTGCCACTTTGAGAAGGTCGTTGGTGCTGGGGAAAGATGGAAGGACCTCCCAAGGCCACGTGTCAATAATCTAGATGATATCTTCTTGGTGAAAATCCTCTTCTACTCAAAACATCCAAGTGCAAGTGAGTGGCACCTCACCACCAAGCCCAAACCCCCAATACCATGGCATCAGGCTCAAAAGTGGGATGTTTTCCCCCTCCTGGGAAAATCAATTAGCAAGAAATGGGTGGGCTAGGTCATCCAAGTCATCATCAAGGTCTTCCAAGTCATATCTCTCTCTCATCTGGCATGCGGGCCCCTGACATCCAACTTGTGGGCTTGTAGCCCCATGGAATCCCAAGATAGGTTTGTTCTCCCAAAATTGTCCACTAGATAGGTCCTGCAAAAACAAGTGGACACGCCCTCCAAGGATCTCAAGTAATAACATCATGATAAGTGGATCCAATAAAAAACCAATCCATCTAAGCATGTGCATCAATGATTACCATATCAAACAATTAAAAACTCAAAGACATTATGCGACTTGTCAAGATTAAGTATGGGAGGGTTGATGAGGTGTCCTATTGGGTAGATCTTTCCCTAGGTCAGGGAGATCCTCCAAGAGGTCCCTCTCTAAACCATGTAAAGTGCATGAGGTGGATGGGGTCAAGACTCAATGGGCATAGGGCTCATGACATACTAGGGGTCGTAGTGTCTCATTCATGGGTGCCTTTGTAGAGGGTGTGTGGTACCTTCGTCCACAATGCATTTTTTCCAAGCCCATCATTTGCCTTTTATCTATCTTTCTTTATATTTTCTTTAGGACAAAGAGAGTTTGAAGGTCACTGTCCTGGCGTGGTGACCAGATGGTGGAAATGTCACCCACAAATGCCTAATGGAAATGAGAGGGTTGGCTTATGATGAGACCCCCTTTCTCTCAGCCATGCAATTGAGAGTCACTGCCCTGGCTTGGTGACTGTTGTGGGGTATTCTACCCTACGGACTAATAAGCTAGGGATCTAAACTTATACGCAGATCATGACCCTTAAGATTTAACTTTTAACCTCCTACCCAAAATCTCAACCCCTTTTCTCAGGCAAACACGGGAAGAATAAACCAACATTTTTCCGACGGTTGAAGTAGATCCTCCGTTGAGTTGTTATCTCCTTGCTGTTGCTGCTCCTTCCATAAAGCTTCCTACAATGAAGACAATACTATGCATGCATGCTACTGATCTACTAGGGGGTTAGAGATAAAACATAAATCAAATAACATAGATGAGACTCATGTATTCGGGACGGGAAAAGTATCGTTTTCATTAATCTCAATATGAATCAACTTACAATGATTTCTGAGATCGGCCACCGTTCCTCAATCCTGATCCTGGGCTCTTCCTCTTCTTTCTGTCCTCCAACTGCTGCTGCATGAATTTCTCCTAAAGCTTAAGGCAAGGCT
>ML788200.1:375470-386559 GCA_009831015.1 Picea engelmannii | reverse complement strand
ACCAAAATGGAGTGAGAAACATTAGAGAGATGTAGAAGATAATAGCTATAAACTTCAAATATCAGATTTTATACAACAGCAAATTACAAGAAAATATTTGAGACAGCCACACAAAAATTTGCAAGTGTAGAAATTCTGGAAACTTTACTCCTCAACACTAAAACTCTGTTTTATTTATATCAGATTGGTGAATACATAAAAAGTAACAGCCAGTCTTTGTTTGCAGGGACTGTAGTGCGTACCACCTTTACGGATCCGTACATTCATGGGTTACTCAGTGGCCGTACAGCAAAACTGTAGCTCTATTCTAGCTGGGTTTTACCTCTAACATTCAGCAAACTACTGTAAACAGAACTTCTCTTCTGGTTTTGGTACCTGGGTATTACTTCCCTCTTTCTTCTGGTCATCCATACCACTTGTACGGTTTCCGTACTACTTGTACGCCCTCCTGGTTACTTCACACGAATTCTGGGAGGTATTGTTGCTGTGCTGCAAGTGACCCTGGCTCGGCCTCCTCACCTTAGCTTGGCCTCCTCTCCTTACCCTGCTCGGCCCTCCTCTGGTTGCTTCCTTGACCCTACTTGGTCCTCATTGGGGTGCTTCCTAGAGTCTAGACCCTACTCGGTCCTCATGAGCTGGTTCTTATTAACCTGCTTCTTGACCTCCCTTGGAAGAGCCTCCTCACTTAGTCCACTGCCTTCTCTTTCTTGAGGTATGATGAAATGAGGCTCTCTAGGTATAATACAACCCTAGCCTCTCTCTCATGCAATCCTGACCGTTGGATCTTGTCAAGATATTGATCTAATGGTGGGGACTTAATCACTCATCGAGACAACTTAAGTCACATCCAATGGCTGTGACTTAATCTGAAGTTGACTTGAGTGGTCCCCACCAGTAAAGTGTTGTCTAGACATAAGTTGGGCCTCATCCACCAGTAAAGTGTTGTCTAGACTGGAGCCATCTGAGTATCCCCATTCCTCCAGCTGAGTCCAATGTTACCAGAACCGGACAAGAACCAAAATTGGTAAAACCAGCCGGTCCGACCGGATCAAACCGATGATTCAAATCGTTCATGGCTGGTTCCATACGGAACCAGTTTTTTTCTCAAACTAGCCGGTTCTATACTGCCGCCGTACGGACGGAAAAGTGAGTTGATTTGCCATTTTAAAAATAAAAATAAAAAAGGGGCATGCAATTTGAATGGAAGGTTCTAGAAATGTCTAGAGCCCCTAATAAACCTATGAAAGCAACCCCACCCCCTCTATTTCATTCATATTACTCATTTGGGTTCTCTTGAGTTTGTGAGCTAAGGGTTTTTGTTGATTTTAGAGAGCTGATTTGCAGGGTTGAACAAGACCCCTGAATCCAACAACATATTCTTGGATGATGTTGATCCCTCATTAGATTGGGTTGTGGAGACTCATCCAACAACTTTTGACAATGAAGACCTTTCCTGGATGAATTTGGATCCCCAACCACATTAAGAGAATGTGTGTACTGATGTTGCAGGGTATTTTTTCCTTATGGACTAGGGGAATCAAGCCAGGCTCGGAATCCCCCTGTTGAGACTACTCATGTTGAAGATGTAGATGATGACTTTGAGTTTGAGTCTGAGTCCTCTGAGTCCGAGTTTGAGTCCTCTGAGTCTGAGTCCTCTGAGTCCGAGTTTGAGTCCTCTGAGTCTGAGTTTCAGTATGCAGATTCAAATTATTAGATTGTGTAGTCTCTAGTCTAGACTCTAGAGTTATTTTTGGACTTTATAGGCCATTTAGATCCTTTTTGATGATGTATTTTGATTCAGATATTCATATGACTATAGACTGCACTTACTCTTAGTGCTGTTTTGGTTTAATACACTGTTACTAGTTATATATATATGATAAACTTTGCAAATTTGTGTATAATGGTTTGGATTCACATGGATGCACATGAATATGTATTTTTTTTTTAAATTTGAATATTTTATGTATTTTTTAGTAACCGGTTTTTTGATCCGGTTTTTTTCGGTTCCGGTTCGGTTTCGGTTTTTTGGTTGACTGGTTTGACGATTGGTCTGGTTCTGGTAACTTTCGCTGAGTCCATTCCCACCATGTGGGTCTGTTGAGGATAACTTCCTGCTCTTTTAAGTATGAAGCAACTGTCTCATCACCTCCACCTTTGAAATTCTAGATACGCTGTCCCCACAACTTGTACAGGCGATCCTCATTGATGCCTATCATCACAGGTGGTCTTGGTGCCTGACCTCTAACAGAGCGGATATGCACACCACAACCAAAGAAGCTGACACCATAGCCTTGATGCTCTAAGGTTGAGATTGAGAGTATATTGACTCTCATATCTGGCACATAAAGTACCCCTGGTACCCTTAACCCTTCCAGATTCCATCTCTGCAGTGATACCACCCCTTGTCCTCAGACTGCTACCATGCTAGAGTGCACACCACACGTCACACAACCCGAGTCTTGGGCTGTAAACTCTTGAAGTGTAAGTCTTTCACCTGTCATATGGCATGTGGCACCGCTGTCTATGTACCACCCTGTCCTGGTTCTGTCCTCGGTATCGAAAAACAATGTATATTCATCTCAAAACATTCTAGAGAACTCACGAGCTGTGGCAGCCAACTGCTGCTCTTCTTCCTCATCTTTGTCTTCAATTTCTGCTGAGGCCGCTACCTCCTTCTTTTTTCCTTTTGTACCATAGCCCTTCTTGGCTTGTGAGCATTGGCTAGCAAAATGTCCAAATTCTCCACACACATAGCATTGGACATGCGAGAGGTCTTTCTTAGGTCTTTCGTTTGTGGATCCTCCTCTGAAGGTTGTTCCTCTTCTGCCTCCCCTCTTGGAGGTGAGAGCGAGATTCTCCTCCTCATTCACATTTCTGCCTCTCCCGATCTCTTCTTGGCTGCAGTCGTTCCATAACATTTCCCAATCTGGTAGATTCTCTCTGGCTACTACCCTTGCAATGAAGGCTGAATGAACAATCTCGTCTGGGGACAGTTTTATCCCTACTGCAAGGAGTTCATCTAGTAGCTGTTTCACTTTGGTGAGGTAGATTGTAACCCCTTCCCCTTTAGACATCTTTGTGTGCTGAAGTCTTTCTTTGAGAGCCATGATTCTGCGCTCATGCTTGGCTTCAAACAACCCCTTAAGATGTGACCACATTTCATGAGCTGTTTGCTTCTCACCAATGTTTGGCACCAGATGATCCTTCACTCCATCTAGGAGGATCCTCTGAGCTCTGGTTTCTAGAGCATAATGTAATTCTTTGTCCTTAGCATCAGTGGGGACTGTGGCTTTGTTCTCAACAATACGCCATACTTTGCTCTCTTGAAGGGCATTCTTCATTCTGTACCTCCATTGTACGTAGTTGGAGGCACCATCAAGTCTATCCTCATATCTGAGGTTTGTATCTATCTTGCTACTTAGTTTCAGCCTCTTCTGAAAAACTTTTCTCAGTGCTTTCAATGGACGGACTTGAACCAACTCTGACTTGCTCCCTCTTTCTCTGAGCAGATCGACCCTGCTCGATCCTCTTCTCCTGCTTCAGCTTAGAAGGTACGACCTCCCCTTTTAATATTCTACCCCTCTTTTGGGGCTGTCAGAAATCTGGCTCTGATACCATGTAGAAGATAATAGCTATAAACTTCAAATATCAGATCTTATACAGCAGCAAATTACAATAAAATATTTGAGACAGCCACACAAAAATTTGCAAGTGTAGAAATTCTGGAAACTTCACTCCTCAACTCTAAAACTCTATTTTATTTATATGAGATCGGTGAATACATAAAACAGCAACAGCCAGTCTTTGTTTGCAGGGACCGTACCACCTGTACAGATCCGTACATTCACGGGTTACTCACTGGGCGGCCGTACAGCAAAACTGTAGCTCTATTCTAGCTGGGTTTTACCTCTAACATTCAGCAAACTACTGTAAACAGAACTTCTCTTCTGGTTTTGGTACCTGAGTATTACTTCCCTCTTTCTTCTGGTCATCCGTACCACTTGTATAGTCTCCGTACTACTCGTACGGCCTCTAGGTTACTTCACACAAATTCTGGGAGGTATTGTTTCTGTGCTGCAAGTGACCCTGGCTCGGCCTCCTCACCTTAGCTTGGCTTCCTCTCCTTACCCTGCTCGGCCCTCCTCTGGTTGCTTCCTCGACCCTACTCGGTCCTCATTGGGGTGCTTCCTAGACCCTACTCGGTCCTCATGAGCTGGTTCTTCTTAACCTGCTTCTCAACCTCCCTTGGAAGAACCTCCTCACTTAGTCGACTGCCTTCTCTTTCTCGAGGTATGATGAAATGAGGCTGTCTAGGTATAATATAACCCTAGCCTCTTTCTCATGCAATCTTGACCCTTGGATCTTCTTGTCAAGATCTTGATCTAATGGTGGGGACTTAATCACTCATTGAGACAACTTAAGTCACATCCAATGGCTGTGGCTTAATCTCAAGTTGACTTGAGTGGTCCCCACCAATAAAGTGTTGTCTAGACATAAGTTGGGCCTCATCCACACTACTAGACAACCCCTAGTGTGGAAGTACCTGCCTAAGCTACATAATCTAACAAGAGAAATATTCAGTGGATAATAATTCAGATTTTCTGTCACACATACATCCACATCTTTTTTAGAAAAAAATGTGTTCGACATTTCAAGAAGAAATCAAATTATACATAGCAAGGTGCTTTTCTAGCATTCCAGAGGACATTGTCTCTCTGCTTTTTCAGAACCAAAAACTATACTTAAAGGACTGCCTATATTTTTCTCTAACTAAATATTCTTGAATCAAACAATTATCCTTTAGCTATCACGTTGTGATTTAGACTTACCAAGGCTAAATTTCACTTTCTATCCTGTCTGTTTCGCTGCAAAGAGGAAATGAATGGTCTGGTGCAACCACCCATGCTTTTTTGAGATGATGAGCTTTTCTGTATGTATGGATCGAATGATATGCCTTGTATTTTGGGGTGCTGTATTTAATTAACTTTGATATTGGAAACACCAATATTAGGGTGTGCAATAATAGTAGCTAGTAAATGCAGAAGGGTTTAAGTTGTTTGTAAATGTGCCACACTTTTACCATTTTAAATAAATGTAATATTCTGTGCCTCTTGTATGTATTGTTTTAGAGTCAATTTTAACCTACATCTTTACAGAATCTAAGAGCAATATGCAAATAACTTCTTGTTTATACCTTGCAGGTATCCATATGTAACTGGTACATCAGTCTTGGGTATTAAGTATAAAGATGGAGTTTTGCTAGCATCAGACATGGGAGGTTGGGAATTCCACCCTATGCTATCCAAATATTAATGTCTGACGTGTTTTTGTCACTTTTTTATGCACATGACCCTATCTATAAGATTGCAAGTTCTTACAATAGTTGCATTTCTGCTTTGTTGAGTTGAGAATGATACAGTGAATGGTAGGTTTGACTTAAGAATCAGTGTTGCACTTCTGCTTGAGGAGAATCATTGTGCATGTCAGGCCCAAAACTTCCTTTCAAACTGTTCGCATATAGCTTCACCTAGAATACTAATGACTTAATGCTAGGCTTTCCTTGGCACTTTTTAACATTCAAAACTTCCTTTCAAATTGTTGGCATATAACTTCACCTAGAGTATTGATGACTTCATGCAAGGCTTCCCTTGGGACTTGTGACATTTTTCGGTGACCAGAAAAATTAGAAGAACAGGAGCAGTAACCACAAGGATCAGCCCTTTGAAATGTTGCATTTCTTGTTTTTTTGACGTGGAAGCTTTGTTAGTTGTAACCTTGTTGCTGAAAATACAATATTTAAATCACTAAAAACCCAAATTGAAACTCATCATACAAAACCCATGTTTTGAGCTGCAACTTTTACAACAAATTTAGATTCAATGCAATACAAAAATAATGGATGGGAAAAATGATTTTATAGTCCAATCAATTTCCATGATTGTCAAGACTCAAGATATATGCCCGGAATATCCCCAAAATCTGCCCAGAAAATCCTTGAAATCTGCCCAGAACATCCTCGAAATCTGTCTGGAACGTCCCTGAAATCTGTCTGGAATGTCTTGGGGACGGCCATCAAGTCCCCGAGTCCCCAACATTTTGGGTAAGTTTCCTAAGGATCCCCGGAACACGGGAACGGCGGGTACATAGATATTAATCATAGTTACTATATATGAATTCAGATTCAGAGTCAAATTCGACATGATTCAAAAGTTCTTGTTGAAAAATAATACATGAGTAAATATCTCGCTAATCTGAAAAAAAAACATGCTAAGTATCAAATCCTTATGGGCAAGTACAAGAAGTGTTTCTGGCTGGTTGCAAGTTCACAAAGTTTTTTTGATGGGAGCATTTTTGGCATGCTCTGTTTTTTTGTGAATACTTGAATTTCAAACTAAATTACATGGTGAATTTTTGTGTGTGAGATGTGGATTTTTTTGGATGGGAAAAGCATTTGTTTTTGGAATGCTAGGTATTTTTGTGAATATCAGAATTCCAAACTGAATTTCATGGTGAATTCCTGTTCATTTGGATTTGGATTCAGTCAACGATCCATTGACTGAATTGAATCTGAATTTGTTGTTTTTCTTCATATGAGATATGATCGATATATTATTACAATGATGAGTATTCCATATATAGAGAACATATGGTGACCATCCATGAAAGGATGTGTCCCTAGGATAATCAATAACTATTTATTATTATCATTTACTTATTATATATAGTATCTAATAATCAATAATTATATTATTAATTATTAATCTAAGAGAATGTCTTCCCGATGTTGTCCGAGAGACATTCTGCATCATGCGAAGATTGTCTCTAAAATATACAAACTTCACCCTAGACTCACGACGTTTCTATCCCACCTGAACCGAGGAGAAACTCCTTCTGCGGCTCTCCCTCTAAATCAATTGACTCTCTCGAAGATCAGGCTCACTTTGGGTTCGCATGTAATAGCATATAGCATCTTGAGTCTATCATTCCTTGTCAAATCACCATGATTAGGACAAAGACCACACTAGGATCTTTCACCACAGGTTCACACTTGTGAGTGAATGTCATCCTGATGCTAACTGACACGTGGAAAGCACTTCAAGCACCTCGAGTCCATATTATTCCTTGTCATGATCAAGGAAGGACTACGCTTGGGCCCATTTAGCACAAGTGTACCTTTATGATAAATGTATCCTATCTCCCTTTGTCTACAGCCCAATCTAGGAGAAGGTCTGCTCGATGCTGAAACATCAACACTCCCTCTTAGCTAGGGAGGTATCTTTCCACAATAGTATACAACTACTATCTAGTGGTACAAAACCACTGCTAGCAGCACATAGCTACTGTCTAGTGACACACAGTCACTGCAAATGGTACACAACCACTGTAGTAGTACACACCTACTGTCTAGAGACACAGTCTCCGCCAGTGGTACACAACCATTGTAGTAGCAAAAGGTCTGTCACACATGGAACTCCCATGTGGACTTCTAGAGACTACTCCCTCTAGAAACACTAGGGTCAACTCCCCATAGTGTGTGACGTCAAGGTAAACTCCTTTGACATGTCCTCATGTGCTCTCCACAAGGTATGTGTCCTCATGTGTTCTTCACAAGGGACGTTGGGCTATAAGCCCAAACCCACTTATCCCTTCTCGGATAAGTGTCCTCACAGTCAACTCAACTCAGTTCACAGAGGAGTACGATCTGGAGAATGTTTGTCACACATGGCACTCTCATGTGGACTGTTAGAGGCTACTCCCTCTAGAAACACTAGGGTCAACTCCCCATAGTGTGTGATGTCAAGGTCAACTCCCTGGACATGTCCTCATGTGCTCTCCACAAGGAACGTTGGGCTATCCCTTCTCGGATAAGTGTCCTCACAAATCAACACAATTATCCCTTCTCGGATAAAAGCCCAAACCCACTTATCCCTTCTCGGATAATGTCCTCATAGATCAACTCAACTTAGTCATAGAGGAGTACGATCTGGAGAATGTCTCAGGAAGCTGCAAACATCAACACTTCCTCTCAGCGAGGGAGGCATTCTTTTCCACGCCAAGTCTGTCATGGAAGTACTTGAACTTCGTCCTGGTTTGGTAAGAACATCAACAACCTGCTCATCTGTAGGAAGGTATTGCATCGATACTTCCTTCCTTTGCACCATGTTTCAACATAACAGTGGAATCCAACACATGTCCAAATAAATCTGCAAGGAGCTTGCGAAGCCACACTGCTTCGTGGACTGCCACACTCAATGCAATGTACTCTGCTTCTGCGTTGCTCAAGGCCACAAAAGTCTGTTTCTTTCTACACCAGGAAACCATGGCAGATCCCAAAGTGAAGCAACACCCAAAGGTGCTCTTCCTATCCACTGTGCTCTTTACCCAATCAGAGTCAGTATATCCCTGCAATCTCATGTCAATACTGGAAGTATATCTTAGACCATGTCGAACTGTGTCTTGCAGGTATCTCAAAACATGCTTTGCAGCAATCCAGTGTGTATGTCTCTGTTGACTCATAAACTGGCTAAGTGTACTACTCACTGCATAACAAATATCTTGTCTGGTGTTAACCGGATACATTAATGATCCAAACAACTGTCTATACAGAGTCGAATCAATTTCTTCAGAATCGGAAGAAGACACTTAGTTTTTTCAGATTCGTCACCATTGGTGTAGCCACGACCTTCCAGTTTAGCATCCCAAACTTCTTCAATATCTCAGTTGTGTACTTCCCCTGACTCGGGAAGATCTCATCAGTTCTCTGCCACACCTCTAGTCCCAAGAAGTAGTGCATTATACCAAGGTCCTTCATCTCAAACTCAGAGGCCAATGCATACTTGCATTCAACAATAAGGCTATCTGTACTGGTGAGGAATAAATCATCAACGCAGAGGACCAAAATCAGGGACTCACCATTAACAGTCTTGTAGTACAAGCTAGGATCGACAACCCTTTTGCTGAAGCCCAAACTCATTAGGTGTCCATCAATCCTCGCATACCAAGCTCGAGGTGCCTGCTTGAGTCCATACAGGGCCTTCTTCAACCTCCACACATGAGACTCCTCATGTATCACGAAACCCTCTGGCTGCTTGATGTATACTTCTTCCTCAATCTCTCCATTGAGAAAGGCTGTCTTCACATCCATCTGATGTACTCTCCAACCATGGATGCTGCAGGGGCAATAATCATTCGGATAGAAGTGTATCGAGCAACACGAGCAAATGTCTCCTCATAATCTATTCCCTCTACTTGAGAGAATCCTCTAGCAAAAAATCTCATTTTGTGCCTCTCGATGCTCCCGTCAACTATGTGTTTGATCTTATAGATCCATTTGCAAGTCACTACAAACTTCCCCTCAGGTCTCGGAACAATATCCCACACATCATTCTTCATGATGGACTGATACTCCTCCATCATGACATCTCTCCATACTGGATGACTAGTTGCCTCCTTATAACATGAAGGCTCAAAATGAATGATGTGGCTCATAGCTGTGGCATAGCACGGATATCTCTGAGGTGTCTTACTCACTCGGAAGGTACCACGAGGAGTTGTATGTCCTTCTACCTCTTGCAGAGTCTGGCAAGCCCATGCAAGTCTCTCCCGACCTATTGCAATATCTTTGGGAACATTAACTGGAGCTGTAGGATCAACGGGACAAATTTGATCAATAGGCTCAACTGTCTCCCTCTGAAAGGTAATTTCATCTTGGACCATATTTGACATATAGAGGTTTCCTCATGAAACCAATGTCTAAGACATATTGAGGTTCCCTCATGGAACCAATGTCTTACAAGACATGTTTCCTTGTGAAACCAATGTCTTGGTTCCTTCATCTCACCATCCGAGGAACGTCAGGATGAAGTCTACATTCCCCCTTACTAGTCCACATAGGACCCTTCGGGGAGAATGTCTCATGATGTTTCCTCAATCATCAACACTCCCTCTAGAGTTGGAGGTGGTTCCTCCTCTGTCTCTGCTCCCTCTGACACCGAAGGTAGCTCTTCCTCATTCTCTGGCAGTAACTCAATATTTGATCCCTGTGGATGTAGTACAACCTCCTCTACTTGAGTTTTGGATCTATAACCATAGTTGTGCTACAGACGGTCTTGACTGGCTGTATCCATGATCACTAGAACTGTCTTTGGTATTTGGCATGGTCTCGTCCTGGGAGGTACATTGCTCCTAAAGATTTCCCGTCTCTGAGCATCATGTCTGGCAATGTCTCTCCTTGATATCATGTTGGAAGGTCTTGCCCTCCATGTCTGCCTCTTGCGATCGTCAATATGGCTCCTTCTGAGAGCTATTACATGTGACCTTCCTGGAACAAGAAACAAGAACAACAAAAAACATCTCCTAGAGGTGATCAATTTATCTTGTGTACAACTATATACAGTGACCCTCCAAACGATACGTCTTCTACTATGACCAACACACATCCATCATATACTCGATGTCATTCGGCTACCAACACACATCCATCATATACTCGATGTCATATGACTAACCATGTTGATTTTCTAGTGTTAAATTAGACAAGCACAATTTTCCGCAAGTGGTAATTACTTCCAATGATATACGGTATTACGTTAGTAAACTCTAGAACATCACTAAGTAACTCGGAAAATTTCAACTTCATAGAAACTTCGGTTTCTTCCTTAGATCACTTCCCACGCGTGAGAGAGAAAAATATGTGTGTCTATTGTTGTGTCTTTCAAGTGTCTTTTTATAGTAATATTAGATTGATTCAAAAAGACACGCCTCTTTGAAAATTAAATTAAATTTTCTTTCTTATAAATAGTTGGAGAATACCTCCCGTAACTACCCAAAGATTAATTTGGTTATAATCCATCCACATAGTATTTGACTTTGTTAAATTGTTCCTCCATAATTCATGTGATTCTTTGCATAAATATAGGTAGAAGTAAATATGCAGTACATTGTTTTTCTTCATATGAGATACGATTGATATATTATTAGAATGATGAGTGTTCCATATATAGAGAACATATGGTGACCATCCATGAAGGATGTGTCCCTTGGATAATCAATAACTATTTATTATTATCATTTACTTATTATATAT
>ML788200.1:308634-338549 GCA_009831015.1 Picea engelmannii | reverse complement strand
TTGAGTGTGGTGCAGTCTGTGTTAAACTCTTTCGAGTATCAAGAAAGTGTTAATGACTAATTAACTTGTTTCTATTCCAATTGCAATTTCAGTAAACTACATGAGCATATTCTACAACATAATCATGGTTGCCCACCTTGATGTGTCTTTTATTTTTGGCCGCATAATACAAGCAAGCGATGTATAAGGCCAGACAATGAGGGGTTCCATTTAGACTGGTATTTGAGGAAAGAGTCAAACTTGTGACACTGTTACTAGGATTTGACACACTTAGTTGTTTAGTTGGAGCATATTGATATTGACAACATTGTATCAGGGACAATGCCAGTGGGATTGGATCACTCTCTTTTCTCCAGCCTTCCACATGCAAATATAAATAAGGTATACTAAGTTAACAGATTAGGAGTCCAATGCTGTACTAGGAACATATAACATGGTTCTTAGACCAAAATATGAAACTACTCTGGTTTAATGCCCCTTTTTATTGGAGAGATCAGTTTCTGTTGTACACCCATTTGATGTTAGGTATTTCCATTGTCTCTTCTTTCTAATGGGTATAGGAAGGATTGTAGCTATCATGGTGACCTTTTGCGAAGAACAACAAAATGCAAGATTTTGGAGTATGCATTGCATGTATCCTTGTGTGCGGATGTGCGGGCGGGCATATTCATAATTCATGCAAGCGTATGTGCGGGCGGGCATATTCATAATTCATGCAAGCGTATGTGCGGGGGATGATTCACACATGCGTGTCTGCATATGCATTCGGGCATAAATGCTCACATATTAATTTGTGGCAGATATTTGCCATATTAGTATATTACAATTATATATCCTCAAAGTTATCGACTTTTATTAAAATTAAAGTAAAATAATAAACTTTAGTTATAATTTGTATATAAGTAAATTAATAAACATCAACTATAATTTGAATACGGAGGTTGCTTTATAAAGATTGTATATGAAGAATTGCAATGTAAATAAAGATTGCTTTGTTTTTAAGGTATCTTTATTTTATTTTTTTAAGAAGATTTTTATATGAAGAATTGCAATGTAAATAAAGATTACTTGGTTTTTAAGGTATTTTTATATAAAGATTTTTATATAAAGAATTGCAATGTAGATAAAGATTGCTTGGTTTTTAAGGTATCTTTATTTTATCTTTTAAGAAGATTTTTATATAAAGAATTGCAATATTTTTTTTTTTTGAGTAAAAAAGTGGATCCTGCTATATTATATAGACAAAATGACAGAGTGTACAAGAGAGTAGGCCTGTGGCCATACAAAATGCTGCCGATTATCATCGGAAACCAGCACATGCATATAGCAAGTAGCAGTAGTATAGAAAACATGATAACAGAGTGACATCTGTTCTGCCCTAAGGAAACCAGAACAGATGTCAAAAGTTCTAAGTTCACAAGAAACTAAAAACCTAGAAAGCAAGTAAAATAAAGAAGAATTGCAATATAAAGATGGTTTGGTTTTTAAGTTATTTTTATTTCAGTATTTAATTTTAATATTTAAAAATTTAAATTTTAATATTTAAAAGGAGGATTATCTAAAAATTTGGTTTTAAAGTTATCTTTATTTCAATATTTAAGTGGATGATAATCCAAAAATTGAATGTGATTTTATTTCAGTATTTAATTTCAATATTTAAAAATTTAAATTTTAATATTTAAAAGGATGATTATCCAAAAATTGGGTTTTTAAGTTATCTTTATTTTAATATTTAAGAGGATGATAATCCAAGAATTGAATGTGATATAAGGATTATTGGTATTTAACTTTGTTTTATAATACAATAAATGATTATTTAAAATAATTTGAATAAATTAAAATTTATGTTTAAAATATTATTTCAATTAATGATTTAAATCATATTTTAATTTTTTTGTTAATTAATGATTTCAATTAAGTGTAAGATATTGTAATAATGGTGTTTTTTTATATAGTTTATAAATATTGTAGTTTATAAAATAATTAAATGATTTTTAATAAAAATACTATTATTTGATGATTTAGGTAAAGAAGTATTTTAATATTAGTTTTCTAATCAGATTTTAATCAAGATATTAGGTTGCATAAATCGTTTTTTAAATTTAATGTTTTCCATCTAGATAATGCTTTGTACATTCATGTCATTGTAATGCTGTTCATGCCACGAAACTTGGATGGAAGTATGAAGCAATTTGATTAGGGGGAGTGGAAAAGCCATGGAGAGATCAATGCCCACAGAAAATGTCAAAACATCTCTGATTAAGTTATTTGAAGAAGGTAGTGAGGTGCTTCTGATATTTTAAGGGGACAATAATATTGTACCCTAGTCTATGATGATGTAGATAATTTACACTTTACACTGACAATCAAGAAATTGTAAATTTGAATGACATGTTTAGAGTAAAAGGTCAACTTGGATTGAGAATTGAAGTGACTCAAAATCTTTGAAGCTCATATAGATGTCTTCCCTAAAGGAGGCATTAATCTCACCTCAAGGGGGAGGAGATGGTTGGAAGAATTATTCTCATTTTCACGTGGTGGAGGGGAGATGGGGTTGAATACAAAAAAATTAAGGGGTGGAGGGAATCAATTGATATGTTTTATGTGAAAATAAGGATTTTTTTCAAAACTAGAGGCATTGATGCATCTTATTCTACCCATCAGTACAACAAATATTTAATAGAGGTGTCAATGCACCTTATTCTACCCATGAGTACAACTTATATTAAGTGATGTGTATTTTAATCAGTGTTTCATATTGAGAGTTTAAAGTATTTTATCACCGACCATTATAAAATCATTACAAAATCATTGAGTGATTAAGACTATATATAATGTGATGCACTTGGATAAAAAGTTACAATTTCTTGAATGTAGTTTATTATTTATGGTAACCCAATAGTCATGGTAACCTGAGAGTCACGGGGGCCCACTAGAGTAATTCAAGGGTTATGGAAAGAAAGAGTCATGTATTTTTGGCTTTCAAAGTGTGTTCCTTCAGTTATAAATATGCCTTTTTGTATTTTTAGAGGTATTTTCGGGATATTGATTTAGTGGAGATGTATTTTGTGAAAATAAAGGGTCTTGTCAAAACCAATAAAGCTATTCATATATCTTGTTATGCCTATAAGCACAACACAAGTTTGGTATAAGTGTTGTGTTTCTCCTTTTAAGTCTTCCTACTAGTTGTCTATAATCATCTTATAAATGTTTCCATTGTAAAGTTCACTACAATATGATTTTGACAATATATAATATGACCATACTTTTCTCAAAGAAAGTTATGATTTTTAAATTTACTTCATTATTTATGGTAGCCCAAGAATCATAAGAATCATAGGTACCCATTAGGATAATTCAAGGGTTATGTTAAGCAAGAGTCGTGTCTTTTGGATTTTAAGGTGCACCCCTTAGGTTATAAATAAGCTACTCTCTTCTTTCCAAGGTATCATTGGGTTATTTCTCATTCTTTTTTCTTGGTGAAGGATGAACATACTTGTTATTTTATATCTAAGGGCAATCAATGTGTTACCCAAGATCCTATGCACTTTGTCAATATGAATAAAGGTTCACATTTTCATTCTACTCATTATTTGCATTATTACTTGTTATTTGCATTATTATTGGGTGGATATGCTACTAAAGTGGTGGTGGTGTTATCGTAAGAAACACTGGTTTATTTACACTTACTCTATCTATTACTTTTGTTATTGTATTGCTTGAAATATTTTGCCTCTATGTTGGTGCAAAGCACATAATATATTTAATCACAAAAACAGGTTTCTCATAATAGAAAAGAGTGAAAAAAGGCGACCTTATTTTGACTAGGAAACATGTGCCATCTCCCTTAATATTTGAGGATACAAAATTATCTTGAAAATAGTTTCAATGTGAAGGGGCTGAGTTTCAAACTCCCTCTAAATGATACATTAAAGAATGGTCTACTTGCATTGAAAATATGTTGAAGTGTAGTAGTTTTGATTGTCAATCTAAGCCCAGTTTGTGTATTAGACCAGTGCCAAAAAGTTTTGAGTGGAAACACCACTTGTTTAGAATTTTTTGTTAAAAACTTCATTCTAGAGGGCGCTAAAAGTGGAGCTGGAAAGACTCCTAAGGATTGCCAATGAAGTACATCCTTTGCATAATTGTGATTGGGATGAAAGTCTTACGTTGATTAAAAACTATTACACTATTCACTCTAGTGTAAGTACTAGTAATGCTTGGTGGCTATCCTCTATATGAAAATTTAAGTCTTGAGAGAGCCTATTTGATAATGTCAAAGTGTTAGAGTTAATGGTCATATTTAGAACTTAGGACTTAGACGAATAATAAATGCTCACTAATAAAGTGATGTAATAATCGAGCAATTAATGTAGTTATTATAGTTAGGTATTTGGGAGTTATGTAACATACACCTCTTTCCTACTCTGTAATAAGATATTGCATCATCTAATGTATAAATCAATCCACTTAGTCTCATTCTTATGTGTGTATTCATGTCCACCCTTGGGTGTGTAAAATATCACATGGTACGAGAGTCATGGTGAAGAGAAGTCGAAGAAGTGGGTGAATGAGCTAAGTGACTACTATGGCCAGAGAAGTTGCTGAGACACTATTCACATACATTGGATAGAAGACAACAAACCACAAGGGAGATACCTGTGGAGATTCATGTCAGAGGAAGGAAGCAACCTTTGATTATTGTGATTACTTATTGCCAAGTGAAGGAAATCAAAGCCACAATTGTTGTAGATGTTGAATAAAAGAATCAAATTTTTTGTTGAAGAGGTCATGGTTGAATGCAGATTGTGAAGTATTAATCCAGTAGCGAACCTGTGTTTGTCAGGAGAAAGTGAATCTACAGTGTAGTGTGCATGAGGAGTTGTTGTGTTGGGTTGCCAATATAAAAAATAAAAAAATGAATTATACTTTTAAAAGGAACTGCTAAGCCTCCAAATAGACAGGTCGATGACTAAGACGATCAATAAGCACTATGCTATAAAGCATTTTTCTTTGTGTGCTAGGGTTTACATTGTTGGATCTAAATTTATTTGGATCCTATGACGCTAAAAGAAACATACATAGCGTTAAATGCTTTATAGCCGGGTGCTTATTGCTCACTGAGAAGGAAATCAATAACCACCCAGCTATAGTCTTTAAGACTTTGTAAGCATGATGGACATAAATGCATGGGCATAGATCAACATCACCATGGTTCCCATGTTATGAAACCTCCGCCCACTGATTTTCATGATCATCGGATAACCCCTTGTTCGGAAACCACATTGTCGTCGCCACTTCCTTCCATATATGCCACAAGAGTTAATGCAGGGGTGGATTAGACATCCACCAACCTATGTTTAACACAACCTTGATCCATTGCTGAACCCCATGCCATACTGCCCAAATTTGAAATTTGAGTCTTGCCAAACCCCATGCCATACTGCTCATTCATTAACTAGATGAGTTCCATATAAAGTTGCACATGCACTGGCTAAACATTTCTAAACTATTTAGTCTCTTACAATTGTTTAATAGGAACTAAACTAGAAGTTGTATCAAATGGAACTCCGTGGTAATTAGCTAATAGGATTAGCTCATGGAGCAACTTATTTGCATAATGATTGCGTTTCCTCTATTATCCATAGAGATGTCAAATCTAGTAACATATTGTCAGAAAATATTGTGAGCCACACTTAGCTGATTTATCTATCGCAAAAATTCTTCAACCCTATGGAAAGGGAGACTTGACAAGTACTATTGCTGGCACCAATGGATACACCACTCTAGGTAATCAATCATTTATACTTTGTGAAAGGGGTTAAGCATGGTTACATCACTCTAGGCAATCAATCATTTATACTTTGTAAAAGGGGTTAAGCAAAATTATGTTTTAGAGTAGCACAAAACAAATGCCATGCTAACGATTTAGAAGAATAAAAGTCATTGACAATATGTGATTGTGGGTTGCAGAGTATGCCTACACATATAAGGTGAGTGAAAATAATGACATATACAACTTCGGGGTTGTTGATGGAGCATGTGATTGGTAGACAACTGATAAAGATAGAATTTGGGGAGAATAAGGTCACTGCTCATTGGATTTCTCGTAAATTTGCCACTACATAAAGCACATTTAAGGTGATGGATAGCAGGACACCTGAAATTTATAAGGAGAGCATGATTAAGGTGCTCAAAATAGTAGTGCTCTACACCAACCATGATTTTTTGCCTTGAGTCCTTTTATGCAAGAAGTAGTGGATTTGTTGTTGGAGGTTGATCCAGGCCTTGCTTCCTCCTATTCAAGTAGATTTTATTTGGAATGCGCAGGATGTAAAAATTTACATCCATTATGTAATTTTATTTGTGAAAGCCATCTGATCAATATTTCTGACCATAAGAGGCTATCAAAATGCCTCTATGGAAGTAAGTAGGAGGTTCATATTGCCTCTTGTATGATAGGCATTGTTTTAGAAATTACCGGTTCAAAAATTTGATTGTATCCTAGCAAAGTTAACTGTAACATAATGCTGCAAAAGTAGTACATAGAAGCAATATTTAGAAACTAAAGATACAAATTTTTGAAATATATTGACATTTGACGTGACTTCTTTGACACAATTTACTCCGTGAGAGCTCTTATCTTGTTATTTTTTCTCACTTAAAGTCCTCTACCTCACTCTTCTCTAATCATTATTGCAAACACTCCAAAGTTTTATTACGGAGTAAACAACTACCTTTGAGAAATTAGATCAAGGTCAAGTTTTTAGATTTGGACCGAGGTCAATTTTTTATATTAAGAAGCCATAGCGGTGGTGTTAGGTATGTTCTTAACATTCCGAGGAAAAAAAAAAGGTATGTTCTTAACATTCTTGTTGGTTAGGATGTGGTTCATAGGTTAAATTTGATTTGATTTTTATTGATTTTATGAAAAATATTAAATTTTATATAAGATTTTAAATAGATTTGTATTTTTTATTAATAAATTTCATTGTGGATGTCTCTTCTAAAATATTTAAAGCCTAAGAAGCAAGTTGATTTGGCTGTAAGTTTTCATTCATGTAATGGAAGAAGGGACTTCCATAGGGAATGCCCATTCAAGGATAGACCAGACCTGAGAGCTTGGTCTTACCAACTAAGATGGGATTTAATCACTTTCAAACCTTCCAAGTACTGTATAAGCAACACAAGTTCAAGTTTGACCTTCACATTGTTTAAAACTGACAATGAGATTTTTCAAAGTGATACTTGTCCAAGAATTATTTATTAGGGGGATCCTAAGTGAATGTAATTCCTAAAATGCACCTTCCAAGCTTCATTTCGTTCCAATTCGTTTGAAAACCCACTCTGGACAAAAGCGCCTTGGCTTGAATATGTGTCTTAATAATCCCCACGCCTCCCTGGTCTCTATGGTTGCATTATACACAATGAAATCCTTTTCTCCCATTTATATTGGCATAGAGAAAAGGTACATGATATTTCTTGAGTCGTTGGTAAGCATTGGCAGATGGGATGTTATATGAAGAATATTGTGCTTAGGTGGCTACTATGAATTTATACATATCTACAATTTGGTAGCCAAAGATATGGTATTCATTCCCTAATTATCAATCTTATTTTCCACATGCTGAATAACCATATCCTAAAAGTCCTTTGGTGAACCCTAAAAGGTGAAGGGGATGCCAAGGAACCTAAATATATGGCATGGTTGGATCCATGAAAAACCCTAATTAACATGCCAAGTAAGTAATCCCTAAAGGTTTTGTCTATGGAATTGAGTTTTAGCCACCATATTTTGGACCCTGAAGCATCAAAAAATATTTGGAGGTTGTGTGTGGTGTTCTCCATGGAGACTTGTCCTAGAGTATAGTGATGAAAAAGTCTTATACAAATTGGTCATGAGCTATTTGTCTAGCTCTCTATTATGTGAGAAAAATGAAAAATATCTAGGGTCAATGCGTAACCTTGTTAGAGGGACCAATGATCCCCACATCGTTTGATTTAAATTTCTTTATGGATAGGCATGTCTCCTATGCATTGAGGGAGAATTTACGAAAACCTAGGGTCTAAAGCCTGCCCAAATTGAAGAGACACTCAAACTTATCATAATTTTTTTCAAGTCAATATTAATGAAGTCGAGACATATTGCCCATTCAATACCCTCCAACAATGTTATCACATTATTTAAGACTCCTAAACTATCATTTGGTCTCCATTGTATTATTTCCCCCTTCAAAATTTCATTTTACATAATGTCACACATAGGATTATTGGCTTGTTACATCATCTTGCTTCAATACCTTGTTATCAATTTCTAAGAATTTTAAACATCAAGGTTGATTCACGAGCCAATCTTGGCTCCACGTTGAACAAAGGGAAAATGAGGTAACATGGGGGGGGGGGGGTTTCCGTATAGTGTTCCCCTACTTTAGTTTCCTTGCAATTATTCATGGAGTACCTAAAGAAAACAACTTTCTTGTTATCTTCCCATTCTGATGAGAAATTACTTTGTGTGCCACACTCATTAATTCCTCCCGCTGTGACGATGTGCAATATAATGAAGGATTTGATGGATGGGTGTCATTTTGTGTGTGGGTTTAATATTGATCTAGTTGCAGAAGGTTCCATTATTATTTCTTAGTGCATTGGTGTTGGAGGATCCATCTAGGGTGTCACTTGCAACATTGACTTGTACATGCTATAACGACATTCCCTGGTGCTTCTAGGTTTTCTCTCGTGACTCCTTTTCGTATTCTCAGGGTGGCCCTGTTACATCTATTGGTTTATTTCTACTGGAATTTCAGAGGCAAGTCTTAGAAATACAATGGAACATTGCCCTTAAGAAACACATGTTGTGTATTATGTGATCTAATAGAAATCTACAAGGGTTTGTAGAGGTGTGAGAAGAATGTAGTGGGAGTTCATTATAGCATCAAAAATTCTAATGTTAGGTGGTCCAAGTTGCAAGAGGAATGGTAAAGCAAACAATGGGTTGAGAATAAAATACAAGATGACTGTTAAGGAGATTGCTTCCCAATTGTTGGCGTTAAAGAAGTCTAAGATTGAATTTAGTACCTTCATGATTATTACTTGTGGCAAATACCTTGAGCTAGAATCCCAACTTAGTTCTTTAAAATCATTGGTCGCTTAGATTGTGGCACATCTTGGTCTGCTACAAAAATTTCTATCATACCCTCCTCCTTCATCTTTGATGACTATAAGAGAATCATCCTTACAAGCTCATTCTCAGAGTGTAGATGTTGTGTGGAGTGAGAATCCTTAGGTTATGGAGACCCCAATAGAAGGCACAGATGCGAGTTTGTCGTTGCAAAAATTGCAACTTCTTATTGTGAAAATTGCATTTTCTAATTCCTTAAATTGTAGTATGCTATTTTGTAATGTTCCCAAGCCAATATGGCAGGAACATCACGGTTTTTGGTGTCTTTTAAACTTTCAATGGTTGTGGCATTTCATCAAACACTTTGCTGATTTACTTGTTTGTATGTGTTTACTTGCAGGTTGACCTCTTGATTTCGGCCTTAGGGTTTATGTTGATGAATTTAATGTGTGTTGCAACAATAAACAAGAAGATACCGTAATGGAACATACCTCAACCATATGCAATATCAACAATATGATAGACAAGCCAAAACACCTCAGATCTGATTTTATTCATAAATAGAAGAACCTGCTACAATGAAGAGGCCGATTTGGAATGCTCAACAGATGGCTCCAATAAAGACAATAGAAGCTGCTACAAAATTCTCCATGAAGATACTATAAGCCTCCAAAGGTTGGATACATTATGAAGACTGAATACAAGTAGAGATCTAGGCTGTATGCAACACCAAACCCCCCAACAGGAAAAGCCACACTCTAGTAGATGTTTGAAACCCTCAATAATTCGGCCCAGCTGAAGAAGCCGCCAAATGAGTCCAATGAAGATGCCAAACTATAGATCGGGAGGTGTAGAGTCCCCTCCTAAAATCTCAAACCGAAATACCAAGGGAAACTCCTCCAATGAAGTTGCACCCTCCTGAAAACTGCCAAACCCTACAATTTCGGCCTTGATGAAGGAGGCCTCCAAATGCCCTGAAATTCGCTAGAAAGGTAGATTGGGACACTGCAAGTCACTGGGTGAAGTCTCAGGGTCAGATCTGAAGTATAACCCCTACAAATTAAATAGATCTGAATCTCAAAATTTATGTCCTCCTCTCCAATTCGTCCCAATGCTCTAGGAAATAATCTGAACCATAAAACTCTCTCAAGAGGCACTAGAAATCATGGCTAAGGCCCTGCAAGTAAAAACCAAATGCTCAAATCTCCAATATCCCTCTCAAAATCCTACAACGAACCTTCCTTCACTGAAAGGTACGCCTCCCTTGCTGGAAACCCCCAATGGTGCGCCCTCCTTCTCTTCCTGTGCCTGCGGTTGGTGTAGAACACTCCTGCACTGATGTAGATCCGAACTAGAATGGTGTGGGAGAGTATTGCATCTCCGAGACCAAGCTTGGGACAAGCTAGGTGGAATCTTTTACCATCGAATTGTCCTCTAGGGTTTGTTAAGTCAAAACCCTCAAAACCCCCAAGGTATGGGCTCTCTAGCTAGAAGCCAGATATCAAAGATAAACATACATGAATGAATGCGAGAATAAATTCCCTTGCCTCTTCTTTATACTTCATGCATCCCCTTGTCTCTCCAAAGTGAATTTTATTTTTTAATTATTAATTAATTAATTAACCTTTTTACCTCTGAAAAGTGCCTTATCTCTGCTCATGGCTTCCCTAACCACTGAAAGTCACTTCTCACCATCCTATCCTGTAGTGTTTCTCCTCCTGATTCCAATGAGCTATTACAATGAGAGGTTCCTCCAAGTATTGTGCCCAAAATGACCTCATCAATGAATTTAATTGACTTATAGCTCAAAATACTCAAAATCATGGAAATCGTTGGAATGCAACGAAACCAAATCCAATATGTGCAGAATGGATCATAATGATGAATAGGATGAGCGATGCAAGATGGACCCCAAAATATCCATCAATAGCTCTTGTACTTGCTATAATCTCCAACTGGCTACTTTGGTCACCATAACCCTTTGTAATGTAATGATATCCCAAAGTGGGGACATTACATTCCTCCCTGCTAGAATATTGCTTGTCCTCAAGCAATAACCAAATCCCTCCAAGTATAATACCAGGATCCCATGTCCACCTGTGGGACACACAGTAGACCCCATCCAAAGATGAACTATCAGGCACTCTGTCCCCTGGGTCTCATATCAAGACATGAGCTGCAATACCCTGGGAAGCATAATCCTGAAATATATCAACACCGTGAAAATCATGCACATGACACATGGCCTCATCCCATAATGAGTCCACCCTCCAAAATACTACCAAGATCAACACAGCCTCCATCAACTGCAAATGCTGATGCCATAATGAGGTACTGCAAAACCTCTGTGAGACACCCTCAAGTGATGTGCTCTCCTCAACATTGAAGCTCAATGAAAAGTTATAACAATTTCTCCCCGCAAAGGTCCACTCGCCCCTATGAGTCGGTGAAATTCTAAACCCTATAATCCCTTGGTCCCATGCTAGCCTCCGTCGAAGATCACCATGCTGGCACTGCACTATCATGACCATGCCTGACTGCTCCTTGTATATATACCCGATCCTCCACTCCTGGATCCTCAAGCTGAAGTACCTGTGGCACTTGGATCTGCTGTTCATAAGCTGCATCTGTAAGAAAATATCTGTGAAAATCTCTGTGGATCACCATGCTGGCACTGCACTATCCTGACCATGCCTGACTGCTCCTTGTATATATACCTGATCCTCCACTCCTGGATCCTCAAGCTGAAGTACCTGTGGCACTTGGATCTGCTGTTCATAAGCTGCATCTGTAAGAAAATCTCTGTGGAAGTAGTACCTGCCCAACCATCTCCATGCCTGATCATGATGATCAAGAGGGAGAAAATGTCTCCCTCCATAGGACAAGTACCTGCAGGCCCACTCCAAACCAACCCAAGGTGGAGTGTGTGGCTTTCTAGCACAACCTGGGTCAACATGATGTAAAACATCATGCTAACAAAATGAACTCCCAGATCCCATGGAAAACTTGGAAGTTTATCACTTCCAGTCTCTGCTAGCTGCTCCTGTGTTAGACTGATCACTGTTGGAATCCCTCTGTGCTCATCTATTGTCACCTGGCCTATTATGCTCACCATCACGCACCAAGTCTCAACTATCTTCCTAACATGGTCCACCTCTGACCCGCTGTATGTCGTAAAAGTACTCCTGTCAGGTGGTCTCGGCCTACTCACTCTCCATGTCCTCAACCATTGTCTATCTCTCCTCATGCTGCTGTCCATGATAAAAGTGTCAGGAAAGGATAACAAAGACATATGTAGCTGACTGTAGGACTGAAAAATACCACCTGCCTCGGTCAATCCCAAGGATTCGACCAAAATCACGTCTTCCGGTACCCATGATAACTGCTCGCCTGTAGTCATCACTAAACCCCAATCATCAGGAATAACTAGAAGTAACTCCTCCAACTGCTGGTCAACCAACCTCCATCTCTCATCTCCCATGCAACTGCTGATACAGTGAAGGTGATCTCTCGTGACTAGGTGCTGCTGCAAAGGAGTAACATATGCATGCTCTCCTAGGTGTGTCTCCTCCCTGCAAGGCAATATACTCCTCTGAATCCCTCCATACAACTCGACATGTCTCTGTGAGCTACCACTCACCACTGTATGATTCAACATACTCATGTCATCTCCCGTATACTCATGCTGCATCGTAAATGCTGGGCGTACTACTGGATCAACCTCTACCTAAAGGTCAACCACTCTCGAGACACAAATGGAAGTGTCCTCCATCAACTGGTGCTCCTCTGCCAGACCACCAACATCCTCTAGCCATGTGAATGAAATACATATTTGACTATCCACTAGGATAGACGAAGTGGATTTATGACAAACCTCCTCAAGAAGCTCCTCTGATCGAGACTCTGATTCTTGAAGGGCTCTCTATGTGCCTCTCAAGAATCCTCGAGTGCTCTCCAACTCCTTAGTGAGTCAGTCCATCTCCAACTCCTGCTCCCTCAAGGCCCTGTGATACATATCACCAATCCCCAAGAGGTAGTCCCCGTCTGTCAACAACTGCTGGTAGTCGATCCTCATCATAAACACTCTTTCCCTGAGAGTGTGAAAGTCATCCATGGAAAATCCCTCATCTGAACTACCATGTGCCACTGATGCTCTCCAACAATAATCTGTCATCAATGCCTGCATGTCATCACTGCGCTTGGTGGCTGTCATGATCATATCCTCACTGACTCTCAACTGTGTTGCTAAGTGGTGTGACTCCTAATCACAGTCATGCTGAGGTGCCACCTCACGTCTCTCACTGTTAGTGCCATCACTGGTATCCCCACCAATACTCTCTGCAAAAGATAAAGTGCTAAACTTCCCACTGTATACTGTGCCACTGGGTATACCCATATGTGACTGCACATCATCCTCAACTTCTAGCTCTCTCTGAATCATACTATAACATGTATGAGCAATTGTATCCTCCTGTGCACTCACCCTGCTACTATCATCTATGCCTAGATCCCATATAGATGTGTCCAGAAACATCCTATGATCATCCTAATCAATGAAGAGTACATCCTCATCACTGTAGGTTGGTCCTGGAAGTAACTGTCCCATCAAGTTGTAAGTATCCATAGTTTTCTCAACTAATGGAGTCTCCGAAAGAGGTGACTCAATCTCCTCATGATGATAGGTATTTATAAGGTCCATTGTCTCCAAGTCATGTCTCTCCACTTAGGTCTGGGGATCCATATGTCCATGGTGTGCATCCCTCACACATGGCTCCTCCATCACATCTGAAATGCCACTGATATCCTTCTGTGATGTGGCTATCACGGGTGTCTGAAAATACGACATATGTGTCACGACCCTCCTAGGAAGCTCATCATCTCTTGGTGCTAACACGTGTGAATCCCCACTAGTGTCTCTACTCTGATAAGGTGTAGGGTCATCAACACCATGTGATATGTCTGCTGCAATGTAGGTGCTATCATCCTGTCCTTCCGACTGTCTATCCACTACACAAGGGTCACCATCCTCCCCAAGCGTGCCATAATCACTAATATCTACAAGTGTGCAAGAGTCACTATCCTCCTCAAGCATGTCAAAATCACTAGCCTCTGTACTAGCACCATCACACTGCTCCAAATAAGCATCTAGATCTTGCTCTATGTCCTCACACACCTCATCCTCACTGTCATAGTGTACCTCAATAATATGCTTCTTACCATTACCCATACACCTATGTTTTGGTTCCCAAGGCCCCTTGCAACTGTAGCAAAGTTGCGCGCTCCTAATGGGTGTGGGGTTTCTCTGTTCTTCCATCCATCTAGCTGCTCTGGCTCTCTTTTCCTCTGCTACGATGATCCCATGTAAAACATCCTCTTCACTCCAAATGGAATTTATTAAGGCTACATACTGAAGAAAGGTTATTTGAGCCCTAGTTTCCTTGCTAAGGCCGGGATATTTTATCTCCAAGTATGCTATCTCAAAAGATATCTCATCCATTTCTCCTTGTGTAAGACCCCTCAGAGTGGCAGGAGTCTAGGCTTTGCATGTATGTTGTCACACACCCACTATAGTAACTAAGACTTTTCGCCCTTTTTCTCTTTTCTTCCAATCCCCGAGCTTCTATGGGGCCGGGTGTAGACCCTACCTTCCTCATGTGATCATTGGCTATGACCACTGGCCTTTCCAGAAAGGCACTTTCGGCTTTCACGATTCAGGGAATCACGATGCAAGCGTTCCCATGTTCTCTGTCTTTTGAAGTGCCGAAACCCAAAAAGAAGGGTCTAACTAATCGTCAAATTGGTCAATGGCTCAGATTATATCCCGACACTCTGCCTTTTGAGGTTTCGCATACCGGAAGACGAGGGGTTCATACCCTTCGGTTCCCCAGGTACCGAAACATAGAAACCCATATATCTACTAAGCTCAATTCGGGGTTTCGCGATATGCGAAGACAGGAGGTCTCGCACTTGAGTTCTCGGGAGCTGAAACTCTGAAGCCTATCCACTCTGCTCAGTACATTTAAGGGTTTCACAAATTGGGATTTCGTGATATGTGAAGACAAGAGGTCTCGCACTTGAGTTCCCAGGAGATGAAACTCCGAAGCCTATCCACTCTGCTCAACTCATTTCGGGGTTTCGCGATTCATGATTTTGCGACATGCGAAGAGAAGAGTTCTCGCACTTGAGTTCCCAGGAGCCGAAACTTCAAAGCCTATCCACTCTGCTCAGCTCATTTGGGGTTTCGCGATATGCGAAGACAAGAGGCCTCTCACTTGAGTTCCCAGAAGCCGAAACTCCGAAGCCTATCCACTCTGCTAAGCTCATTTCGGGGTTTTGCGAATCGAGATTTCACGATATGCGAAGACAGGGAGTCTCGCACTTGAGTTCCCAGGAGCCGAAACTCCGAAGCCTATCCACTCCACTCAGCTCATTTCGGAGTTTCGCGAATCATGATTTTGCGATATGCGAAGACAAGGAGTCTCGCACTTGAGTTCCCAGGAGCCGAAACTCCGAAGCGCTGAAACCTTAGGGAACCATTCTCTCGGGTACAAGGCTTCTAGACTTAGACTACAAAATCCTTCAACGGGTTCTTGGGTAAATATCCCCAGGCTGGGTGACCTGACTAAAAGGCCTTCTTAAATTATCGAGCTATGAACTCTGTGACAGGGGTGAGGTAAGCTCGTATGGTTTCTAAAATGATAGTCCTTTAAAGGAACTCACTCTGGCTTTGGAAGGTGAGGGAACTTCCCGGGGGGAGGTGCCTTTGGGAAATCAAACCAGGGCATAGTGCGGGTCAAATACATGGGACAAATCTCAAGGGAACGACTGATAATCCGAACTTATTCATTCTCTACATAAACCGATTATGGTCATATATGTATGAGTATGTATCCATTATTTCTGGTCAAAACACAAGGCAAACATTGGTATACAAAAATCATTTATGAGTGTACAAACATGAGCATGCGTCCATTATATTCAATTCAAGACATGAGATATAAACACTTATCATAAAAACACCAGGTGTGACGCGACTGCTGAGAGGGGTGCTTGTTTCCACCCAACCGCAGGCTCAATGATTCCAATCGGATTTACCACTAGCCACACCCGAGCTGGAACACGATGCTTTGAGACTCAGTCTCCTACTTCCCGCTCGTCGGAAGTCGAGGACGAAGGTTACTCCCCTTCTCCTCTGCTCACGACTCACTGTGTTTTCCATATTTCTTCTGGTTCTCCTTCCGCGATTCCTATCGCGCACTCTCCTCTCCCCTTCCACACTTCTTTCCTTGCCTTTTTTTCCTGCGAGGTTGCGTGTGGCACAAATTTCCTTGTCCGATGGTTAGGTCTGAGAGCTTATATGGATAGGAGGTTCACCCCCATCCCCTCATTTACTCTTGAGGAGCCTCCCCACCTACCATCCGAGCAGGTAATTCATTCAGGGGTCTAAGAGTGGGCTTTGGTTTTCGAGCATGTACAAACCAGTACGGTTTTGGTTCGGTGGAAGTTAACGCAGCCATTCCCGGCCCCTTCCACCACCTCTCATCAGCCATCGTGGTCCCTTTCAGCACATCCCCCTCCCAACAATCATGCGACACATATTCATGATATAATTTTCATTCATCGACCTTTTATACAAAGGTCTGTCAAATCAAACATTTACATCTTTGAGTTTGCCATAGTTTTTGGCCAATATAGTTATTTTTACAGGCTGGGGGAAACAGGGTGTTACAAATCCCTCCCCCTTAAAGGAACATCGTCCCCGATGTTCTATATATCAACATGACATGTATGTATAGAAGTAAACAAAATCAGATATGCCTATTTCTTGGCATCTTCCATTTCCCATGTCGCCTCATCTGGGCCAAAATGTTTCCACTGCACCTTGACCTGTGCAATGGTTCGGTTCCTGAGCGGAGTTTCCTTTCTGTCCAGTATGCATTGAGGTTCTGGTAGGAATTCTCCCTCCGGTTCCACCTGGATCACATACTAGTCAATTAAATGATTAGAATCATGTACATATTTCTTCAATAATGAAACATGGAAAACATTATGTGCTTTTATCGTGGGAGGAAGTGCTAGCCTATAGGCTACATGTTCCACTCTATCTAGAACTTCAAAGGGTCCACAATATCGATATTCCAACTTGGCACAAGCTCCCATCTTCAGGAAAATCTTCCTGGGTCTAACTCTGAGATATACGTGGTCTCCTGCCCTGAACTCTCTTGGAGTTCTCTTTCAGTTGGCGTAACTTTTCTGTCGGTTCAGGGCGACCTTTAAATTTTGTTTTATCTGAGTCACTTGTTGTTCCATTTCCTTCAGCATGTCGGGTCCAATAGTAACTCTGTTTATGGGGTTACTCCAACTGACTAGAGTTTTGCATGGCCTACCATAGAGGACTTCGAAAGGACTCATCTTCAGGGATTCTTGGTAGCCGTTGTTGTAGGCGAATTCCACCGGTGGCAGGTAGTCTTCCCACTTTTTGGGTTGATGCATTACATGCATCCTTAGCATGTCTTCTAATATTTGGTTCATTCTTTCCATCTGTCCATCGGTTTGAGGATGATAGGCTATGCTAAACAACAATTTGGTCTCTAGACCCCCCATCAGGGATTTCCAAAAGTTGGAAGTAAATTTCGTGTCTCTGTTAGACACGATCTCTTTAGGCATACCATGTAGTTTGAATATCTCCCTCATGAATACATGGGCGATGTCTATCGCCTTGCAAGTCGACTTGACGGGGATAAAATGAGTGGACTTGCTCAATTTATCCACCACTACCATGATGGCGTCATTTTGTTTGGTCGAGGTTGGTAATCCAGTGATGAAATCCATGGAGATGGTTTCCCATTTCCATTTTGAGATTGGTAGAGGTTGTAATAATCCTGCTGGGTGTCGGTGTTCTGCTTTAACCTGTTGGCACTCTATGCATTTGGCTAAGTATTCAGCTATGTCTTTCTTCAATCACAACCAATAGAATTGTTTCCTGGTGGTCGTGATCATCTTCTGGTATCCTGGATGACCAATATAGAGTCTTTTATGTAGTTCATCCATTATGAACCTCTTCAAGTCATCACAATCTGGAATATACAATCTATTTATGTAAGTTAGCAGACCTCCATCTATCATCTGGTAGCCTTCACACTTTATCCCTGTGGGTTCTTGCTCTAGATATGAGGTCACAGTCTGGAAGAATATGTCTGTTTCTTGTGCATTCCTGACTCTTTCCTTGACATCCGTCTCGTAGGTGCTCACCGCTGGCAGGTGAATTGTTTTCATACTTCGGCTAAGGGACTCGGCCACCTTATTTTCTTTTCCTTTGATATGTTTGATTTCAAAATCAAAATCGCTAAGGAGGGACATCCACCTAGTTTTTCTGGAATTGACCTTTGGTTGGTCAAACAGATATCGTAATCCACATTGATCTGTCATAAGTACAAATTTCCTTCCGAGGAGGTAATGCCTCCACATTTTTAAGGCGTGCACTATCGCGGCCAGCTCTAGATCATGGGTCACATAGTTGACTTCATGCTCATTCAATTTTCGGGATTCATAGCAGACAACACTTCCGCCTTGCATAAGGACTCCTTTGAGCCCTTCCTTGCAGGCATCTGTGCACATGAGGAAGTCATCTTCGGGATCAACGATCTTCAACATGGGTGCGTGGGTCAGTAGGTGTTTTAGGGATTGAAATCTTTCTTCACATTCTTGCGTCCATGTGAATTTAGCTTCCTTCTTCTAGAGAGCAGTGGTTGGACAACCAATCCCGGAGAATCCTTTTATAAATCTTCTATAGTATCCTGCTAAGCCCATAAAGGACTTGATATTTGAAACGTCCTTTGGGGTAGGCCATTCCATGATAGACCTGATCTTGTCAGGGTCTACTGCTACTCCTTCAGATATGACATGCCCAAGTAATGTATTTGCTTCTGGAAAAAGTCGCACTTGCTAAATTTGGCATAGAGCTGATGTTCTCTTAGCACTTGAAGCACAAACCTAAGATGTTCCTCATGTTCCTCTCTATTCTTGGAATAAATTAATATATCGTCAATAAAAACTAGTACAATTTTGTCTAGGAATTTGTTGAGCACATTGTTCATCAAGCACATAAAAGTGGCAGGGGCATTGGTTAATCCAAATGGTAATACCACAAACTCATAGTGACCATATCTCGACCTGAAGGTAGTTTTGTGGATGTCTTCACCCTTGATTCAGACTTGATGGTATCCAGATCTCAAGTCAATCTTTGAGAATATGGAAGCACCTCCCAATTGATCAAACAAGTCATCGATCCTGGGTAAGGGGTACTTGTTCTTTATGGTTACCTTATTGAGTTGTCTGTAATCTATGCACAGTAGGAGGGTATCGTCTTTCTTTTTCACAAACAGGACTGGTGCTCCCCAGGGAGACACACTGGGTCGGATATAACCTTTGTCCATCATTTCTTTCAATTGTAATTTAATCTCAACTAGCTCGGGTGTGCTCATCCTGTAGGGTGTTCTAGACACTGGCACCACTCCTGGTGCAAGTTCTATCAATAAGTCAATGTCCCTTCTCGAAGGTAGACCCGATACCTCTTCCAAAAATACATCTCTATATTCTCCTAGTATGGGATGGTCCTCGAGGCTTGGTTTGTCATTTTCAATTGATTCCAATACCTGTATCGCATAAAGTGGACATCCCTTTCTGCAATATTTCCTCATTTGAAGAGCTAATATTCATCTCACCGAGACAATTTTTTGGATCCCTTGAAGGGTTATCCTTCTTCCTCCTTCACTTACACATTCTAAGGTTTTGTGGTAACAATCCAGTATGGTTCTATATGTGGCTAGCTAGTCCATACCGATCAACAGGTCATACGACCCTAGGGGTAGTATATTAAGGGTTGCTTGGGTGGGGAATTCACCCATAGTAAATTGGCAGGCTGGTATGACCTCCGCTACCTTTCTTTTGGTGCCAGTGGCTAACTGTACCAACCATGGCTTGGCGTGTTTATGTGGTTGTAATTTACACTTATCAACAGCCTTAGGGGCTATATAACTCAAATTTGAACCAGGGTCGACTAGAATAGACACTAGATGGTTGGTGATCATACCTTCTACCTCCACCACTGAAGCTTGGTGGTCATCTTGTTTATTATCCACGGTTGCATAAATTTGTGGCATACTCCTAGCCACATCATTGACGGTGGTACCTTCTTGAACGTTGTAAATTCTCCGACTATTCTGTTGTCAGTGCGGGCAGTCCCTCAGTAGATGCTCTTCTCCACAACCCCAACATTTCAAGGTTTCTTTCTTTGGGTTATCAATCCTTCCTGGGGTAGATCCAAAAGGTTTATTTCCACTTTGGGAGGGAAAATTCTGCTGATGTACACTTCGGGTTGGGAAGCTCATCCTTGAGTCCTTTTTATAATTTTTAAATCTTGGAGATTTAAACCCCTTTTTCTGGAATCCCAAACTATTCTTCTGCTTCCAGCCTTCACGAGGTTCTGTCCAATGCCCAAGATGTTCATAACAATATCTTGCCTTTCGAATAGTGTCTTCTAGGGTCTTTGGCTCATCAAACTCAATCCTGTTTTGATAGTCCTTAGGTAGTCCGTTGATGAACCGTTGCACCTTTACCTTTTCTGCTTTTATATAGGGTATGTACCTCAACAACTTGAGGAATCTGCTGACATATTCCTCTATGGTGAGTTTCCCTAGCTTGAGTTCATAGAATTATTTAGTCTTTTTCGTCGAAATAATTTTTTGACAGATACTTCTTCCTGAAGTATCTCTCAAACCGTTCCCAAGACATGCCCTCTTCGTGAATCCCTTTTACATTATTAAGGTCTTCCCACCAGATGGAAGCCTTTCCATTCAAGTTGAAGGCGGCCACTCGGGCCTTCAAATTTTCTGAGAAGTCATGGACTCTGAAATGATTCTTTAGTCCAGGCAGCCAGGCCTCTGCTTCCTCTCCCTTCTTTATTTCACCGTCGAAAGAGGGTGGTTTGACCTTCCTGAATTCTTCGAGGTTATGGCTCTTGGAATGCTTCCGCTTCTTCCGTTTTCTTTGGGAATAGGAACTAGTACTGCTGCTAGAAGATCACTCCGAGTCACCTGCTTCCTTGCCAGAGGGATCGTCCGATGCTTGTCCCTTATCTCTGGGGTGGACTTTTCTCGAGGTGATCTTCCCAGTGTGGCCACTTAAAAGTCCACGTTTCTGTATCTCAGGTGGACTTCGACTTTTCTTTTTCTATCGTCGGTCCATGTGACTAGTGTCAGGTTCGTGCTGCAATTGTCTTTGTATGTCAGATAAACTCTGCAGTAAGACTGCATTGATTTCCGTTTGCTTCTCTTGCTCTTTTATCATCCTCTCGTTGTCGGCCTTGCAGCTCTGTAGTTCGACCATGAGGCTCCTCACAGTGTCAGCTAGATCTGGAGGAGACCGCCCTCCTTTCATCAGACTCTTCAACTCTATTGTGGGAGCCATCCCCCACTTCATGGTGAGTCACCATTCTATGAGTCTGCAGTTCCCGCGGTTGATCTCCCGCTCGTGTGCAAAAGAAAAACGCTTGTTGTTAGTCAATATTTATATTCATTCATAACTAGTACATAATTCATATTTTTCACATGCACACCCACAATAGGAGTTTTCATTCTTAACTTCGACTTGTGATTAAGGGGGTTAAGATAGAGGGTTACTCCTGTTAAGAGTACTTCGAACGGAGTCTTTGCACAATCTGTTCATAAGCCCAAGTAGGCCAAGTGTTGTAACCATGCTCTGATACCAATTTGTCACACACCCACTACGGTAACTAAGACTTTTCACCCTTTTTCTCTTTTCTTCCTTCTTTATCGGGGAACAGAATCCCCGAGCTTCTATGGGGCTAGGTGCAGACCCTACCTTCCCCATGTGATCGTTGGCTATGACCACTGGCCTTACCAGAAAGGCGCTTTCGGCTTTCGCGATTCGGGGAATCATGATGCAAGCGTTCTCCTATTCTCTGTCTTTCGAAGTGCTGAAACCCAAAAAGAGGGGTCTAACTGATTGTCAAATTGGTCAATGGCTCAGATTATATACCGACACTCTACTTTCCGGGGTTTCGCATACCGAAAGATGAGGGGTTCATACCCTTCGGTTCCCCGGGTACCGAAACATCGAAACCCATATATCTACTAAGCTCATTTCAGGGTTTCACAAGTCGGGGTTTCACGATATGCGAAGATAGGAGGTCTCACACTTGAGTTCCCAGGAGCCGAAACTTCGAAGCCTATCCACTCTGCTCAACTCATTTCGGGGTTTCACAAATCGGGATTTCGCGATATGCGAAGACAGGAGGTTTCACACTTGAGTTCCCAGGAGCCGAAACTCTGAAGCCTATCCACTCTACTCAGCTCATTTCGGGGTTTCACGAATCGGGATTTCGCGATATGCGAAGACAGGAGGTCTCACACTTGAGTTCCCAGGAGCTGAAACTCTGAAGCCTATCCACTCTGCTCAGCTCATTTTGGGGTTTCACGAATCAGGATTTCATGATATGTGAAGATAGAAGGTCTCACACTTTATTTCCCAGGAGTCGAAACTCCGAAGCCTATCCACTCTGCTCAGCTCATTTCCGGGTTTCGCGAATCAGGATTTTGCGATATGCAAAGATAGGGAGTCTTGCACTTGAGTTCCCAGGAGCCGAAACTCCGAAGCCTATCCACTCCTCTCAACTCATTTCAGGGTTTCGCGAATCGAGATTTCACGATATGCAAAGACAAGGAGTCTTGCACTTGAGTTCCCAGGAGCTGAAACTCCGAAGCACCAAAACCTGAGGGAACCATTCTCTCGGGTACAAGGCTTCCAGACTTAGACTACAAAATCCTTCAACAGGTTCTTGGGTAAATATCCTCAGGCTGGGTGACCTAACTAAAAGGCCTTCTTAAATTACCGAGCTATGAACTCTGTGACAGGGGTGAGGTAAGATCGTATGGTTTCTAAAACGATAGTCCTTTAAAGGAACTCACTCTGGCTTTAGAAGGTGAGGGAACTTCTCGGGGGGAGGTGCCTTTGGGAAATCAGACCAGGGCATAGCGGGGGTCAAATACATGGGACAAATCTCAAGGGAATGGCTCATAATCTGAACTTATTCATTCTCTACATAAACCGATTATGGTCATATATGTATGAGTATGCATCCATTATTTTTGGTCAAAACACCAAGCAAACACTGATATACATAAATCATTTATGAGTGTACAAACATGATCATGCGTCCATTATATTCAATTCAAGACACGAGATATAAACACTTATTAGAAAAACACCAGGTATGACGCGACTGCCGAGAGGGGTGCTCATTTCCACCCAATCGTAGGCTCAGTGATTCCAATCAGATTTACCACTAGCCACCCCCGAGCTGGACCACGATGCTTTGAGACTCAGTCTCCTACTTCTCGCTCATAGGAAGTCGAGGACAAAGGTTACTCCCCTTCTCCTCTGCTCATGACTCACTATATTTTCCAGAGTTCTTCTGGTTCTCCTTCCGCGATTCCTATCGCACGCGCTCCTCTCCCCTTCCACACTTCTTTCCTTGCCTTTTTTTCCTGCGAGGTTGCGTGTGGCACGAATTTCCATGTCTGATGGTCAGGTTTGAGAGCTTCTACGGATGGGCGGTTTACCCCCATCCCCTCATTTACTCTTGAGGAGCCTCCCCACCTACCATCTGGGCGGGTAATTCATTCAGGGGTCTAAGAGTGAGCTTTGGTTTCTGAGCATGTACAAACCAGTATGGTTTCGGTTCGGTGGAAGTTAACGCAACCATTCCCGGCCCCTTTCACCACCTCTCATCAGCCATTGTGGTCCCTTTTAGCACATTCCCCTCCCAACAATCATGCGACACATATTCATGATATAATTTTCATTAATCGACCTTTTATACAAAGGTTTGTCAAATCAAACATTTACATCTTTGAGTTTTCCATAGTTTTTGGCCAATATAGTTATTTTTACAGACTAGGGGAAACATGATGTTACATGTTGTCTGTTTTCTAATATATCAAAGATTCTGCAGCTTAATTCCAGAATGAGGTATATTTACGTATTTTTCCAAATTATTTTGCTGAGTTAATAAAAAGGCCTACCCATTTGAGAGCAGGACCCATATACGTAGTCCACCAGGGACAAACTTCGTTATCAAGTTTTGTGTTCAGATTTGATGCTTATGTCTCTTCATTATTGAGATTTTTCTTCTTTAATGGTTCACTTTAATTTATGCTCATTTAATACAATTCTTTATAAGTCACTATCGATGAAAAGATCCCAGATCATGTTGGTATCAGAGTAGTCATCTTTGACGTGAATTGTTGAGTGTGAATTCTTACTAGGGCCAAGCATAAACAAGGTGAAGGAAATCTTAATAATTTTGATCCCGAAGTTGGCCATGCATCTCGAAGGAAGAAAATGATAGAAGAGGAGAAGCGTAATGAACATGAGAAAAACTTTCATATGGTCTTTTATCGCATGTTAGAAATGGTCGAACGAATGTATGGAGACTACGAGAAGAGGGTGAAGAAGAAAGAGAATAAAAAGAAAGCACAAGCTGATGATGATGCTTCGGTAAATCAAGGGGCTGGAGGAGACCCTCCTGAGCCTCCATCTTCATCATCAATTTCTATTTCGTCTTCCTCTGAGCATTCTCATCATTCTAGCCATAGAGCCTCTTTTAAGAAACCATTATGAAATCTTGATGTAAAATTTGCTTTACCTATGTTTAATGGAGATGCTAATCCTGAAAATCTAGATAATTGGATCCGACAAGTTGAAGTATGTTGCCATGTTCAACATATTGATGAAGAGGAGGTTAAAGTGCAACTAGATTCTCTTTGGTTGGAAGGCACCGCTCTCGTATGGTGGGAGACATAAGTAAGTGTGGTAATATTCTTTCCTCATGGTCAGAATTTAAATCAGTGATAAGGAAGTAATTTTATCCATTGGGTTATTTACATAAAGAAAAGATGGAATGGCAGACTTTAAGACAAAGTAAAGGTCAAACTGTACAAAATTTCACAAAAGAATTTAGGAAGAAAGCTCTTGCATTAAACATTCATTTGGATTCTTATGAAACTTTAATGAAGTATATTGGTACACTTCACATTTATATTCATCATACTTTGCTATTGTTTAACCCCACCAGTCTTAACGAAGTTTGTGTGCAAGCCACTCACCTTGAGAACAGGGGAAAGCATGTTCAAGAAGATCCCACAAATAAACCTTCCAATCTCCCACATAAGCCATTTAAGAAGTTTAAAAGGAAGGACAAGAAGACCGCCACAGTAAAGAGAGAAGAAGGAAATTCGTCTTGAACTCATTGCAAGAAAAGTGGTCACAATGATGAACACTGTTGGAAATTACATCCAGAGAAGAGACCAAAATAGTTCGGTGGAAAAGGGAAGACACAAACCATTGCTACAATGCAACAAGATCTTGGTTTTGATTCAGGAGAAGAAGGAAATATCACAACAGTTGGAGTACAAGTTAAAGATTCCCTTCATGCTAGTTCAAATTCCAATAATGAATCTCATGATGATGAACGAACGAGGAATGGATTATTTCACATAATATTGGTATATAAACAACCTAATATAGATACATTATTTGATCCAGGTTCCCAAGTAAACTTGATATCTAAAGCTCTTGTCAAAAATATGGGTCTTGAAATGAAACCACATCCAAAGACTTATCCTCTTGGTTGGGTATGTGATAAAGAAAAACTTAATGTCACCAAACAATGTAGGGTCATATTTTCTATTGCTTCAAAGTTGATTGATGAAGTGGATTTGGATGTTGTATCACTTGATATATGTGGCATAGTGTTGGTGAGTCCCTATATTTATGATAGAAAAGCAATCTTCTTTTGTCATGAGAAAAAATACCACCTTACTAAGGAGGGAGTGGAATATATTGTTAGAGCTCACAACATGAGGGTAAACAAAACACTTGTTAGTGCATGACAAATGATGAGACTCATAAACACTAATAAGAGATATGTAGTCATGTTCGTAAGGGAGAAAGATGTCAGAACATATGACACTTTACAAGGATGTGATCCTTCTCATAAGAAAGGATTAATTGATATTGTTTCTAAGTATGATGATATTTTTCAGGAACTAGATGGATTACCTCCTAGGAGGGAAATCCAACATGAAATACATCTTCAACATGATTCTCCTCTTCCTAATGTGGGGATGTATAGGATGTCAATTGTAGAGATGACAAAGATCAAGAAGCAGGTACAAAGATTATTGGATCAAGGGGTCATCAGGACCAGCTCATCTCCTTGTGGTTCTCCGATCGTGATGGTGCCAAAGAAAGATGTCACATGGCGAATGTGTATCGATTACAAGGACTTAAACAAAATCATGGTGCAAAATCGATACCCTCTTCCTCGTATAGATGATTTACTTGATCAGTTAAATAATGTTTTTTATTTCACTAAGTTAGATTTTCCCATTGCATACCATCAGATTAGGGTTGCAGAACATGATACATGGAAAATTACCTTTAAAACCAAACAGGGATTGTTTGAATGGTTATTTATGCCATTTTGGCTTTGTAATGTTGTGACACCTTTCATGGGTGTGATGAATGATGTATTCCTGCATTTTATACATGATTTTGTGATTGTATATTTAGACGACATTTTTATATTTAGAGAGACTTGGGATGAACATGTGAGGCATCTAGAGCAAGTATTGGATACTTTTCAAATGGAAAAGTTTTCTGTAAAATTGTCCAAATCTGAATTTGACAAGACTGCACTTGTGTACTTAGGTCATATTGTAGGAGGAGGATAATTAAAAATTGATCCTTCCAAGATTGATGTAATTGTAAATTGGCCTAAGCCCAAAGGTGTAACCAAGATACAAAGATTCTTAGGTGCAATCCAGTATTGGAGGAGGTTGATTTCAAACTTCTCCTTTATAGCAGCTCCGTTGCATGCCTTAACCAATGTGAAGAACAATTTTCAGTGGGGAGTAAGGCAATAAAAATATTTTAACACTTTGAAGGAAAAGATCAGTACCGCACCAGTATTATCACTGTTGAATATTTAACATCCCTTCGATATCGAGACAAATGCCAACGAATACACCATGGGTGCAGTATTGATGCAATATTCTAAGCCTATCTGTTACCACTTTGAAACTTTTAACCAATTTGTTGTTAAATATCCTACATATGATAAAGAGTTGTATGCATTAGTTCAATGCGTAAATAAATGGAAGCACTACTTGTTATGGAAGGAAACAATCATACATATATATCATCAACCCTTATAGTATCTCGAAGCACAAACCAAATTGCAACAATATTGACATTACAGATGGATGGGTTTCCTACAACAATTTCATTTGGTAATCAACTACAAAAAGTGTATGTGTCACAAGGTAGCTGATATGCTTTCTAGACCTCCTATTACTGCTTCTATTATTTTGAAGAATTTTTCTTGTTGATACTGAGAGGGGGGTGAATCAATATCAAGTACATTTTTTTTTTCAACTTATACTTAAACCATTAAATTATATCCAATGAGCTATAGATATTGAGAGGGGGGTGAATCAATATCAAGTAGAATTTAATTTTTTTTCCAACTTATACTTAAATGATTCAATTATATCCAATGAGAAGTGAACAATAGTATAAGGGTTACATCAATACACCACAATACACCATGCACAATATATGAGAAATAATCAATAGTTATTGGTCAAGGGAAGTAATGAATTCCAATGGTAGCTACAACTTCCAAATATAAAGGGAGGGGTAAAACTCCAAGAGAAAGATACAATCCTCCAATATAAAGAGAGGTTTGACCTCTCCATCCTTGCCCCTTCCTTCCACACAAGAATATATTAGAGATAATAAAACTTTACATTAAATCATCACCATCAACCAACCATCACATAGAGCCTGATAATGCTTCCTGAGACTTCTTCAACTTCTATAATTCTTAAATTATTGGAATAATCTGATCCTATAGATAATATTACACAATGTTTTCTCTGAAGCTCCTCCAAGTTTCACTCCTTGAATCCTCCCCAAAAAGAAGTTATAGAAATAATGGTAGACTTTATTCAATTATGGTTTATTCATGAGAACGAACTTGTATAGACTGTCCCACACTAAATATTTAACATCAGATTCTAAAACTCACACACAAGAAACTAAAGTCCATATTCTTTTCAATGAAATTTTTCCCACTTCATTTGGATTCTCTATGAATAAGTTATGATTGTTTTACCCGGAAAACCTGTTTATTGACTAACTTCAGGATTGGTCAAAAAACCCTATCTTCCACATAGTGTATCTCCATAATTGTAGTGAATCAAGAGCTGAAACTTTTACCAAAGGTACCTTGATATGTCTTCTCAATACCATAGCAATTTCACCATCTGAATCATTCTAGAAAAAATGTTATAGTGAAAATGGTAAGATGACCTGAAAATAACATACCTTAGAACACATCACCAAAAGACTTCATCCTCCCTTGAAATCCGACCTTCTTTACTTATGATTTCCTCTGAAATCCGACTTGTGTATCAAATGAATGTATAATTATGTGTATTTATACCATTTATGTCACTTCCTTTTAACATTAGGGCCGACCTGACACTTTCTTATTTTGTAATTCTTTTCTTTAATTATCTTTAGGGCCTACATGTACTTCTTTCTTCAATTCACTTTGTCATCTTCAAAAATTCATTTCTCCTCAACCATGAGGAGCCACGTGACGTCCCACATACCACCAGAAACAACACGATGTATACTATCCATCCATGGGTGTTGTATCTTCATGTGCACATTCATTCATGTCCAAATACCTTCATCAATCTTGCGGTCCAAAACCCATGACTAGGGTTGACATCAATGACAACAACCAATCTTCCAACAATCTCCCCCTTTTTCATTCATGGCAACACTCATGCACCCCCTATCATCATGATCCCAATTTATCTCCCCCTTTGACATCAATGGCAAAGGGCAGGGCTTCTCCCCCTGAGTTTAATGGAAAAAGGTAACTCTTTTCTTTGGGGCTGCTCCCCCTGAACATGTGGCACTCAATAATACTTCATCCTTATTTTTTGTCTTTGGGACTTTTTCTTCCTTGGAATCCTTTTCCATGGCTTCTATATTCTCTCTCTTCTTCATGTCTAGGATGTATATGTTGTTTGGTCTTTTTGTTGCAGTTGCAACCAATCTTTCTGAGTTATTTTCTCTGATTTTACATTTTCGGGAGTCAAACGTAAGAGTGTATCCTTGATCAAATATTTTGATGACATTGAGGAGATTATGCTTCATATCTTCAACCAATAGGACTTTTTATTCTTTTACATTTGCACTTCCAAGCTTTACAATTCCTTTTCCAAGTATTTTAGTAGATGAGTCATCTCCAAATGCAACATTTCCACCCTTTTTCTTCAAGCTAAAAAATTTGCTTTGATCTCCGGTCATATGAGATGAGCACCCACTGTCTATGAACCATTCATCTTCTTCTTTGCATTCTTTAGCGACCAATTTTATTTGACAATTTTCATTTTGTGGAATTTCTTTCCTTTTCCATGTTGTAGTTGGTAAATAGACATTTGGCATATGATTATCTTCCTTCATCTCTTTGTAATCTCATGCTTTATGAACAAGATTATTTCACTTGTAACATACAATATTTTGATCCATTAATGGGTCAAATGGATTATAATTTATGTTGATAGGTCTACGAACATTTCCATATCTACTATTTTCACCATTCATGTAGCTTGCATAGTTATTCCTTTCATTG